>JARHVA010001982.1:1317500-1825000 GCA_037957365.1 Torreya grandis | reverse complement strand
TTATTCAATTTATCCAAGATAAATTGAAGGAGGTGATTAAGAGGGAGTCAATACATGACATAGTTTTCAATTTAGATTCAATCCACTGGTTTATCAAGTACCATAATAAACTTGATCAAATGGGCAAAGATATCCAAATCTACAAAGCTTCTTCTAAATAATTATCCAAAGTAATTATAGAATGTGACATCATTAATTTTCACACAATTGGTCCTGATAAAGAGTGCCTATAAGAAATATTTGATAGCTTTGATGCTTACATTGAGAAGATACAATTAAAAAAGGACTAGGAATCCTCTGATGTCACTATCATTGATTAATTATTTGATTATTTGAGAATAATGCATTCTATAAATTACAAATTTTGTAAGCGACGTTGAAAATTTGTAAAGTTAAAATTTGTAAATTTTAACTATCATTTTGACAGCTCTTAGCTTTTAGTTGAAAAAAGTGCTACTTGAAATTTTCAATTATCACTTCATCAAGTTTAAGTTGAAAAAGTGTAACTTGTATTTTACACTTTTCATTTTGACAAATTGAATGACTTAAAATTTGTAAAAGATCATATTATAATTTGCACATCCCTTTTTGTCTAGTGAATTATAAGTTGCAAAAGTCTGAAATAGAATTTACAAGTTAAGTTTTTCAAGTTATGTTTTAAGATATTCAAATATTAAAAAAACATTCAACTTTGTCAAAATATTGACCAAGTCATGAATTTTCATTTTGGCACCCCATTTCTTGGTGAGAGACTTCTTTAACTGAGCTCAAAGAGAGATAGTTTGAATGGAAGACTCCAATAGAATTTTTCTCCTTCTTTAACACTTGGTGAATCACCTAAATACTTTTAGAGTCCTCTTCTTCCTTTTACTCCACCAAAGATGCCTCTTCAAGCTGAAAGGAGGACATTTATATGAGCACTTTCTGAGTTCTTGCTCCAAGAGTAAGTGTAAAAGTTTTGGACTTCTTCCTTTAGAGAGTAAGTTTTTTGTATAAATATTGGTCTCCTACATATCCCAAGGATATTTTTTCTATGACATATTTTGTTTTTTGTTTTTGAGAAGTTCATCTATGTGCTGTAACCTGAAGAATATCAATATACCAAAGTTATGTTGGGTATGATCATAGCTCCAAGAAAAGATATGGCATAATTGGTTTAAGGAAATTTTAAAAGATGAATAAATATATCATTTTAAAGTTTGTGTGGATATTCATCAAGTTGAAAATAGCCTAGGGTAAAATCCTTTCTTTCAAGTATTTAGATGGTAGGGAACTGATCAAAATCCGTGTAGAAGATCATTTAATTTGGGGTTCACATGTTTGAAACTTCTTGATCTCAAACAAGGAGTTGATAATATCAGGTTCTAAATGGTAGATTAGTAATGGTCACTTGGTTGAATTTTGGAGAGATAATTGGGTCTCAGAGTGTCCTATTTCTTAGAGTGTGCATAGGGTTATAATTACAAGAAAACATTTGGAATAAATATGGGTACAAAGTGAATGATTATTGGTAGGAGATGGAAGGAGTTAAATGTTGGAAAATTTTGAATTTGGATAACTTAAATGAAGAAGACACTCTAAGGTTATCTAACCTAAATAATCTACTAAGAATCATTCATATAATAGGCACTAATAGAGAATTTTAAATGGTCTAGAAGGACTCTTTTAATGGACACTACAAAGTTAAATCAAGATATGATTTGCTAGTAAAAGAACCTAGGCTCAATGGTAGCTGGGAGTTTTTATGGGACAAATGGCTAATTCCAAAAATCAATTTCTTTCTTTGGGTTATAGTTTAGAATAGAATACTTATAATTGAAAATTCAAGAAAAAGAGGCTGTATCCTAATAAACAGATGTGTCCTATGTGAAAAGGACAATGAATCAATTTTGCATTTGCTTGTCAGTTGTTATTTTTCTTAGAAGATTTAGAACTATTTTTTTGATAAATTCATTGTCTCATGGGGGCTAGTAGGTTTTCTAATGGAAGTGTCGCAGTCATTGGGGTGTCCATTTCAAAATGCCCTTCTTAAGAAACTTTAGAAGCTTGATTTGCCACATATCATATTGGGTATTTAGGAGAGCACAATAATAGAATTTTTAGGGGGAAGAGGTGTAGCAACAAAGTTATTCTAAAAGAAATTTTGATCACATTTTGGCAAATTAAAATACTGTTCTTATTAAGAAAGGAAAAAGTCTGCTTTAGTATGAACAAATTCCAACTCAAAAATGGAAAATTGATACCTTTGAGTTAGGTAAGCTAGATCTTAAAGATGAAATTAGGAAAAGAACTAAAGGAAACCCCCCCTTTGGGATGGATGAAGCTCAATTTTCATGGAGCATCAAAAGGGAGTCTAGGCCCAACTGGAGGAGGCAATATAATAAGAGATCATCAGGGAAATTTGGTTGTAGCATTTTCTAGAGATAAGGAGTTAAGTTTAACCACTGGGCTAAAGCTCTTACAACATTATGGGGGATCAAATTGGAAAAAAATTGAGAGTCTAAAAAATCATTATAAAGGGATACTCTCTAAGTATTATGTATTATTTTTTAGGAAAAATGTCATCAGTTGGTCCATCAAATAAGTTATAGAGAAATCAATAGATATTATGGACTCTTTGCAACAAGTTATTATTCAGCATACTTATAAGGAAGGAAACTCTATTGTAGATTGGTTTTCCAATAAAGGAGTGATCAATTTGGGTCAAATGAAATGGATGGAATATGAAGAAATCCATAAGGATATTTTCTTAAGGATAAAATATGAAGGTACCTCTGTGATCATAGGAATTTGACTCAAGAGAGGAAGTTAGATCAAGTATTAGTTTTCATTTAAAATAATGAAATAAACACATTAACAAGAATAACATCTCTACACATAGATAATAGGGGAGCTTAGTGAAAAAACAACAATTAAAAACACAACTAAAATTAAAAAGAAACAAAATCTCTTACCTTCCTTAAATGTTCTAAATGATGTGTTCATTTGGCTTGCTTGACTTGTGCTCAAGAAGTCTGTGGTAATGGAGCTTGGCTACATCCTTCTTTCCTTGGCACCATTGTTAGCTTGTGGTTTATGATTTCTTGACATATTGGCTTATGATTTTGGAATTATAACACTAATTTTTCTAATCTTGTTATAAAACCAACATTATAAATGTACTATGTCAAAGCTCTCATAAATGAGAGGAAAATGCTTGTATTTATAGGCTTAGGAACTAACCCCAACTCAAAGTGAGTTAAGTTGTAGTTCAAACATGGAATGGGTTCAAACCTAACCTAAGAGAGTTAATTAACCCAATTAGAGTTACAAGATGTCAAAACCTCATGCTTTTTAATGATTATGCATGGGTGAGATATTTATAGATATTTTCAAAGGATTGATAACCCACAAAAGGTAATTATGAAAATGCTAGGATATTTACATTTTTAAATTTTATTTTTTAGAATTACATTAATTGATCATGGATAATTAAACTAGGAATTTAATTAGGTTTAGTATTTTAATTAATTTAGATTAGGTTTTTAGCATTTCTAAGATTTGATTTTATGTGTGCACTCACCCCACTTAATAGGTCTATAGGCAAAATTACATGTAATGATGTCATATGATGAATAGAGATGAATCCATTAGATGTTTTTTTTAAATATGATAGGATACCCCTATTAGGAATATCTCAATGGGATTCTTAGATTTGATGAATGATGCACAAACAAATTTGGGATGTTTAGTGATATTAGTTTTAATTTGCAATGGTTGGTAAGAATTGATCTAATTTCTAGTATGAAGCCACTGGTGACCAATTTTAGGTGTCTAAAGTTTGACCCTATTTGAGAAGGCATTACATGCTGTAAGCAAAGTAACATATGCTCAAAGAATAAAAAGGTCTTGTATGCTTATGAATTTAATGGTAATGGATGAATTGTAGTTTCCCCCTTGAGGGAGTCGTTGGTAAAAGGGTTGATAAATGGTCTCTCAAAATAAGGAAATGAGTGGAAAAAATAGATGAAATGGGGTGGAAAGGATTTATTTACCAAAGATGGTTATAATTGGTGGCATATGGAGCTGCCCTAGTTAGGGTAGACAAACAAGATGATTTTTCTATAGGTGGTTATAATCATTGGCATAGGTGTGATAAAAAAGGTAATGATTTGCCCAAAGGAAGTTATAATGATTGAAAAAGTCTTAGGGTAACAAGAGGATGATTTTACCAAATGTTGTTATAACCATAAAAGGGAAAACAATGATTTTCCCATAGGTGGTTATAACCATTGGTAAGATAAAAGCATGCCCTAGTTTGGCAGAAGAAAGATAATGATTTGCTCAAAGGTGGTTATAATTATCAACCTTCAAATGGATGGAAACATAATGATTTTCCCAAATATGATTATAATAATTGGTAATGTAAGTGGGATGGTAAACAATGATTTGCCCAGAGGTGTTTATAACCATTAGTATCATGACTATGGTAAACATGATGGAAAATTGGTATAGAGGAGATAGATGAATTTGTGAAACTTGTTAGTAGGTAGATGCTCATCTAAACTAGTAAGGGAGACATTTATTTCATTATTTAATTCTTTGTGTAGGATATGATCTAGATTAAATCAAGAATATTATGAATGCCAAGGAGATATATCATTAATACATTTCCATGTAGACTCCTTGAAGCTAATTTTTGCTATAGCACATGATGGTAGGAATCATGATAGAACACCATGAGGACTTGGAAAAAATATATGTAAGAATTGAATCTCAATCCATTAAATAACTAAAAATAATGCACCAATGATAAAAAACATGATGATAATGTTGACATATGAATATGGATGGATTCAATAATAATGCATATGGAATCAACCAATGAATTCACATCAATTGAATCAAGGCACAATAAAAAAGCAAACAAACAAAAAAAACAACAAGAAGAAAATAAAAATCAAACAAAATAAAGAGAAACAACAAATAAATAAAGGTTAATCATAATGTTAGTACAAATAACATGACACAAACAAGATGATGAACATTGCCCCTAGATGAGAAGAGACAATGAAACAAACAAATGGAGAGAATATAATAAAAGGAAGGGGGTAGCCAAGCTATCTCTAGATGCAATAGGAAAGTGGATGTTGCATATATAATTCC
The DNA here is from genome assembly GCA_037957365.1 of Torreya grandis. Taxonomy (NCBI): domain Eukaryota; kingdom Viridiplantae; phylum Streptophyta; class Pinopsida; order Cupressales; family Taxaceae; genus Torreya; species Torreya grandis. Next base: position 1,819,855 of record JARHVA010001982.1, on the reverse strand, counting down.
ATGGATGTAATATCCAACCAAAACTTTAGGTCAATTGTAGTTATCCTAAGAAATGGGATAGAAGAAAATGATGAGAAAGAAAACATGATGGATGCTATAGAAGAATGTGGGAATGGGATCACAAAATGGTGAGAGCATGGGATGTAAAGCCAAAAAAGGATGGGGAAACTAAATGACAAGTGGTTTCTTATGACTCAGTGAGGCTTCCCAGAATCCTTAAGGCAAAGAAGTGGTCAATGTTTTTGGTTTTTTGAAATTGGTTTTACAAATGTTTTTGGAATTTTTAGAGTATTTCAAATTTATTGAGAATGATGAGATACTAAATGGTCCAAGCTTAAAAAACAATGAGAGTGTTCAAACTTATAAATTATTGTACAATAATGAAAGCATGTCTTAGGTTTCTTGCAAAGTGGTGAGAGTGTGGCTTAGGTATGACTGAGTTGACCTCAATGTAAATCAAGCACTACCTACATAGTCCTAGGATGGGATTTCAAGTCACTATAGTTCCACCTTACATCAGAGGAATCTAACTAGTGTAGTAGTTAATTCAAATCAAATTTGGAAAATGACATAATATGACATAGGCATGATAAGGTGGTACTTTAAGGCATGATAAACAAGTGTTTCCCCTATTTTTCCCATAGGTATTTATAACTAAGAAATAATGATATAAGTCAATGATACTAATTTCCACATAGATGGTTATAATAAGTAGCAAGACTATGGGACACTGCTTTTCCCAAAGATGGTTATAATTAGGCCCACCTAGTATATAACAAAACAAGAAATGAAGGATGTAACTACCAAACCACTATCATACTACTCCAAATATGGAATCTATCTAGAATACTTGAAATAGCTATTGAAACTGATCTAAATTTTCATGTTGAAAGTAGTCATGGAACAAAGGTCAAACAAGCTTGGTAGGGAGGGTCAAATCAACTTGGTTAATAAAATAGGTATGGTAGAACAAAATGGTTGAATGACAAAGTGATAGAATGGTATGGTAAAAATAATAATGTTGATAATATGGTACAATTTGAAATGGTAATCATAGACAATACACCATGTTTCTCAAGCAAAGTAATGCTTGAGGTGTATAATGTTCATTGGATCATCAAGTTCATCCCCATTTGGTGTGGTGAGCCTATATTCTCTAGTGTCATAGTTTGAAACAATGATGAACACACCTACCCAATTGGGTTTGAAATTACATTTATGTTTCTTCTTTGATATGGTATTATTTTGGTTCTCTTTAAGTACAAGATCACTAAGATTAAATTATCTATGTTTCACATGTCGATTGTAGTGGCCATGGAGTTGATTTTGGTATGCTTAGAGGTTATTAACTATGGCCATACATTTCTCATCAAGTAACTCTAGATCTTGAAGGTGAGCTACTTGATAGTCTTCATCATCCAAGACATGCTTCAAAGAGATGCACAATGAAGATAACTCAACCTCAATGGGAATAATAGATTCAATTCCATAAAAAAGTGAATATAGAGTGGCTCCTGTTGGAGTATAGTGATTGGTAAAATATGCCTAGAGGGCACATAATATTTGGAGGTGCCAATCTTGAATAACATTATTAACAATATTTTTAAGGATGTTGATAATGGTTTTGTTAGATACTTCTACTTGGCCATTACCTTGAGGGTAATATGCCATGGAAAAATGTTGTTTAATCTTATACACAACACATAATGATTTGACCTCCTTGTTTTTGAATGATCCATCATTATAAGATATAATATCAGAGGGGATACCATAATGGCAAATGAGATGGTTGAAAATGAATTTGGAAATTTGTTTTCTACTCATGTAAGTGAGGGGTATATCTTCAATCCACTTAGTGAAATACTCTATGGTGGTAAGGATATGTTTATGGTCATCAGATGAGGTGGGGTTTATCTTCCCAATGAGATCGAGGCCCTATGTATCAAATGTCCATGGTATAAGCATTGGTTTTAGAGTATTGGTAAAGGCATGAATTAGATTAGCATGCCATTGACACTTATCACACTTTTTCATATATAAAACTATATCTACATCCATCACTGGACAATATTACCTAATACGTAAGTGATTTTTAGATAAGACTGCCTTGCTATGGTGGGATTCACATACTCCCTTCTGAACTTCCTATAACACTAATGTATATTCTACTAAAGTTAAAAAATGAATTAGAGTTCTAGAAAAATTATGGTAGTATAGGGTTGGTTCGAGTAAGGTATAATGTGCAACAAGGTGGTCAAAGGCTTTGGATTGTTTGTGGGATAAGTCTAGCATCATAATATGGTCATGAAGATAGGTATATAGGTCCAAATACCAAATAGAGATGGGACCAAAAATATCACAGATCATTAAAATAATTAAAGGTTCATGAGATGGTGATAACACATTTTCAACAAAGAACTGGGATTCTTAGGCTATATATATGATGAATCAATGATCCAATGGTGGCCATGATATCCACTATTCTATTATTGGCCCCTGATATATGTTTAAATTGGACATCAATAATCTTCTACTTGAAAGTGTTGACCATGGCCTTATATGGTACAAGTTTGTCATCCTTGGTTTAGAAATGGTTTGTAACCTAATTGGCGATTAACTAAGAATCACCACAAACCTTTATATGTTGTATATTACATCATATTGATTATCAAAGACCTACAATAAGTGTTTCATATTTAGCCATGTTTTTATTAAAAGAAAATATGATTCTTAATGATTTAGGGATTAGATCCCCCTATTATGTAATGAGTAAAAGGCTTGCCCCTGATCCATGTGTTTTGAATGATCCATCAAAATATAGCTTCTAGTGCTATTCCTCAAGAGGTGTTTCAATGATGGTCATAATGGATTAATCTAGGAATTGGAATGTTAACAGAACAAGTTGATTGACAAGAACTTGCCCCTTGATGGATTTTTGGTTGCATACTCTATCTCAAATTCACTTAATATCATGATCCATTTGGCCATGTGACCTTGTAAATCTATTTTAGATAATAGATATTTGAGCGTATCTACTTTAGGCCATGGTCTTATTATTCAACATGTAATGTCATAGTTTCTAAGTTGCAAAGACCATAGATAAATAGGATTTTGAAATGGGCATATAATTATGCTCATACATGACTGGTGTATGGCTTAGATAACACAGGGCATGCTATTTTCCATTAAAATCATGTTGAGATAGAAGTACCCTAAGGCTTTCTCTATAGTTGAAAAATATAGTAAGAATGTATTTCCTATCATTAGAGGTAATAAAATAGGTGGATTTGAAAGGTAGTCCTTCAACTATTGAAAGGATTTCTATAATTCATTATCCCAAATAAATTATACCCCTCTCTTTAGCAAGTTTGTTAAGGGATGACATTTCTTATCCAATTGAGATACAAAAAATCTAACAGATTGTATCTTGCCCTACAAACTATGGATCTACTTTAAATTGGTTAGTGGTGGCATTTCTATTATGGCTTGTATTTTGGTTGGATCGACTTTAATGACTCTTTGAGACATAATGAAGCTAATAAATTTACCTATAGTAACTCCAAACAAACACTTCTTAGGGTTGAGCCTAACTTTGTGTTCTCACAGTTGCTCAAATATCCTCCTTAGTACTATTGGATGATTGACTTTGGTTTTTGATTCACCTGGTATGTCATCGATGCAGTCTTTGATAATATCATGCATCATAATTTAAAATATGATGGTCATGGATTTTTGATAGGTGTCCCTTGAATTTTTGAGACCAAATGGAATAAATTGATAAAAGAATATTCCCCATAGAGTGGTGAACACTATTTTATGTTGGTTTTCTGACATGATTTAGATCTGGTTGTAGCCTGAGAATCAATCCATCAGTGAAAGAATTTCATAACCCGTTATGGAGTCAAAAATCATGTCAATATTTGGAAGAGGAAATTCATCCTTAAGGTAGGCCTTGTTTATGTCTCTGAAATTAGTATAGATCTTAATTCCTTTAGGCTTCTTGTTGACTAGCACAACATTGGAAATCCACTCTGATTAGTTGATTGGTTGAATACATCTCACTTTCAAGACATTTTCTAAATATTTATTTACTAATACAAAAATGTGAGGATGCATATTTCATAATTTTTATTTTACAGGCTTGGCATTAGGATGTATAAGGTGGGGCATAACCAAGGTAGGGTCTAAAATAGGCTTGTCAGAGTAGGTCCATGCAAATATATCAACAAACTCCCTCAAAAGGGTGGTAAATATTTCACACTCATCCTTAGTAAGGGATGCACCTAATTTGATCTATTTCAGGTCATCTAGAGTCTTGATATTAACCTCTATTATGTCTTCCACTAGAAGGGTCAAACCATCTTCCAGAATGGTTGGCAAAGATTTGAACTGGCCTATAATAGTAGAGTCCTCTATTAGGACTAGATCTTCAAGTTCTCCTAGGCATGATGAATTAGAATCCCATAATGGAAGGGATGGGCATGTGAAAAATACTATATTAAACTCTTGGATGATTCAATAAAATGCTTACTATTCTTCAAGACTAAACTTGGACCCATAGGTAAGTTCATCATTGGTGGTCCCCTAGATGATTTAATCAAAAGCCTATTATTCTTCAAGATTGAACTTAGACCCATAGGTAAGTTCATCATTGGTGGTATCATAGATGATTTGATCAAAATCCTATTATTCTTTAAGATTTAACTTATATTTATAGACAAGTTTGTCATTGGTGGTCTTTTGAGCTATGTTTGAGGAAGGTTAAACACCCCCATCCAATAGTGCTTAAAATAAGTTTTTACCACTAGAATAGCCTTTCTCTTTACTATTTCCCTAGTCCAAAGGTGCCTCAAATAGGTTTTCAATTTAGGATCTCAATGTTTTATGTAATTATTTATGGCTAAGGGTGTTCACCCATTCTCCAAAATTGGCATTAGGATCTAGTTTGATTGAGAAACCTTATTTGTGGTCTCCTAATGGAACATCATACCTAAGGCATAGAAAATCATGTAAGGCCTCATCATTCTAAAACTCATCAAATAACACTATTGAATCTTGTTGGGCCCAGTCTATTAGTTGAGGATAATATAATGGGAGCAAATTATGGAGAATAGCTAGTCTAAGGGTACAAATGACATTATTTTCAAACAAATTGGTATGGGCTAGATCATCGAAAGGTTATGATCAAACTCTACTTTGATATGAGCATCATTATCACTATTAATTAGTGATGAAACTTGAATAAGATATGTGGGGTCACCCCTAGTTAGTTTAAATCTAAGACCGTGGGCTTCTTTGTAGTGAGTAATAAAAATTAGCTTAATTATTCCCTGTTGATTTGGCTTAAGGCCTCCTCCTTCATAGTCTTGGTTCTATATGATATGATTAGGAATAGGGTATTTGGAATTTTTATAAAAATAATCCAATTTTTCATTGTATAACCATATTTCATCATTCAAAAGTAGGTCCTATTCTTAGCCAGTGGATGATGTTAAAATGATTAGTGCTAGACTATGTAATTTGGATTTGCCCTTTCTTTTCCATTCCATACAATGTGGTTTGGATTTAGGTCTTACAAAGTACTTGGGATTATATGAAATTTTGGAAATATGGAATGTGTTGTGGGTTAAATATTCTCTTGGGGCATTAGCCAAGATGGTATAATGATTAGATATTTTAGGGGGCAACATGTGGGAAAGAGAATCAAGGGTATTAGGGTCAATACAGTTAGACTTGGGTGAATCAACAAGTATTTATTTTACCTTATCCTTGTTAGCAATCAGATTCAAACCAAAATGATAGTTATAGCTTTAGTACTTGAACTCTAAATGATTGCAATGCTCATATGGCTATAAATCTCTAGGAATAGTAACCTCCACACCTGATTGGGAGAACTTGATACACTGGTGCAATGTCGATGGGATTGCATGAGTTTCATATATCCAAGGTCTTCCTAAAAGGATATTATATAAAAAATAAAGGTCTAACACATGGAATAATATATCATTGGTCAAGGGCCCAATGATAAATGACAAGCTAATAGTGCCTTATGATTCTTGTTCTTCATTGTTATTGGAGATCTACTATTGTTTACCAAAGAAGATTGATAAGATTTAGACACATAATATTTAGGCCTGATCCATTGTCTATGAGGACATGTTTTACTTTTTACCACACTATGAAAACTTCAATGTATAATGGATTGTTATGCAGTGGGCCAAGGGATGACATATCACTTTAGTTGAAGGTTAATTATTGTTCTAGAGCTATATGTCTAACCAAATCATATAATTTATCTCAAGATATGTCATTAAGAACTTGGGATTGGCCAAATAACTCTATCAATATGTTATTGTGGATTGTAGATGTATGCAACAATCCAAAATGGATATTTGTGTAAGCATCTTTTGTAGTTATTCCACAATATCAAACATCTTTTCTTAGATAGTAGTGAATGGCTTGTTCCAAGCCAAAATATTTGGTTGGATGATGGGTGAAGTTGTAGATGGTTGTGGGCCTAGGATGATAATATTTGACCACTAAATTGTGATTACAAAATTGGGATTTGATACAAGACCATTGAAGTTGGAAGAAGACCAGATAGGATAAGTCTTAGTTGTCGGTATACTTGTGTATGGTCATGGGTCAATGATGAGTTATTGGTATGGGGTTCAAAGGTAGTAATCACAATTTGTTAGTATGCCTATATGTGATCCCAAGTAAAAGAAGGATCACTTACATGGTTTGGTTGATTGGATATGATTAGCAATGATCTTGTCTAATTGGTAGTTAGTCTTGGATTCATAGAAATGGTATTAATGTGACCTCTTGTAATATAGCCTACAACCTTTTTGTAGTCATGTGAAACTACATGGTAGGTCTATTGGTTGTTGGAATAATTATGGCCTTGATTCTATCCATTTTTTTGACATTATTGGTTATGATGTTGATTGTGTTATTTTTGCCTTGGTTGTTGATATTGTTGTGTTGGTCGCTGTTGCTATTGTTATTGGTTGTTATGTTGAGGAAAAAGATTTTGATAGATTCCTAGTTTTTGATTATATGTGGAAGATTTATTTTTCAATGTTATCTCTCCATTTTCTAAAATATTCTCTATCACATGTTTAATTTTCACACAACACAAATTATGGCCATTAACCTGATGATACTCATAGAATTCATTTGGCATGTACTAGTCTGGATAGTCAATGCCCTTAGGATAGTGCTTTAGAATAGGCCAATTAATCAAATTAGCTATGGAGAGTTAAAAAAACATAGATTAAATGGGATCTCCAAGGTCACTAAAGACATGAAGAGCAGGCACATTTCTCTTTGGAGGAGGGTTTTACAAAGATATAGGTTGTTTCATTTATTATGTTGGTCTAGGTTATTGTGCTTGCTACATTTATTGAAGAGGTTGTTAGTTAGAAGTAATTTTCATATATAATGTAGGATGAGAAAATGGTGTTTTCACCATTTAGACATGTTAAAACTTGATTACTCGATTCACCAAAACATTCTCATTGTAATTAAACTGCTTGGGTTTGTCATAGTTATTGGCCTAGGTTAGTTGCAATGCTTGCACTTAAACTTGGTGCTAATTTAAGCCATTGTCTTGGTTTTAATTTTGGATATAATTTTACAAGGGAAGTTTAATGACCCCTTTATTAATAAGAGATATTTTTATTAGCAAACCTTTATCAATGATCTCCTTGAAAGTTTGTGTACATTATAACTCTAGATTATAAGATATCTTGCTATGTAAATTCTTAGTAAATACAATGGCTATTTGCTTATCTGGTAGACTTAGGGTAAAAAAAATTACAAGGTATCTCCATCACTATAGATAACTTGTGAAGCTTTCACCAACCTTTTTTTTTTCTTAAATCAAATCTACCAATGAAATTTCATGTTAGATACTGTATGAGAAGTGTTTCACAAACTTTTTTGAAAGATCATTCAAGTTAGAAACTAAATTATTAGGTAATTTTAGGAACCACTCTAAGGATTATCTTGATATACTCCTTGAAAATAACAATAAAAGGTATCAGTCACTATAGGCCACTAGTTGGCACATAACAAAGAATTACGTCAAGTGGGATTTGGAATCACCTTTCCCCTTATATTTATCAAATTTTGGTGGTTCATACCTTAGAGGAAATGGTATCTAAAAGTACTCCATATTGAATGGGTAAGAATACACATCATCCAACTTAAAATTCTTGGTTTTTTCCCTATTTGGATGAGGGAAATTACATCCTTCATTTATTATAACTCTTATTTTAGGAAACTAGTGGGAATTTGGCCTGAGGTGGAGGCTGGGTGGTCACAAGCGGATTAATTTAATTGGGGTGTAATGGATAAATTTTTTATGGAATGTTAGATTAGATAGGGAATAAACCAATAATATGCATACATGGATTAGGGTGTGATTATTGGAATTGCATGCATGGTTATGTGATATTATGGTTGGTATTAGGTATATAGGCCTAGTTTCGGGAATATTGTGGTTGGGATGGAGGGATATGGCCATACTATTCCTATTGAGGCTAAATAGGGACATGATATCAACTAGTCATAACTTATTGATTGAGGGGAATTTATCAAATAAGACCCTATCATTGAACTTTTGGCATGTTTGGCATGAAAGGAAATTACTACTTAATCAGTACTTATGGAACATTGGAACCTCTTGGTTATGTGAATCCTTATTAGGAAGTAGATGCATGTTGAATGTTTGAAATTTATCATTGACCAATACTTGTATGTTGTTTATTAGACATCATTTGGATTTGGATTGGCATGTTGGTCTACAACTGAAGAGGTATGTTCATCATTACCTACCGAGGTAGAATATTAGTTACCCCTTATTGAGGTGGCAATATGTTTTGCCTCTACTACATTAGTACATTAGATAGTTCCTATTACTATGGAATATTACTCATCACCTATTGGGGTGGAGTAAGATTCATCACATTTTGTTGTGGTATGGCATTGGTCATTAATTAACTACTTAATCCTTACAGTTGGGTGCTTGAAGAAGTAACTAGTTGAGGATTGGAGGTAGTTAGTAGAGGTTGGGAGGTAGAAGCTCTAGCCCCCTGTGTGTGAAAACTACTCATGGTGCTAACTAACGGCACATTTTATGGTTGCCTAATTGTTTGTGCATTTACACCACTTTGGTCTAAATTGGTCATTACTTATGTATTGTCTACTATATTTAGCTCACTATTCTGCATAGAAGCAAAAGACACTTCCTTGATAGTTAGGGTACTAAACATGTTTTTTTGAGGTGTTTTTCACAAATGTGTCTAAACCATTATTTTCTTAGCTAGTCAACTCAATTCAAACTCCTATAAAAGGAGTTAACTTAATAAGAGGAGCATTTGACATGGTCATATTATTAAAGTTACATGCTAGGTTTAGATATGTTTGGTATGCTATTTGTATTTGAATGAAGTGGAATTCCATGGGGCCCATTTGTGTGACAAGAATAAAAGGATCTTGATATGTCATTAATACTATAGAAAGCGTTGCTAGAAGAGGACTATTTATTATTCTAATTATAAGACATGTTGTAAGGCCCTCTTACTAGACTTGGAAAGTTTTCATGGGGAAAGTCTATTTTAAACTTAGTCCCTACCTTTATGAATCTAATTAATACCTCATAATTGTTGATATAAAGTGACAATCAACTAGATAAGGGTCATAAATCGATGTCATTGTAATGTAATGTGGTTGCTGTTGGACTTGCTATAAAACCATAGGAACATTAGCTAAATACTGTGCCATTTTTTCTTGGTCCTACTTTGAGTATAGAGGCATGCTAACCAAATAATGGGCCAAAAGATCTTGGCTTTGTTCTCATGAATGAGAATTGTAAGGTGGATAATGATCCATGTCATAAATGACATCATCTGCATAAAGGTCTTGAATCAAGTCCTCTTATGTGACAACATTTCCACATCCTAGATTATACATGACACCACTATGTGTATAGTGGGACATGGTAAAATCAATGGTTATTTCTTCATTGAAAAAGGAGTAGAGTTTTACAAACTCTGAAAATCTATGTCTAAAAAGATAAAAGGTTCAAACTCTATTTAACTTGGTCAAAAGAATGAAGCTATATCTCCAAAAATTATATGCTAAGATATGGTAAAAATAGTATAACATGAACTGGATAATGTTAAATGTCTCACACAAATAAGGTCAAGTGGATGAACTAAAAACAAAATGCCAAACTTTAGGTCCAAAATGTTCCAAATAGGTCTACTCTAGAAAAGGTAAAAGTAAAGGTTGATAGGTCTTTTGGCCAAATGCAACATCCAAAACTAGGCTTAAATAAGGCATGTGCTAGGACTCTTGGCCAAATGTGGCATCAAAATCTAGACTTGAAACAAAGGGGTATTTAATCTAACAAATTTGGAACACTTTGGCATAAACTAGGCACTTGATTCTAGACATGAACTTTGATCAAATTGGCATAATGCACTAAATAAAAGGCACTTCGAGATAGAATGATTCTCTCAAATAAAGGTACAAACAAATAGTTTTCAAATTTAGGTAATGAATTAACCTAAGTTATGTAACCCAAAAGAGAAAATCAGTGTCTAAACCCCAATTAAGCAAGGCATAAATATAAATCAATCAATACTTAAATTTGATCTTTGACAAGGTTAATTAAAAACTCAACTTTAGGAAAATTTGAGGTTTTTAACCAAATAAGCTAGACAAAATTTAATGGCATAATGACACTAAAACAAATATCCCACAAGACACATATGATTGGTTTAAATAATGGCAACTTGAACACAAGATAAGGTAAGTCTATGAAATAATTTGAGCAGCGTAATGGTGTTAGCACTCTCAAAAGGTATAAACAATGTTTTATTTCAAAGATTTCCAAGGCTCAAAACTTTAATTAACTTGGGCAATGTAATGTTACCCATCTTAATCAAGTGACACACACAACATTTTTTGACACAAATTTTTAAGGCAAATGTACAATGTCAACTAGATTATATAACGCCTCCTCAAATAATAGAGTAGTGTGGATAAACAACTTATTTTTGATGTGGTATAAACATGAAAAGTTGTAGACTCAAAGAACTAAGTAATATAGGAAGAAATGACAAAATATAACTAATTTAACATTTTTGATCCTATCAAGGTTGGTCACATGGGGTTGAGTAAAACTATAATTTTTGAACATCTAGATTGATTCAAAGTTTGATTAACACTAGATAAAATCACCTCAATTGAGTTCATACTGATTAACTTACTATATGATGGTATATTCCTTTGTATAGAGATTCCATCCATGGACTACTTAGTGGAGTCCCCTAGTTAACTAGACCTAATTCAAGCCTTCATTATGAAAGGAGAGGTTAGTCACTCAACCCCTAGCTCTTGTAGTATGCATACCCTGATTTGTATACCCCACCATGGAGTGGTGTTGAAACACTACTGGGAGATGAAACCCCAAGTCAATGCTTCCCTAAATAACTCATGAAGAAGCTATGAACTCTCATTCACAAGCTAATTACATGAAATAAATGACTAAGTGTAAAGACTTTAGATGTTGATTGTAGATCACCCAAACCATACATGTTTTGGGGAGAGCCTAGATAACTTTATTTCCACACCTTAGACTAGGCACAAATCGTAGGTGAAAAGGTGATTTTTGTCACCTAAATTCCTTATAGGGGATGGGGGAGAGCATACATGAACTCTTCATTTTGCACAAAAAATAAGCAAGTAACACACACTTTTAAGAATTTGAAATCTAAATGAGTTTCAATTCATGCACCAATTTAAATATTTGATTAAGTTCTTTACTTGTCCCCTTGGATTAATGTAAAAGTGTGAAATAAATTTGCACAAAAACACTTTAAGTAAACATACCTATGTTCATTTTAATTCACTAAAACTAAATATTCAAGATTTAGCCATTCGTTTTAGGCACCAAAATGAAGTGTTAAAACCATTAGCAATTCTAGGTACCTTTTAAGCACTAAATTCAAATGTTCAAGATTTAACAAATTTGTTTTAACACCAAAATTAAGTGTGCAAAAATTAACTAAATTTGTTTTAAACACCTAAAATTAAATGTTCCTAATTCTAAACCTATAAATCTATGTTTTATCCCCACCTCGCACCTATAAGGGTTAGAGAGTTCCCCTTGCTTAGATGCACTTTCAATGATGAGCAAACAAACTTTCAAAACATAGATCTCAGTTTTTTATTTTAAAAACATAGAGACCAATATAAGTTAGCTATGATTGATGCCGATTAACAAGTAACTAATGTTGGTTAGTGATAATTAATACTAATTGATAAGGATAGAGATCGATTGCCTATGAACCCAAAGGCAAAACCAACACGAGATAAAAAATGTTAGTCAATGGTTAGATAAAAACTTCTTAAAACCTGCAAGGAGATGATTCTAAAAGAAATATAAACATCAATGAAACCAATAAATTACAAGTAAGAATGATAAAAAGATTCAAAACTATATTTTGTAAACCATGTTTCCCTTACAACTTAACCAATGATAGTCACCCAAAACTGAGATTGATTAGGTAGAACCAATGCCAGTTTAGGTAGAACCAATGTCGGTCATGTCTAATTGATGTCAGTCTATGTTTAGATCTGAGTTAGAAAAAAATCAAAAATATGGAAAAAAACAAAGACAAAACTCTAATTTTGATGATATTAAAGCATTCATTCAAATATTTATGAGTTTCATATTGATCTCATTGGTATGTGGGGTGCTTTAGGTCCCACCAGGCATGCCATTTGTGATCATAAAAATTTGACTCAAGAGAGGATGTTAGACCAAGTGTTAGTTTTCATATAAAGTAACGAAATAAACATACTAACAAGCATAACATATCTAGGGATATACCATAGGGGAGCTTAATAAACAAATAATAATTACAAACAAAACTAAAATGAAAAAGAAACAAGATCTCTTACCTTCCTTGAATGATCCAAATGATGTGTTCATTTGGCTTGCTTAGCTTGTGCTCAAGAAGTCTATGATAGTGGAGATTAGCTATGTCCTTCTTTCCTTGGCACCATTGTTGGCTTGTGGCTTATGATTTCTTGATGGATTGGCTTATGATTTTGAAATTATAATACTATTATTGCCAATCTTGATATAAAACCAACATTATAACTTTACTATGTCTAAGATCTCAAAAATGAGAGGCAAATGTTTGTATTTATAGGCTTAGGAACTAACCCCAACTCAAGTTGAGTTAAGGTGTAGCTCAAACATGGAATGGGTTCAAACTTAACATAAGTGAGTTAATTAACCCAAGTAGAGTTAAAAGGTGTCAAAACCTCATGATTTTCAATGAATAGGCATGGGTGAGATATTTTTATATATTTTCAAAGGATTGACAACTCATAAAAGGTAATTATGAAAATGCTAGGATATTTACATTTTTGAATTTCCTTTTTTAGAATTGTATTAATTGCTTATGGATAATTCAACTAGGAATTTAATTAGGTTTATAATTTTAATTATTTATTAGGCTTTTAGCATTTCCAATATTTGATTTTATGTGTGCACTTGCCCCACTTAATATGTCTATAGGACAAATTACATGTTATGATGCTATATGATGAATAAAGATGAATATGTGAGAGGTTTTTGTTGCTTATAGTAGGATACCCAAATTAGGGATGTATCGATGGTATTTTGAACTTTGATGAATGATGCACAAGTAAATTTGGGATATTTAGTGACTATTAGGATTAATTTGCAATGGTTGGTAAGATTTGGTTTGAACTCTAGTATGAAGCCATTGGTGTCCAATTTTTGGTGTCTATAACTTCTAATGAACAAAACCTTAGTCATATTGGGGAAACCTCTAATTCATAGAGGAAAGAGATATTGGGATCAATTGATTTGGAGAATTATATTAATTTGTTTAATTATTTTGGGGTCTATTAATAAGGTTTTGGAATTCCTAAAACATCTAATAGATTTCCAAAATACAAAAAGAAATAACATTTCCTCTTAGATCTATTATGTGAAGCCTAAATTTTGGAGCAGAGAAAGTATATTACAACTCTATGTTTGTTATATAGGGGTAAACATGGGTTTACTTAGCATAATAAAACCAAAAATGCCATAAGAAGTAAGGAAAATGAAATAATTTGCGTAATTTTGTAAGTGGCAGGTTTTACTAGTTTCATGGAGAAGGTAGAAGGGCAAGATAGGCACATTTAGATCATGTTTATGAAAGATTGGGAAGATATAATTGTATTTATGAATGGAGTTACTCTTGATATCATAGAAGAACTCATTACCCACATTACTGGTTTGGCTATTGAGGAAACTAAGATTCACAACTCAAAAAGGGACTTCAAAAGGGACAAAGAGACATTCCTGGAGGAGGAAGAACAATTGGAATTATTGCATAATGGTTTTGATTAGAAATCCTTACCCAGGTCATATGTTAAGGTTGCCTACCAGATGATGTAGTATGTAACCCTAAAAGGTAGGTTTGATGTTGTTAGATGGTATTTATCTAAGATGTTGAACTATTTTAGACATAGTATTCCTTTTAGTCTTCCTTTATTCATTCTAAAATCAATGGAAGTTTTTATCATGAAGTTAAACCATGTATCTATTCAACCCCAAGGAATGAAGGGGTGATTTACCTCATTCATATTTTTTGTAAGGGTATGAACCAAATCAAACTAGATCTTCCTCAACCTCAAAATAAAGATGCAGAGGGTGATCCTACTAACATTAGAAAAATAAAAAAGGTTTAGATTAAATACCCTGGGAGCTTGAAAAGGTCTATAGAGATAAATAATTACATTAATATTATGGAGAATAAGACCAATGATGCTGAAAGGAAGACTTTGAAGATGTAGGAGAATATCAAAAAATTCCTTTAGAGTGATTCAACCCTAAGGAATGAAGGGGTGATTTACCTCATTCATAATTTTTTTAAGGGTATGAACCAAATTAACCCAAATCTTCCTCAACCTCAAAATAAAGATGCAGAGGGTGCCCCTGCTGACATTAGAAAAATAAAAAAGGTTCAGATTAAATACCCTGAGAACTCAAGAAGGTCTAAAAAGATCAATAATTAAATTAATATTATGGAGAATAAGACCAATGCTGTTGAAAGGAAGACTTTGAAGATGTAGGAGAATACCAAAAAAATCCTTCAGAGTGATTCAAAGCCTACAATTATTTATCTGGAGAAACATGGCAAGTAAATAAAATAGGTGGCTCGACAAGAAATTGCATTGAAGTGGATGATGATAGATAATTTTTTAGGGAAGGTCATAAGGATGAAGGGTAGGGAAACAACTTAGTTAAGAA
Organism: Torreya grandis; assembly: GCA_037957365.1. NCBI lineage: Eukaryota > Viridiplantae > Streptophyta > Pinopsida > Cupressales > Taxaceae > Torreya > Torreya grandis. The sequence continues at coordinate 1,804,500 of JARHVA010001982.1, read as the reverse complement.
AGTTATTCCTGAGTATGAGAAAGGAGTGACTAAAGATGCCCCCACAAATATAGTGAAGAGTACTATGAACAAGCAATAGAAATAACAGAATGAGGATTTCAATAACTTTATGATTTTACTTAAGAGAAAGGAGAATGCATATAATATATTTGAATAACTATATTAAAAAATATATAATACATTAGTTCATGAGAGATCTCATATAACTTAAAGGGAAGGTGAATTTATTACAGCAGGAGAACATCAATTTGAACCCAATCTCTTTGGCTAGGGAGGATGATCAACAATTACAAAGTCTCTTATTCAGGGTGGATATTTTGGAGAATGAGAATGAGAAACTTAAAAATAACATCATATTTTTAGTTAATTCTAACAAGGTATCCATGTATGAAGGTATCCAAAATGTAGAGAATCTTAGAGGTAACCTCATGGAGTTATTTGAGCCCAAGATGATTGGCAAAGGGAAAGGTAATCAGAGTCAATGTAGCTAATCCCAAAATGATGTGTACAAAGGTAAATTATTGTTTTAGATTGATTAAAAACTTTAAAATATGAATTTTTTTGGGAGGATGTCTCTAGTAGTTTAGACTTAGATTATGCCCTAGTTTCTTTCATTGTTCTTTATTGGTTTTTAGGTTATATTTTGGTTGTCTCTGGGCCTGTTTTATCCTTGTTGTACTTTAGTATATGGTAGAACTTTGTCTCTCTTATGTTTTTAATTTTCCTAGGGTCTAGGGACCCTAGTTCAAAAAAAATTCCCCCTCTAACCTTAATAAAAGATATACTAAAGTTTTGCCTTTCTTATTTTATGTCATCCTTGTGTATGTATACACTTTATTATAATGATATAAGTCTTATTTCAGTCATATAAGATCTTTTGTGGTATTTATATTACCCTTTTGAAATATTATTGAAGAAAAATTGAGAACTTTTTTCCTTATTTGATAAAATGTCCAATATTACCTTTGATTTAATACTCTTGTAAGATTGTATTTCAAGAGATTTTAGTATATTACTATTCAAACTATGTTAGATCAAAGAAAGAAATAATTTACACTAAAACATTCTGGTGCACCACCATTACTAGTTTTAAAACTCCATATAAACTCTTTTCCTTACAAATGAAACCCCAATTAGAAGAAAAATCACAAATAATCTAGAATTAGAAGTAAACTGGTCAAATATCAGTTACACTAAGCTTAGTGGAAGGAAGCTGACCTCCTCTAGAGGTTCACCTAAATTCACCACAGTCCCACAACTTAGAGTTGATCCCATTATGTCATTATATCCCTATGTATTACAACTCCTACAAAACATAGCAGATGTAAAATATAATTAAAATCAATTTCTTGCACACCCGATGGGACCCAAAGATCATAGCTAATAAATTAGTGATATTCTTAAAAATAGTTATGCAAACTTTGTACATATCTCAAGATAACCTAGCGACTCTACTAACTTATGAATTTAGTAAATTCACATTTATGTATGTCAAAAATACAAACATGATCATATACTAAAGGTAAGAGGACTATCTTGAAAGAATTTTCTTTTTCATATAAAAAGAAATCAAGATTAGTTTTATTTAACCCTAGTATAAATCGTACGACACTATCTGCATCTTCCACAAATATCCTCAGTTTTTTCATACCTCTAACTATTGTAAAGAGAAATAAAATTTTGTACCATTTAATAGAGGTAACCCACTGATGTTGGCCCATTATGATGATATACCCACCTTGGATTTAAAAATCCTTCCATATTTTATTGGTAAAATTACCACCACACCCATCAAGAATATTTAGGATGTTTCTAACATTTGTTTAGTTCATAAAATTTCACAATAAAATGTTGCTATTAGACTTATTGCCTCATCATTTAAGGGTAAAATCCTATAGTGGTATAGGAGTCTAATTCCTAATTCCATCTATGTTTGGGATGATCTAGGGTCTGCCCTATGCATATAATTTAAGGATAAGAGTGACCACCTCTCTCTAGTTGAATAACTAACCACCATTAAATGGGCTCTCATGAGTTCATGAGTGACTTTAATTTCCACTTCCAAAAGATATGGAATAGGATCCTAGTGTTGGTCAAACCATCCCTAAGCAATTCTTTCTTATACTTTTTACAAACTTTAAACAATGATATAGCTGTCATGATCTAATCAATGGGTGGCATCACACTCCTTGATGCTTATGACATTAAAATAAGAGCCAAAAATTACCTCATTCAAGTTGGGAAAATTCTTCTTCAACCTCCAATGCCATTGTTCCTAGAATTTCCTCCCACTCAACCTATTATAGCCCCAATTCCCACAACAAGCAATCAAACAGATTTACCTCTTATCCCTAATTATTTATACAAAGTTGAGACATTGATTCAAAGTTTTGGTAATGAATTGGTAGCCATGAAAAATCAACAATCCCAAAATTATAGTCCTTATCCACCACCTAACCAGGCATATTAGCCCAATAAGTAGCCATACCAAGTAAATTCACAACTCCAAAGCCAAATCATGAAATAAAATCCCCCAAAGATCCATGCTTTACCTACACCAAGTACTTATAAGGCCATCATTCTCATCCAAAATAGACTATCCCAAGAATATGAGTGGTGTTATCCTTGTACCCAACCACATAATCAAAATTCTTACCCTCATGGTGTCATTAGTCATGTCTTGATGGTACAAAGTGTATCAACCCCCCAAGGACAACAATAGGAAACTAATACTCAATAGGAATAGGTACAGGTGCATGTTCAAAATGAGACCACTTTTTTGAACTAGAAAGAAGAGAATTTTTGTGGCATAAACTAGGAAGAAACACTGACCAATGGTGGTAGTTCAATAATGGAAAATACATGATCTAAAAAGAGGTAAATAGAACGTGATCATCCCCCTAATGTTGAATGGGATAAAACTTCTAAATATGTAAAAGAGGTTGTAAAAAATAATACAACACAAAATCCATCCAATGTGTCAATGGGTTAGTTGAAGTCAAATTTGCTAATCTTGAATCTCATAAAATAAGATATAGCTCCCATGAAGGCACAAGCAAAGGTTGGTAGCTTTCCTTTTAGTATTTTAGAGCAAATGAAAATGACTAACTTAAATGTTACCATGTGGGAAGTACTGTCCATCTTATCATAGTGATATTTACTTCAATAAGTTCTAAAAAATTTCCAACAAATAGAGAAGGTCTCAATTAAGGGATGCATTATTATGGTTAATTTATATCAACCTCAAATAAACATAAAATTAAGTAAAAATATTAAGCCCCCTTTATACCTTTACCTCATAATTGGAAAAAGTCTTGTCCATAATTATATGATAGACTCTAGGGCTGGTAAGTCTATTATGCCCAAGAAAATAGTGGATGCATTGGGTGTTGAATACACACTTGTCACAAAAGGTGTGGTTCAATTGGGTGGAACTACTATCCAAATACTTGGGATTACTAAAGGTTTAAATCTTACCATGTATGTATGTCCAAGCTTATCCATATCCCAAGATATCTTGGTTATTGACCTACCCCCTATTTTTCCATATGCCTTTCTTGAGACTTCACTAAAAAAATGGGAGGGTACCTATCTATTAATTAGTGACATATATTTTTTAGGACAAGATATGGTACTAGAGTGACTATAAGGGCCAAACTAATTGAAAAAGACCACATTGAGACATACACTCCTATCCCTGTGGATATGATTTTCATCATGAATACCAAGAAAAGGAACTTGACCATGAAGTTTCAAGGCCCTTGAAATAAATCCCAGACACTCGCCTAGGTGAATGGGGATCAAATTTCTAGTTAGACACTTATGACTATGTTAAATACATAGGGTTTGGTATGTATTGCATCCATGAAGATGATACAATCATCCCAAATCTTGTTAAACAAACCAAAGATCATAAGGGAATGTGGTATCTATAATTTGATGGTTCAAGGATCAATAATGGTGCAAGTGCTGGTATTGTTTAAGTCTCTCCCCAAAAGGATAATTATTTTTATTCCTTTAAACTATAGTTTAGATGCACTAACAATGTGGTAGAATACGAAGCATTGATTTGATGTCTCCAGTTGGCAAAGGGAAGGGAGATTAAATCACTAAAGGTGTTTGGTGATAGTGAAATAATTGTTCACCAGGTAAGATCAAGAAGTACAATCAAGAACAACTTGTTGAGATCTTACAAACACAAGGTTTGGGACTTATTTGAATATTTTATTACTTTAAACATTCAAGCAATATTGAGAACACAAAATAAGGATGTTAATCACATGGCCTCAATGGGTTATAAATATAATCTACTTGAAGAACAACAGTCAGCATGTAAAGATGATAGTGAGACCATCCATCCCTAATAATGCAACCAACTAGAAAGTTTTTGACAATAATGAATAAATTGTTAACTTTCTATGAGATAAGGCTGAATTCTTTGACAAAAATTAATCAAGGCTCTAAGAACAATATGGAGAGAAAATAATCTAGTTAAAGACTAACAAGTCGCCATGGTTTTGGTTATTTTAGAAAGTGTTTTAAACTCTGATGATTAGTTTAAGGGTGAGAATAAAAATATCACAATCGAGGAATACTATAGAGCTAGCATCCATCTTAGAAGGCAAGTCTTTGAAGATTGGAAAGGTATGTAACACCTCTAAAAAAATATTTTATTGAATTATTATTGAGAATATGATAAGAACTTCACTTGGAGTTATAAATATCTAATGGGTTTTGATCCTAGCCTATCCCAACACACAATAGATCTTGACCCAACTATTAAACATGTCAAACAAAAATAGAGGCTAATAAACCCAAAAATAGAGCCTTTGATGAGGAGTGATCTATCCAAGTTGATAGAATCCAAAATTATTTTCCCCATTAAACACTCATCTTGGGTTACTAACTTAGTCCTTGTTAGGAAAAATAATGGTGAAATTAGGCTTTGTGTAGTTTTTCATGACCTAAATAAAGCATCCTTGAAAAACCATTATCATCTTCCACCCATGGATTAAATCCTCCAAATAGTATCCAAAGCCAAGAGGTTCTCCCTTCTAGATGGTTATTCTAGATATAACCAAATCCTAGTTCAAGAATATGACTAATTCAAGACCACTTTCACTACCAAATGGGGCACTCAATCAATAATTAGTGAGCATATTTTGGTTCCCCTTTCTATATATGGGGCACTTGATTATTATCCAAATTTAGATATCATTTAAATGTAATGCATTAGAGTGAACTCTATCTCAAGATAAGTGATAATTCAGAGCTCATGTGACATCAAAGTGAACTATATCTCAAGTGATGGTATGGTCTCTATTCCCTCAGATAGATATATAGGTAGTCTTGAGTCCCCAACACCTGAATCCCCTATCCTTATATAGATTAGAGTTAGATAGAGTTAGTTGAGGGTCCCTCTATATAATCTATAACAAATCCTAAACTACTATAGGATAACTTGAACTGAGAGGACTTGAACCCTATTGGGGCCCCCACCCTACCCTTTAGGAACTTTAGGAACTCCCCCAAATGCCTCTTGTATAGATCTCAGGTAGGAAGGTGGCTCCCCTATATATTATCTATTCTAGTTTCACCCATGCCTATAATAATGCTGACTACTTATCCTAATTTGATCAAGTTTCTATGAGTAGTACTCCAACTATAACATACTTGACAATCTAAGATATACCTTTACAAGTAAAAGGTGACAAGCCAACTCAAATATCTCCACTCTCTACTTTATAGGGGAGGCCAAGCCTAATGCTAGTGATACCTTCCAAATGGCCATGGATATGGATTTTAAGGGTTTGATCAATGAAATGATCTTGAGGTATCTAGATGACATCATAGTTTATTCAAAATAGGCTAGTGACCACCTATATCACCTTAGGAAAGTTTTTGAAAGGTGCAAAGAGTTTGGAGTTTCCTTCAATCCAAGGAAGTGCATATTTATAGTTCATGAAGGGAAACTACAGGGACACAATTTTGAAAGGCCTTACAATATATCTAGAGAATTAAGTGCTATCTCTTCACAAGCACTTTTAAGCCAAAAAAAGGGGTTACAAATTTTTTTAATGAAAATTAAGTTCGTTAGGAGGTTCATTCCAAGTTTTTTTACCATGGCCAAACCCCTTACCTCTATGCTTAAAAAATAGGTCAATTTCAGATGGAAAAGGAAGGAAAGGATGGATTGGAAGACATTAAGCAAGCTATTTTTCAAGATTTGAATCTTGTAAATCTAAAATATGAGAAGGACTTAATTCTCTATGCTTTTGGAGGGGAAGGTAGTGTATCAACTATTCTAACCCAACATAACAAAGATCAGTTGGAATATCTCATAGCCTTTTTAAGTCAATCCTTAAATGATTATGAGGAAAGGTACCAATTTTGTTGAGAAGCAAGTGTATGTGGTAGTAAATGCCCTCAAAAAATTTAGACACATGATTTCAAAAAATAAGATTCAGTTGATTATTAATCACCAAAGTGTAAAGGAGTTCCTTCTAAGCTAGGAAATAAAAGAGGAAAGAGCATGTTGGATCATGAAAGTCATAAAATATGATGTGATCATTAAAATAACTAAGCTCATAAGAGGAAAAGGATTATTTGAGAATATTGATTATAAAAATAAGGATCTTAGTGAAATATACATTATATAGACATTTCAACCAACAAATCCTCATTTTCACAACTAGATCTAACAACAACTAGATCTATGACATGACTACCTTACTACAAACTGATGAATACCCACATGAGCTTCAGTAGTCCAAAAAAAGCTACTTCAGGATCAAATAAATTCCTTATGTTCTCATTAACAAGATATTATTTAGGAAAGATATTAATGGATTTATGTTGAGGTACATCGAGCATGATCAAATATCCAAAGTACTTGAAGAAGTTCATGATGCCTCATCGAGTGGTCATTTTTATACAAGGACCAACATTATCAAAATAATGAGGATAGGTTACTCTTGGCTTAAAATATTCAAAGATGAACATAAATGGGTGAGAAATTGTGATAAATGTGCCTAATTTGTAGGCAAATGAAGATTATCATCTCTCCTTCTCCAACCAATCCAAGCTGACCAACCATTTTCTCCCTAGGGGCTGGATTTTATTGGCATGATCAATCCACCATCAAGTGTTGGACACAAATGGGTCCTTATAGTAACTAATTATTTTAATATATGGAATAAAGAGATTTCATTGAAAGATACCATTTAAGCATCTATCTTGTAATTCATGGATAATATTGTCACTAGATTTGGTGTCCCTTACACAATTATCATGGTCAATGCCAAATCTTTTATGGGCACTTAGGTGAGTGAATGGGAAATGAAACATAATGTATACTTAAATACCTCATCCAATTATTACCCTAAAGGTAATAGATTAATGGAATCCACCAACAAAAATCTCATAAGGATTATGAAAAGGACAATGGAAGACAACTAGAGGACTTGGCACACTAAGCTAAAATCAACACTTTGGGTTGATAGGATCACTCCCAAAAGAGCCATTAACAATTATAAATTTATGTTGGTCTATGGAAGGGAAGCTATACTCCCACTATAAATAGAGTTACCATATATATAACCTGATAAATAGTTAGAATTAACTAAAAATGACGTGATGATAGTGTGGTTGGCAGACCTCATGGAACTAGAGGAGGTCAAGAACCAGTCAATGTAAGTTCTAGAAGTAAGTCAGGCTCAAGTTAAAATTAATTTTGATAGGAAATCATATGATAAAATATTCAATTAAGGATACATGGTTCTAAAATGGGATGCTAAAAAGGCTAATCTAGGAAATCATACAAAATTGATGTAATATGGAGTGGTTTATACATCATAACCCATTGCAAAGGAGCTAATTCATTCCAGCTGTCCAAGCTTGATGGATCAAAGCTACCCATCCCAGTCAATGGAATATACATCAAATCATTATTTTTAGGTTTTAATTCTTTTCAAAACTTTATACATGTTAGGATTAGTTTTTTCCCCACAAATAAGATATTTCACACACTTTGCAACTCATTAGGAGTTTTGCTTCCCTAGTTTATTTCAATTTTGTTTTCCCTGTTATATTTCTTATTTATGGAAATTCTTAGTTTTGTTTCTTCTCCAAGTAGGATGTGATAAAATTTAAATGACTCCATACGCAATAAACTAGAAGGCTACTATAAAAAATTGATTAACAGGCAATCACCCCACAAAGGTCACCAAAAATTTTGATATTTTTGTGCCAAAAACCTCAAAACACCCTATGCCTTATAGGAGACCTATAAATTTTTTTGATTAAAATATTCAAAATGGCCTAAGTACCCTTTTACAAGACCCAAAAATAAACTCAAAATTTATTTGCACTTTGTAATTTTGTAAATTTACAAAATGCACATAAACCTCTACTTTTCACTCTCTAAGTAACAAGTAGAAACCAAATATTTATTTACACTTTATAAGTTTACAAAATTGTAAAGTTCACTTAAATATCCACTTTCCCACTTATTGAGCCCCAAGTGGAGACCATAATTTTCATTACACTTTCCAACTTTGCAAAGTTGCTAAGTGTGATGCGAATTCTACTTCCCATTTTTCATTAAGACCTAAACAAGAACTAAAATTCCCACTAAAATTTACAACTTTGCAAAGTTACAAAGTGTAATACAAATTACACTCCAAACTTCTTAAAAATTTATACCTCCAAAATCCCTAGATTTTTTTGAGAAATGAAAAATTATAAATATATTGCAATTTTCAAAGTTGTAAGGCGACTCTAGCAACACACATTTTTACCTATTAACCTATCTACCACCATTATCAACATGTTTAGAATTAATTAAGGGTTTTGATATATATTTTAGATTTTTTTACATCATTTTAAAATATTGTGAGCTAGAGTCCAATCACCTCCAATCCAAGTAATGCCATGGCCAAATCCATTCACCTCTATTGCCAAGTGACACCATGAACCAGAGCATCATTGCCAATGAGCGAACACTAGATCCATCACTTGAAAAATCCTACATGTGCATACTTTGAATTCTCCTAGGTTACATACATTTTCATTTATTCTACTCCATTATTCTTTTTATACAAAGGTTAGGTGTTTCACCTTACCATATTTAGGGGGTTTCCTCTAGAATTATTAAAAGTATCATCATTCGACCTTATTGATTGCAAATTTCTAGCTTTTACATTCACTTGTTAAATTTGTCTAGATTCTTGTTGAATTTACCTTAGGTTTTCTCAAAGATTGTCTTCTCAACTTGAACCTCCATGAAAGATTTTGACTATAGAAACACCTAAAATACCCACTTAGATCTAAGTGGAGATCTCCATTTTTTTCCACCCTGAGTTCCCACCAAAGATCTAAATTTCAAATACAAACCATATTCCTATCAAACCTTTGGTCAAAGTTTTCAAATGTGAATTACACCCCACAAACCTTAATGGAGATTTAGTCAGACTTTGAAAGTGTCTTTGTAAGTTAAAAACCTATTGAATCTATGTCAGGTTTTATAACTACTATTGCATACCATATTATTGATGGAACAAAACCCTTACATAAGCATAATGAAACTTGCCAAGTTAAAAATAGGAAAATTACCTATAATTACAAACCCAAATCCCAACTAGATTTGTAGTTGGTTTCCCTCACACATTTTCTTAGTGTATATGTCTATGAATAAGATTAAGTTTAAATCAAATGGACCTGGTATCCCTTTCAACTTGGATTCTAATATTAATGTGATAATTAACACTGACCTAGATCATATAGACCTATCCATCTTCTAGACTAGGATCAATGTAGAATTAAAAAATGACTAGATTCAAAGCATAAATGATAGTGGTTTACCTCAAGCTACAACCTTTCCATTCTTAGTGTAAATCCTTGAGATTGTGCTCACTATGGCCAAGCATTATTATGTAGAGAAAAGAGAGGTAGTGAATGATAAGGGGGAAAATTTTGAGACCAAATCTGAATTTCATTGACACTATGTTTTTAATTCTAGAGTTTGAAAGTTATATAGATATTACTCTTGACTCCTCTAAGAAATTCTATTAGTACAACACCTTAGCTTGTACATGGATTATAAACAAATAAAGGTTGAAGACCCCTAAATATTTAGCCTCAAGATTACCTAAGACCTTGGCTAGGATATAATTCAAAGATGAAGTAGGGGATATCATTATACTATTACATAGAGTTATAAGAAGCTTGATTGCAAAAAAATACCAAGATTGGATGTACCAATATATCTATGTAATCAAATAGAATAAATAATACATTTATTGGGTTTAATTAATTAGTGACTCCATTTATATATAATTGGTAGAGGTTTAAACTATTGGCAAATTCTACTTGACCTCCTACCTCATCTATGCTTTGGCAAAAGGAAGGGCATTCCCACAGTTAAACATAATATCACATCAGGTTAAAAAAGTTTATAATTACTATCCTGATCTCACTTTTGATGGAAGAAAACAAAAAATTAGGAGAGTTAATGTTTCCTTTATCTACTACATCATAATTATGTTCGAATAATAACTAGGGAAGACAAGATTTTATGATGTTGTGATTATAGAGATTGCAAATTGGGGATCATACTTCATCTAGTTTCCCACATTTTCTTATGTCATAGTTGGTGGTTTCAGTGGGTATCCTTACACCCTTTCCAAATATTTATTGATAAGTGCGCCCTAATGGAACTTATAAGACAACTAGTGGAAACACACAAGTTCCTGTCAAGTAGGCACAAAATAGGCATACATTTCCCTATTAGTAAATGGAGATGAACATGTCCTTATTTATCCAAATCCAAATGTACAAAGGAAGAAATGACTTAGATGAATTTAAAAAATATAGAGGCTATGCCATTTTATGATGTTATAGGTTTTATTTTTAGTTTATTAGGTTCCTCATTTACTCACATTCCCTTTTATGAAGATTATTGGGAGGACATGCATAATGAAGAAGAGGTTAGGTTAAGGGATTATCATAGGATGAACCTAGAACATATTAAGAACCATGACATGGCACCAGTTCTAAATGAGTTAAAGGATGAGGAATTTCTAGTGGATAAGTTTTATTATGATAATCATATCTACCTTAAACCTCTTCTACAAGTTAGGTGGTTTGCACCCAAATCCTTTTTTTACTAGATAAGACTAACCCAATCATCAAAAAGAATTTGTACTGGTTAAGAATTAAGGGGGTAAATATAAAAAAAGAGAGCTTGAACATCATGAACAAGGTTAAAAAGGCAAAGGATAAAGTGGTAGAGGCAGAAGCAATATAGGGTTCTAGTAGTGGCATCCAAATAGAGTAGGTAGTGGGCCCAATCATATCACACAAAGAGATCCAAAAATAGAAGGCTAAAGGGGTGGATTATAGCACCTAAGTGCCAGTACCCAAAGTAATTAACCAATCAATTCTAGTTTTTATAGGGAACTCAATTACTCTAACCCATCCTCCTATTTCTACCATCCAACTTGTGTAAGTAATTACTCCCTCATCTAGCCCACTAGTATAAGTGTTACCGTTAGCACTAAGCCAATTAATGTAGTTGGTTATCCCAATTTCATCCTCACCTCCCTCTTCCATAATCACTTCCACCTCATCCCCTATATCTACTATCACCCCATTGATCACCAAAATCACCTATCAATACATGTATGCCAACTATTATAGATTGGATTTTCACCCTTGAGAGAGAGACTTCTTCAAGATCTCTCACTTCTAGCTATAAGAATGGGAACAACCTCAAGATGTGGGTGTCTTATGGTGAGATTGAACCTCTAGTATTTTTTATGAGACCAATTCCTTTGGTGCTTCACTTCAGATCTTTGGTTTCTATGCTAAATTATACTAATGGTCAAGGAAAATGGGAGAGAGATTAATTGAAAATAAAAATAAGCTAAGGGCGGTGATGCACCAAAATTAAGTGATCCACCAGCTTGGGAAAGACAATAATTCAACATAAGACAAGTTGGCTTACACAACCTCCTAACCAGCTAACTTGCATAATTATTTCTTAAGCTAGGCTTACTAAACCACACATAAGGCAAAGAGGAATTTCAAAATTCACACCAAGCATCCATTAATGGCCAAAAATCATGAGTTTAGACCTAAAATTAACTATAAAGTACCTAAGAACAAGTAATAAATAAGGACAACAAGGTTGGAAAGATGATTCTTCACAATGTTATTAGTGCACAAGCTAACTCAATGCAATTTTTAGACAAAGAGATAGGTAAAAATAATCTTTATTCCATCAAAGGTCTATTACATAGTGATTTTTGAAGAGTGATTTTATCACCAGTCTGGGGATTACATTTTTAGGCTCCAAGGCCTCTATTTATAAAGAAAAAGGGGGAAGAGAGAAAGGGAGGAAAGAAGAAGTCATATATGGCTAGCACCTCCTATTTTCCTTCACTAATGTTTATAAATGCATCATTCTATATCACCACCCAATACTCTTGAGCCCCTCCCATCTTTAAGACTTTATTTGGTCCATCTAAAAAGTCATGCTGTAAGCAACTAGAATGTTTCTTCTTGGAATGACACATTTAAGCATTGAATGATGATTGTAGGAAATGAACGATGGTGGACATGAACCTTCATAACTTCTAGATACCAGCCGCTCAGACTCTCCCATGTTTATTAAACATCCTTATGCCACTTGTCCTTTATTGATTGGCCCTTTCTACTTTAGTTACACCATGTCATAGCCTTCCATTTGTTGCATTATGATTCTAATGCTATCAGAATAGGCTTAAGTTGATCCCTTGGAGAATCTTGATTTACTCTATGTAGATTAATTTAGGTTCTTTGGCCTCTCTAACTTTGGACTTTCTCAGATCCTTTGCTTATAAAGCCTTTTAAGTAGAGTACTTTTAGGAACTTGATTAACTCTATGCAGAGTAATTTAGGTTCTCTAAGTATACTTACTTTATGCTTGTCCATCTTGAAGTCTTCTCACTTTTCTACTTCCCAAGCCTTAAGACTTTAGGATTTTCAAACTTGGTTACTTCTAATAGTTATTCACTTATCCTAATTTTAACATCCATTAGTCCATCATTTCCTTCAAACACTTGGTCTCAAGTTTTTTTGTCGACTTATTTCTTTTTGGAAAATCTCTTGAAGGAATTTCTTCAGACAATTTATCTAAAGGAATTCCTTCAAAATTTTTGTCTATGTCTATCTTTGGAAAATACCCTTTGGGATTTTCATAATGGACTTTCTCGAAGGGTAAGAGACCCTTTAGGATTTCTACATGTGATCTTACCAAATGGAAATATACCCTTCAAAATTTTTGAAATAGTCCTCAAGGGTAACATACCCTTCAAACAAATTGCAACTGTCCACTTGGAGAAGAAAAAGCCCTTTGAAAATGTTGAAGTATACCTTTAAAAAATTTGATTGGTCCCTTTTGCCCTAAAAAGACCCCTTGGTATTTTTAAAATGCCCTTCAAATTTTTGAAAAAGACTCATCTCTTGAAGAGCATATGAAGCACCATTTTTCAAGACCAAATCAGGTTTATCATGCCCCTTTACTTATTTTGGGTTTCTGATTACTCACAACTTATGAAGTAACCAAGTAGTGCCCCTTAGAGAACCTAAAATACACTGTCTATAAGTAATTCAAGTTTTTAAACCTGAATTACTTTTACTTATGAAACATTTAGAAGCTAAGAACTGCTAGAAACTTGATTTGCAATGTGCCTTCAAAAACCCAAAGTTATCACTGCTAGAAAACCTAAATTTCTCCCAAAGGCTTACCATTTTCTTTCTTGAAAGCTCCCTTTCCCATACTTAGGTAAACTTTGATATGTGGGCCAAAAAATGGCCAACACCAACTTAGTCATTCTGACTAAAGTCCCAATATCTACCATAACCACTAGGTTGATATAAATTCCATCTTCATATTCAATCACACTACCCACTAATTCTACTCTATGCATTCTAACCACACTGCTATATTCTTTTACTACCTTTGAAACCATCCTTTTAAAAGTTCCATTTTTACCTCCACACATGCCTACCTCTCTAACTATGTCATTCTTAACTTCTACACCCCTTAGAATCATAACCACTCAACCCATCCATGTATCCTCACCTTGTCTCACTCTCACTTTGACCCAAACTCCTACTAAGGAGGTAGAGATAGATAAGCTCAATATCACAACTATGGCTAATCAATCCACCAATGGGGTAGAGATAGTCAAATCATTAGTTGAAGACTTAGAAACAATGTCAGTGGAAGATATGACACTTGTTATAGTAACTACCAGTGTGGTAGATTTAGTCATAGATTCATAGGTAATAGTGGCCATTGGGATTAGGGGAGAAGTATGCAGAGATAACAGTTCCCCCAACTAAAAATTGGAAATAATATTTAGTAGTAGGGATTATCAGGTATCCAAGGTACACCTTAGTTTTCCAATGAGAGAGGGACTGAAATATGATGTTTAAACAAGCATAAGTTCTCTCTTTGATAAAATGGATAGTGACAAGGTCACCAATAATGAGTTGAAAAATAAGGTAGAGCAGTTAATGGCTGCCTTAAGGAAATTCATAGACCTAGCATATCCTCTCGAACCAACCCAACCAACTCAATTTCCCCCTCAATTTCTTGATAAAGAGATAGTTGATATAATGACAAAGATTGGCATAATTGGTAGAGCTATAAAGGATTGTGTTGAATAACTAGTTACCAAAGGGAACAAGGTGATAGGGTTGGCAATGGATTATTAAAAAACACTGAAGGATGACCTTGCATATTTAAAGGTAGAAATAAACAAATATGAAGAAGAATTTTAAAGGATAAATCTCTACTCTTCCAAGTTTTAATCCATTGACCAAATAGAGGGTGACATCCTCATGTTTGAAAAGATACTCAAAATTCATTTGGAGCATGATGAGTTGGATAGGGTAGCCAAATTCAGATTCAAAATACTTAATGAAAGTATTGATAAGGCCGAAAACACAAGTGAAAAGGCCAAATATGTAATGTATGTCATCAAAGATTCAATTTGTAAATTGTCATGTGAGGTATTAGATTACCAAGATGAACCTCTTCATATTTAGTTTATCTAGGATAAATTCAAGGAGATGATTAAGAGGGAGTCAACACATGACACAATTTTTAATTTGGATTCCATCCACTAGTTTATCAAGTACCAAAATACACTTGATCATATGGGTAAAGATGTCTAAATCTATAGAGCTTATTCTAAATAATTATCTAAGGTAATGGTAGAATGTGACATCTATGGAGATCACCTATAAGAAATATTCGATAGATTCAAAGCTTATATAGAGAAGATACAAGTGGAAAAGGAAAAGAAATCCTTTGATGCCACTATCATTGATTAATTATTCAATTATTTGAGAATAATGAATTCTATAAATTACAAATTTTTAAAGCTATGTTGAAAAGTTGTAAATTTACAAGTTGTAAATTACAACTATCATTTTGACATATTTTAGATTTTAATTGAAAAAATGATACTTGTAATTTTCAATTATCACTTCATCAATTTTAAGTTGAAAAAGTGTAACTTATATTTTTCGTTTTTCTTTTTGATAAGTTGAATGACTAAAAAGTTAGAAAAGTGCACATTGTAATTTTTATATCCCTTTTTATCAAGTGACTTATAAGTTACAAAAGTCTTAACTTAAATTTACATGTTAGGTTTTACAAGTTATGCTTTAAAATATTCAAATATTGAAAAAAATATTCAACTTTGGTAAAATATTGACCAAGTCATGAAGTTTCATTTTGGCACCCCATTTCTTGGTGAGAGACTTCTTCAACTGAGCTCAAGGAGAGATGGTTTGAATGGAAGACTCTAACAACATCATTTTTCAAAACTTGACAAAGTGATTAACTACTTTTAGACTCCTCTTCTTCCTTTTACTACACCAAATATGCCTCTTCAAGTTGAAAGCAAGACATTTGTATGAGCACTCCTTGATTACTTGCTCTAAGAGTAAGTGTAAATATTTTAGATTTCTTCTCCCTCAAGAAAGTGAGGTTTTATATAAATATGGGTATCCTATGTAAGCCATGGATATTTTCATTGAGAGATAAATTTTTATGTTTTTGAGAAGTGCATCTACATGATGTAACCTATAGAATATCAATATACTAAAGCTTTTCCTTCCTTATTTTGTGTCATCCTTGTGTATGTACTATTTTTTTATGTTTTTGAATGATATAAGTCTTATTTTAGTAATATAGGATCATTTGTGGTATTTATCTTTCCCTTTTGAAATATTATTGAGGGAAAATCAAGAACTTTGTTCCTTATTTGATAAAATGTCCAATATTACCTTTGATTTCATACTCATGTAAGATTGTGTTTCAAGAGATTTTAGTATATTATTACTAAAACTATGTTAAATCAAAAAAAGCAATACATTATACTAAAACCCTTTGGTGCATCACCATTTCCAATTTTAAAACTCCTTCTAAACTCTTCTTATTATAAATAAAACCCTAGTTAGGAGAAAAATCATAAAGAAGCTATAGTTAGAAATGAAATAGTCATATATAAGTTGCACTAAGATTAGTGAAAGGAAGTTATCCTCCTCCAAAGGTTCACCTCAATTTTCCAAGGTCCCAAAACTTGGAGGTGATCCCATTGTGTCATTAGATTCCTATGTATTACAAATCCTACAAAACATAGCAGGTGCAAAATCTAATTGATAACAATTTTTTAATGTTGATATTTTTATGCCAAAAACCATAAAATACCTTGTGCCTTATAAGAGACATATAAATTTTTCTAAGTAAAAGCTTCATAATGGCCTAATTAACCTTTTTAAATATCCAAGTAGAAACTAGATATTTCTTTGCACTTTGTAATTATGTAAAGTTGTAAAATGCACCTAAACCTTCACTTTCCACTCACTAAGTAACAAGCGAAAACCAAAGATTCATTTACACTTTTTAAATTTAAAAAATTAAAAACTACACTTATATCTCAACTTTCCCACTTATTGAGTTCCAATCGAAGACTGGAATTCACATTACACTTTGCAAATTTTCAAAGTTTCTAAGTGTGACGCAAATTCTACTTCCCATTTTTCATTAAGACCTAAGTAGGAACTAGAATTCCCACTACAATTTACAACTTTAAAAATATGAAAAATTTAATACAAATTATATTCCTTGTTTCTGTAACATCTCCACCTCCAAAACCCCTTAGCATCAAGTGGGAGAGGGAAAATTATAAACATATTGTAAGTTACAAACTTTCAAGGGGACTCCTACAACCCACATTTCTTCTTATTAATCCATCTACCACCATTAATGACATGCTTGACATTAATTAAGGGTTTTGCTATATATTTTAGGTTATTTACATCATTTTTAAACATTATAAACTAGAGCTTGTTCACCTCTAAACCAAGCAGTGCCATGAATAGAGCCATTCAACTCCATTACCAAGTGATTTCATTAACCATAACATCTTGCCAATGAGTAGACACTAGATCTATCACTTGCAAAATCTTTCACACGCATACCCAATATTCTCTTAGGTCACATAAATGTTTATTCAATCTACTCCATTATTATTTTTCTATAGATCTTAGGTGTTTTCCATTACCATACTTAGGGTTTTTAATCTATTTTTTTTAAAAGCATCATTGTTTGACCTTATTGCTTACAAATTTCCAATTTTTACATTCACTTGTTTTGTCTAGATTCTTGTTGAATTTACCTTAGGTTTTTTGAAAGATTGTCTTTTCAACCTAAACCTCCACCAAATATTTTGACTGTAGAAACACCTAAAATCCACACTGAGATCTAGGTAGATATCTCCCTTATTTTCTCACCCTAAGTTCCCTCCAGAAATTTGACTTGTAAATACAAACCATATTCTCACCGAAAGTTTGGTCAGAATTTTAAACTATGAATTACACCCTAAAAACCTGATGGAGATTCAGTCAGACTTTGCAATTATTTTTTCAAGTTAAAACCCTACTGACTTTATGTTAGGTTTTACATCAGTTATTGCATACCATATTCTCGATAGAGTAGAACCCATGAAAAAGCATAATAAAATTCCACCAATTTAAAAGTGGGAAAATTACCTATAATTATAAACCCATAGCCCAACTAGCTCTACAATTAGTTTCCCTCACATATTTTCTCAATGTATATGTATATTAAAGAGATGAAGTTCAAATCAAATGGACATGGTGTCCCTTCTAGCTTATATTCTAATAATAATGAGATAACTGACATCAACCTATGCCATATAGACCTATCTGACTTCTAGACTAGGATCAATGTAAAATTCAAAAATGACTAGATTCAAAGCATATATGATAGTGGTTTGCCTTAGTTTGTAGCCTTTCCATTCTTAGTGTAAATCCCCAAGCTTTTATTCACTATGGCCAAGCATTATGATGCAAATAAAAGAGAGGTAGTAATTGATAAGGGGGAAAGATTCTAAGACTAGATACTAATTTCATTGACATTATGTTTTTAATTCTTGAGATTGAAATTTATATAGATAATACTCTTGAATCCTCTAAGAAATTATATTAGGACAATACCTTAGCTTGTGCATGGATTATAAAAAAATATTGGATGAATACCCATAAATATTTAGCCTCAATAATACCTAAGACCCTGTCCAAGATAGAACTCAAAGATGAAGTAGGTGACATCATTGTACTCTTACATAGAGTTACAAAAAGCCTAAATGCAAAGAAATATCAAAATTGGATGTAATATTATATCTAAGTAATCTAATAGAATAAATAATACATTAATTGGGCTCAATTAATTAGTGATTCCATTCACAGATCGTTGTTAGAGTTTCAAACTACTAGCAAATTCTACATCACCTCCTACCTCATCTATGCTTTGGTAAAAGGGAGGGCATTCCCAAGGTTAAACATAATGTTATATCAGGTTAACAAATTTTATAATTAATATCCTAATATCACTTTTGATGGAAGTAAACAACAATTTAGGAGAGTTAATGATGCCTTTATTTACTACATCATAACTATGTTCAAATAAGAACTAGGGAAGACAAGGTTTTATGATATTGTGACAATGAAGATTAAAAATTGGAGATCATTCTTCATCAAATTTCCCACATTTTTATATATTAGAGTTTGTGGTTTTAGTGGGTATATTCACACCCTTACCAGATATGTTAGTGATAAGTTGACCTTAATGGAACTTGTAATACAAATAGTGGAAACCCACAAGTTTTTATCAAGTAGGCACAAAATAGGCACATACTTCCCTTTTAGTATATGGATATACACATGTCCTTATTTATCCAAGCCAAATGTGTAGAGGTAGAAATGACTCTGATGATATTTATAATTCTCAAGGCTAGGCCCTTTTATGATGTTATAGGTTTTGTTTCTATTTTATTAGGTTCCTCATTTACTAACATTCCATTTCATGAAGATTATTAGAAGGATATGTAGGATGAGGAAGAGGTTAGGTTAAGGGATTATTATAGGATTAACCTATACTAGATTAAGAACTATGAAATAATAATAGTTCTAGATTAGTTTAAAGATGAGGAACAACTAGTGGATAGGGTTTATTATGATAATCATATCTACATTCAACCCTTTCTTCAAGCTAAGTGGTCTACACCTAAATCATTTTATTTACTAGATAAGACTACCCTAGTCATCAACATGAATTTAAATTGGTTAATAAGTAACAAGCTAAATATAACAAAAGAGAACTTGAACATCATAGATAGGTTCAAAAAGGAAAAGGATAAAGGGATAGAGGTAGAAACAAAAAAGGGTTCCATTAGTGGCACCCAAATAGATCAGGTAGTGGGACCAGTCATCTCACATAAAGGGAATAAAAAATAAAAGGCCAAAAGGGATGCTTCTAGCACCCAAGTTATATTAACCCAACCACTTAACCAAGCACTACCAATTTTTATAGGGGAGTCAACTATTATAACCCCTCTTATTTCTACCATCCAACCTATTGACTATTTTAACCACAAGTCAAAATATGTCAACCCCCTATAGTATATAACTTGATAAATGGGTATTATAGGATGTAATAGGGTGTATCATGGTCTTAGTGATGTAATTCAATGTGTCATTGCCTTGGTCATGGTACTTTTGGTCCTTAGAAAGTCTATGTAATGATAAGGGTCATATTTAGGCCATTTAATGAGGGTTGTATAGTTTAACATGCAATACAAGTGTTATAAAGTGTTTCTCAACATCACCCATGTTATTTTTTATTTAGACATGTCATTCATAACTTAATAATTATAGGTTTCTATGCTAGAATAATAAAATAGTTGAAAAAAGGAAATTTTGGTAGTTGTATGGCTTCTATAAGAGTGTGGCATGTGTGGTAGGCTTCTACAATGACTCTTCAACTCCCTTAATCTCATTATCATGTTTGGTCAACTTTGAAACACTTGAAAATGGCCTAAAACAATTCTATTCTTCCATCACTCTATTAGGGAGGCATAAATGACTAACCAAATTTGGTCTAGTACAAACAACATATGTTGATTCAAGATGGATCCACTTGGTGGTAGATAGTAATCTTGATATACTTCCATTTCATGGAAAGAGTTTAAGGATAGATTATTTATGCTTTATGAACCATTATTTATAAGTCTACTACATTTTTATGCATGTTCATCTCCACCACCTCAAGGTTTCTCTTATGTTTATCTACTTCTATAAAAATCAATAGTTGTACTTGATTCTAAAGAGTCTGAATAACCTTATTAAATGGTTATTGGTTTCGGTTTTACTTGTGTTGAGAGATAGATAGATATAACACCTCACATTTTTAATGAGAGATAGATAGATAGAACACCTCACATTGTTAATGAGAGATACCATTGAGTCTATAGATAATTTCATAAGTTACAGAATCTTGTATACCAATTTGACATTCTTAAAAATGGAAATTCAAGTTAATGGGTTGTGTGTTGATATTTAAATGTATAGCAAGAAACCTCTTCTTATGAAGTTTTAATCTCAAAGGCTAATTCTATGAATAACACAGTCATATATGCTACATTGTCAGACTTTCCTATAAGTATTCATCTTCAGGTAGGTAAAATGAGATTTACACAACCATGGTGGTGTAATGAGGAGGTTTCAAAAGTGTTGAGATAGCTCCTGAGGTGGAAATGATATATTGAATCTATCTAATTATGGTTTGAGATTGGTAGAGATAACCAATTCTCCATACATGCAGTCTTGACTTGTATATTATTGATGTGCACGTATAATAAGCTCATACAGAGGTTTATGAGATTAAAATGCAACTATTTGAAGTTTGTTGGAGGGATTCATTAGGTGTTTGAAGTTTTTTGGAGGGATTCATTAGGTATTAGAATATGGAAATAAACATAACATAAATTATAGAACTACAAGGCAAAAAACAAAATTGAATCTTAGACCTTAGTTTGATAAAGTTGTATATTGGGACAAATTACCTTAATTCCTCTAAAATAGGGCCTTGTCCATACTTGGTACCATCATATAATAGGGTGAGATGAGGTCTAGATAAATTTGAATAATTTCATATTGTATCCCATTGATAGGTACAATGCCTTACAAAATAAGGTGGTTATTTGGTTAGAGGAGTATGATGTTATAAGGCTCCCAATTTAGGCAATATTTCACTATAGATTTTTAGTATTATCTACAACACTTTGAAGTTTAAGTGATTCTATAAGGAAACAATGATATGTAGTGGCATGATTTCAAGATAAGTGATCTTAAGTGAGCCAAAGGTGATATTATCCCTCCAAATACAATAAAAGGGGTTGATAGTCAAGGCTTGATGTATATCATCACCTATAGGTCCCCTTTTGGGTCATAAAGAGATAGCTACAACTTGATTGTAGTATGATGGTGAATTAGAAACATGATAATTTAGGTGTTTAAAAGTCCTAGAGTATGGTATGAGTATGTTAAACTATGACATGATCCTAATGAATTATAATTATAAGGACAAACCATAAAAACACCACCTACACAGTTCCATTTGCTCTCAAAAGGGCTACCTATAATTTGATTGTAGGCACTTATGGAATGATGATGAGTGAGAAATGAGTATGGTATGAGTATGTTAAACTATTACATGAGCCTCATGAATTATAATTATAAGGAAAAACCATAAAAACACCACCTACATAGTTCCCTTTGCTCTCAAAAGGGCTACCTATAATTTGACTATAGGCACCTATGGAATGATGATGAGTGAGAGGTGAATGACCCTATAGACATATATATTTGACCATGAAAATATATAATGAGTATAGATACTATAAAGATATATTACATCAGTAAATACAAGATTTTACCATTGAAGGACACCTATAGGCATATACTCTCTTTGAGTGAACAATACAATCAACATAGTACATAGTTTGCTAACTAGGTTTGGGTAGTAGAGGGTGAATTGAGAGAGTTAGAAAAAGTTGGGAGTGCTATAAATGTTAAGAACACATTAAAAATCATGATGATAATATCAAATGATGATAATAATAGGGAAACATAACAAGGAGGGTTTCAATATATAACCTCATAATCAGCTAAAAATTCTTGCACAATCATCAATTCTAGGTATTCGTCTTGAATATTTAGAATGTTGATGACCTTTCAGAGGTGTAATAGCTATAATTTTTTTTAAATATAATAAAAAAAAATAATACCACCTATTATATCCTTGTTTTGATTGAGAGGATAGGGGAAGTGCCCTCTATTCTGTCTTAGATAGAGGGCACTCCAAGAAACAAAAAAACTATAAGTTTAGTATGATAATGATAAGGGGATAAGTCAGGGAATAATGAAACATTGAAAAAGGTTTTATAGAGTGAATTAAAGCATTAAAAAACATTAATTAGGCCTCATTGTACTAATAAGTTAAATAGGATGGCGTAAACCCACAGAAGCACAGTCAGGTCTACTAGGTCTTGACTAGACCTAAAGCCTAATAAGGTCTCAATACCACTTCTATGGAAAAATGAAAGTTGTAATGTAATTTAAAAACTTAAGGATAAGAAGTGAAGTTAGTAATAGACTTTATTTTACATAGAGGTCCCATAGAGGGTAATTTTGGCTAACACCTAAGATAGGGTATGTAGATTGCACTCACAAACTCAAGAAGCCAACTTTAAAGGCTCACACTAGTACATACACTTATCATGGAGACCTAAAGAGTTTGGAAATGTTTAAGAGGTTCCTAAACATGCTTCTAGTAATATTTGTTAATGGATTAAACATCTAAATTTTATGAACAAAACTTAAAGGTCTGAATCACCTAAAACCCTCCAAAACCCTTATTTCTAACCCAATTGGAAATAAATAGATGTAGATGCATTTAGGATGGATGGTATGACTTGAAAATTATTTTTGGATTTAATAAGACTCTTTCAAGATCCACCCCATCTAGTTGGTTGATACCCTACTTGCATAGATAGAGTATAGAAAAAGTTTTATTAACATATTTGAGTGTTTTTTAGGGTCAAAGGAGAGTTGAAAGATGAAGATCATTTGGGGAGGTCAGTTGGGACCTAATATAACTTTTAATGTTCATTCATTGATTTAGATAAGTACACAAGTGTCTCTTTAAGCTCCTTCACTTCAAGCAGTTTGTGGAAGATAATGAGCATGGAGGGTGACCATCAAGTGAGAAAGTGATAAGTCCAATTGGGAGGTCTTTTAAAGTTTATCTGATGGATTTAGAGGAAAGAGGACTCTTGATAGGGGTCATATCATCCCATACATTTATTTTTTTGGAAAAATGAAGGTCACTTGAATGACAAGTGTGAGAAATGAATGAAAGAAGGATAATAGTGACTTTATATAGTAAGAACACTTGTACAAAAGAATACCAGTGATTAGGGACACATCTAATACATGTAGGAACTTGTTATTAACCCCCAATAATATTGAATATGTGTCAACTATTCTTAGTCTACTTTGGAGTACTCAAGAGAGGCTTAATGATGAAGGCAGTTTCTAGGAAGGTAGCTGAAGGATCCTATACTAGTTTTGAAGAGTTTTCATGACTTAGAGGGACATTTATCTAAAGAAACATTTCATGGTCTATTTCATACCCTACCCATATGAAACATAACTAATTATCATGATTTAACAAGTGTCATTATGACCCTTGAGATCTAATTCTCTCCCTCTTCTTACACATTTTATAAATGCTAGCCATTTTGGCTCTTATTTCCTAATTCCACACCTGGTATGGTGAAGCCCTACTAGTTTAATGTTGTAATTTTCCTTTGAATAATACAATAAATATATTTTTGATTTAATAAACTTCTTTTTCTAAGTGTGAAAAGTGATGTATGGTGAGGTCTAGTGATAAGCATCTATCTTTGTCTTCTCTTTGTCCTTTCATGTTTGATGTAAGAAGTTCTCACTCTAATAGGTCTTATGGAGTGTATTTAGTG
Organism: Torreya grandis; assembly: GCA_037957365.1. NCBI lineage: Eukaryota > Viridiplantae > Streptophyta > Pinopsida > Cupressales > Taxaceae > Torreya > Torreya grandis. Next base: position 1,780,036 of record JARHVA010001982.1, on the reverse strand, counting down.
TGTTTAAATAAATTCAAGTGTATAAGCCATAGATTCTACAATCTGACCTCTGGTCAACTTACCTTGATTATTCTCATGCATATCACCATCATATTTGAAATACTAATGTTAGAGTATTCTAAGACATTGAAGCTAGTATTGTATCTCATATCTCTTAGTGCAAGAGTATGATGATATTGTGAATATCCTTATGGTTTATCACCCCCATATAATATTTTAATTTCATGCATATTTCTCTCCTTTTTCACACAAGTAATCAATTAGAGTAGGTGATAAGCATTTAAAGGTTAATCTAGGGAGCTAGTTATAGACACTAGAAAACCACACACATGGTCCTAGTCATTGCAATGCCTTTGGTTTCTACTGAACCTCTATCAAATGCACCTATAATTTTGACAAACCTACCTATCCAAACCTACTTACCTAATTCAAATTCAAGTTAGTCACTTGTCTAGCTTAACTCACCTTTTCACCCATATTGGCATATCATTTTCCTAGGTCCTTAACCAGTGACGATCAGGATGACCAATGACAGTCATCCTAACTAGTGATGATCAGGTTAGATAGCCTAGAATCAATATACAACCTACATGTAAACCACCACCTTATTTTTATAAATAAGGTATTATAAATCCAATTATGATCCCTTTGCATGGATGACTTATATTTAGAAGCCTTCATCAAGTCTAGTTTGGACAATAACTTCCACCTCTTGCTTGTGCCTATAAGAGAGAGAGGCCTAAGAGGTCAAACCATATGCAATTTTTATCAAGAGATCTTTATATTCAAAATATCTTTTTTAAGGTTAATCAATTTAAATCTACATTATCAAGTGTTATCAGCCATCACATATGGAACCTACTTACCGTTAACCCTCAACTAAGCTCCCAAGTACAGTTACACTACTAGAATCAACCCATATTCCACTAACTAGAAAATCCACATCAACCACCCACTAACTAATTGTTGGTAAGATAAGTATGCATTTTTTTGTATTCTTTTACCAGGTTTTCATTCTAAGCCTAAGCTATCTCTTAGAATCCACTTTCTAGATCCCATTAATCAACAAACCCAAACCCCAACTTCACTTCTAGATTCACTGACAAACAACTGGTGATGGTTACCTAACTGATGATGACACTCAACCAATGATGACCACCTAATTGGTAATGGTTACCCTTGATTGGTAATGGTTACATGACCAGTGATGGTCACCTATGGCACCAAAAACTAACAAGCTAAGTTGACCCTATTACACCCAACTAAATTCATTTTTTTGTGTCCTTGCTTGTTCATAGGCCCCTTTTTTATTTTCTGAGCCATACCCTAACCTGTTAGCATTAGTAATAATCAATTTATCACTAATTATATCATTTATAGTATTTTTTATGAACAATCTTTTCTTATATTTAATTCTAGTAATCTTCTATTATTTATGTAAATATATTATTTCTAGTTTTATCAAATTAACTATTTAAAATAGGTGGATTTATATCCCTTAAAGAATCTCTCAATTTTAGGATCTATCTCTCGCTAGGCAATCCACCTTACTATCTATCTAATAAACAAGTTTGCCTTAGTGCTTTCTTATCTACAGGTCATCCTCCCAAGCCAAAGAGGAGCTCTCATAATATTTTGATTCAATGCCTGCACAACCAAATAGGTATTCATACCACAACCCATATCGTGTTTATTTTATCTCTTTCTTTATAGCTTAAGTGAAAATTTACTCTTAAACATTCTGGCATGCCTGATGGGACCTAGAGTTTTTACTCACATTTTCTTTGCATTTGTATGCTCTTCTCTATATTTACGTTTATAATTGAAACTAAAATCTCTTTTAGGTTTAAAATTAGTTTCATCCATTGCTTTCTTGTAATAATAGTTCACTTTAAATTAAAACACAATAACCTTATTGTAGCATCACCTTGTGTTGCGCACACTAACTAGACCACTTTCATCAACTAAACATCAAAACAATTTGAGATAAGGCTCATCTAGGATTTCATCACCTAGTGGTCACCTTACCCATTCTCAACAATCATACTTAGAAGTCATTACCAAGAGGAGAACCAACTCAGCTCTTTAGTTGAGTATAAACTCTGGACATCAATATATATTGTCTAAGCACCTGACACCCTTATCACTATAAGACTATGAAGTGAGGGGGTAGGCCCCAATACCAAGCCACGTATTTATTCTAATATATATTACTTTGAGTACCTAAAAAACTTGAAACCAACCATAAACTACTTCTATAGTACCTAATCTACAAGTCAACTTCTATCACACATTCTCATAAACTAAGGCATAAGACAAAATCAAGATTAAAACTAACCTCTAAGATTAAATGTACTTCATAGTGTGTGTCTTGATTGATTTGATCATTTTCTTATCCTCTTATTTTTTGAGTGGTGAGATTGTTCTTGTTTTCTCTCCCCTATTGTTTGTATGGTTCTCACTCGTTAGCAACAAAGAGACCTATTAGAATAAAACTGGTCACTTAAATCAACCTTTTCTACCTCCTCATCTATGGAGTACATCTCCCAGGTAGAAGATTCACCTCATCCATTGGGAATCCCTACTTTACCTTGGGTATTTCCCCAAGGAGACATGGATTTTAACATCTTTCTATACAACAATCTGGTGGCCTTTCAACACTATCTTAACACCTCTTCTCACCATATCCCAATTTTGAATCCACCTTAATATCCTCATTATGTCATTCCATACCACCTTATGAAGGGTATCCCTATTTATATGATCACCACCCATCCTTTGACCACCTAGGTATCTTCATCTACTAACCCCTTTGATGTTATAATTGAGAGCCAACCTATCCAACCAACCATTACCCTTACACCTTCCACCCCTACTAATGACTCCTCTACCTTGGGGACAACCAAACCATTGACCCATCATACCCCACTTGTAGTTGGATCACCCACCATTGGCATTACCAACCTATCCTCTATCAAACCTAACCCATCGATTAATACCCCTTTATCAGCTTAGGGGTACCTATCCCTTCTACCTCACCTCTTGTCACCAACCCAATTACCACCCATGCCCAATCCATAATGACTACTCAAAAATTACCCATTATAACCAATCTAGGATACATCCCTAACCCACAAGGGTATGTACCTACTTTCCAACCACCATCATCCACCTACCCTACCCAACCTCTAGCCACCAATCCACTACCAATATGTTTCCCAACCTCAACCACAATATTAGCCTTATAATCTTTTTAGTACACCACCTCAAATTGACCTAATGAAAATTCTCATGGGCAAGATAACCAACCTTGAGTCATCTATTTTAGGAGCTCATAACATCCTATCTTATGATTAGATTTATAACCAACCTATTCACCCTTCTATCCCCATTAGACCTTACCCTCCTTAATGGGAGCTTCAAAAATTTACCAATTTTCATAGCAAGGATCCCCAACAATACCTTAGGGATTTTATGCATGCATTTTACATGATTGCTTATGATGATTCCCTTCTCCTTTGAACCTTCCCCATGTCTTTATTCAACCCAACACTTAACTAGTATAGTGCCCTCACCAAGCATTCCATCTTCTCTTTCACCCAACTAGCACAAGTATTCTTGGATCACTTTTCCATTAACATTTCCAAGAAGGTCTCTTTCATAGACCTCTATTCTATTAGGCAATTTGTTGATGAGTCCATTTTTAATTTGTCTCTTATTGCAAAATCCCAATTAATTAGATTTCATTTTCCCTACCTCAACCTAAACTTATAGAACTTTTTGCTTGAGCTTGCACCAAACATATATCTTCTACACTACATGTCCAAAGATTTAGAACCTTTGATGAGGATTTTATCATGGCACACAAGCTATAAAAATGGGAAATAGATGAGGGTAAATTAAAGTTATGAAACAAAAACTCTACCTTCAAGACCAACAAAACCTCTTCCTCCAAACCCAACAACTAAGTTAATATCGGAACCAAGACAAGGGGAACTATGAATGTCATCATCCTTAAAATCACCCCTCTACCTAATGTCAATCAACAAAATTCTCCCATTACCTCTAAACAAAATGCAAGGAACCAAAATTGAAGCAACCAAAAACAATTCACTCCACTTGGAGAATCTTACACATCAGTTCTGGAGAAGCTACTAAAAGCTAACCTTATACAACTTCTACCTATCAAACCTCCCCAAAAATTTAATTTTTATCATCCAACACCTGCTCGGTATAATGAGAATGACCTCTATTCTTTTCATTAGATAATTGGACATGATGTCAACTAATGTAAAACTTTCAAGAATATTATTCAGAGTCTTATCGATAAAGGGAAACTCATTTTGCATAATCCTAATGCTCCTTAAAATAAATCTCTTAAAATCTTCAAGAAACTTGTTCCAAACCATGCCCCTATCAAAGCTAAGGACACATAGGTTGAGTACTCTCATAATGACCTCACAGTCAACATGGCTTACAATACACCTACTCATGAGGACCCAATCAACCAATCTACCCATTACTCCCCCACTTCACTTACTGAGGTCATCGAGTCACCTTACCCTCCTTTAGATAGCCAAAACAAAGAAGTTCCTTTCTCCCTAGCTACCCTCATAGAAGTTTTGGAATCATCACATACTACTTTAACTAATACATCTAGAAAAATCAACATTCTTAATTTGCCACCTCCACCAACTACCCAACAAATAACTATTCCTATTGATATTGTCCCTAAAGGAGAAGCATTTATACCCATGCCTCACATAGATGAGCCAATTATCTCAACCTTGCTTCCCTCACCTCAAGAGATCAACCAACCTACCAAGTATCCTCCCCAACCTACAAGTCTATTTGTTGCATCCACTACCCATAGATTAGGACTAGTAAACAAACCTTTTTCCACATTAGTACAAAAATTAGAATTCACCTTAAAACTAGACATGGATTAAACCACTTTTTGGAGATAGTTAGGGCTTTCCTCTATCAAAAAACTTGAAACTTATAGTGTGCCTCTAACTAACCAATCCATCATCTCTCCACCACCTCTTAAACCAATCTAAACCTCCAACAACCCCTCAACTTATTAGTTAACCAAAAAATCCACCACCTCACCAAACAAAACTTTTAAGACTCTTGGTGCCTTCCCTACTTAGGGTTTGGTTCACCCATCCTTAAAAGTAGACTTAACTTCACCCAAGCCTATACCCAGGGCTTGACCTACACCAACTAAGAGGATGAAATCATTGAAATGACATATGACTAAGCCTCTACCTCTATCTACTTTGCCCTCTATCTTAGGGCTTGACCCATCCACTTTGATTAAAAAGCAAATACCTTTCAACATATGTCACCCACTATCATTGATTACACCAACACATTTATTAGCTGACGTGCCAGTCCTTCCTAGATCATAACTAGTCAGACCACCAAATTTGGCTACCTCAACTACCAACATACCTAGGCCAAGACTATCCACCAAAACCACCTTACCCAATCCATTTCTCACCTAACCTATTACCACCTACACACACATCTTACAAACCCAAACTATGATCCCAAAACCTTCCTTACCTCTAGTAGAATCCTATACAATCATTATTCAAATGTTAGTATAGAACTCTTACCTCACATTACATCCCATTAGAAATTTCAATCCTTTTGGTTCAAATCCAAATTGGTACAATGACCATCAAATATACTCATATCACAAGACACCTAGGCATGACACAGAGAATTTTAAACCTCTCCAGACCATTATCCACTAACTGTATTATGAGGATGATATCTTTGTAAATTAACTTACATCTATTCCTCCACTATTACACCTAAAAACCAACCACCAACACATTCCTAACCCCCCACTCTCACCTCAAAGTGATAGAGAATCCACCCAATCCCCATCACACCTTCCCCCTCTGTCCATACCATTAATGTGATCACATGATCAAAATAAAATGATAAAGGGAAGGACAAAGTGTCCATTCCATGGACATACCCATCAACTAACCTTAAACCAAACCTGATCCCAACCTCCACATTTATAGCTAAGCCCAAAGTTATTATCTTAGGCACATTAGAGGCTAACTCCTCTGAATCCATCAAGAGAGTCATCCTTAAAAAAATCCATTAGATCCCTACTAAAATGAGCCTTCATGAGCTCATTTACACCTCACCTCACCATGGTCAGGCCATGATCAAGGCTATGTATGCCATTTAAGTTATACCAAGGGATTTCAAACCCACATAGGCCTTCATTGGTACTCTCTAACTCTCCACCCTTGTTACCTTCAAGGACTTAGAGATACCTTCTATCCACCCCAAAGACATGGATCCCATCTTTTTATTACATCCCACATCAACCAAACCTACATCAAATGGGATATGATCGATGAGGGAGCTAGTATTAACATCATCTTTTCTCATGCCTATGAGTAACTGAATCTACCAAACAATGTCATGTCCAAAAGTTTAGCCATCCTTAGATACTTTAACGACACTATGACCACTAATGACACTATGACCACTACCTTGGGAACCATCATCATTCATATTTGGCTAGGACCTCACACACTTCCTAAACTATTATATGTAGTTGAAGGTGAATTCTAGTATAATGTTTTGCTAGGGAGACCATGGATCTGGGCCATGGGTTGTGTACCTTATACCCTCCACCATTGTCTCAAGTTTGAACATAAAGGTTAAGTTGTTACCATATAGGTTGACCCTAGCCCTTTTGTAGCATTTAATATGACCTATCAACCTAATGACATTATTTTGCCTCCATCTAAAACATTGAAAATAACCACCAACAATCCCTTACCCATGATAGTTGAAGCCATTACTTATTCCCCTTCTACTAAGGCCTCTACTAGCTCATCTATCCCCATGAACTAGATACCCATCACTGACCCTTTGGAACCTACATTCTAATGCCTTACTTTTGGAGAATAATATCTCCTCACCCTTGATGCCTTCTTTACTCCCCAATAATATGGGAAACTCAACCACTAACTAGGTTATGACCCCAAAATTGGAATCATTACCCACTTAGGGCATCCAATCTATCAAACCCACTTTATCTATGGGGGAATTGATAAGACACTTAATGCTACCATCACTCCCTCTCTACCTCAACCATTCACCTCTATTTTCTCTTATTTGAACAACCCAATCTTCACCAAACTATACCTTCACATATGTACTTAGAAGGGATTTGGTTTGGGATGATATGCGCATGACCCACACACATTGACCTTGATTAAGACCTGAAATCCTCAAGTGAAGCATGGCTTTAGCTTTATTCTACCCAATAAGAAGATATCCAAATAAACTCCCCCTACCATTGTTGAAGAAGAGACCCCTTCCTTAAAATCACCCCCTCCACCTATGGGTGAGGATGGGGACACCATCCCACCTAAGTTTTTTTCATCAACATGATTACCCTTTACCCCCTGACTTACCAAAGGGAAGGGGCATCCATATCCATCCCTTTGATCCATCCTAAAATTATGGGAGAAGACTCTCCTACCATTAACATTGTTTAGTGTCAAGATGATGATGTTATTCTCACCTACCTTGGTGCACCATATTCTACCATCCACAAATATATAACTCTAGAAACCTCAACCATGTTGATTGAATCTACCACAAACATTGACATAGGCATTCCATATATCTCCCATATCATCAAACTTAGCCAAAATCTCATCACTGAGGAACTATCGGACTTCTCTACTTTCTTCTAAGACCACCATATTACATTCACCTGGTCATATGCTAACATGCCCAGTATTGACCTAGCCATTACCACCCACAATATTGTAACCAATTATGATATCAAGCCTATCAAACAAAAACTTTTCCAAATGCACCCTCACATAGCCTTTCTTGTCAAAGAAGAACTTCAATGCCTTCTTTCTATCAACTTTATTCAACCCATTGATTATCCCCAATGGGTTTCAAACATTGTAACTATCACTAAAGCCATAGGGGGACTACATATCTACGTGGAATTTTATGACCTCAACCTCACCTACCCAAAGGATGACTTTCCTCTACCTAGAATTGACCAGCTCATTGATCTTACAATAGGCCATGAGATGCTATCTCTCATGGATGGATTCTTGGGTTATAATCAAATTTTTATTACTTCTAAAGATCAACACAAAATTGCCTTTATTACCCCATCAGTGAATTTCTATTATAGAGTCATGTCTTTCAATCTTAAGAATGCTGGTGTAACCTACCAACATGCCATGACCTATATTTTCCATGAACTTATCCATGTAATCATTAAAGGCTATGTGGATGGCCTTCTCAAGAAGTCAAAGATTTGTAAAGACCATTTAGCCATTATCACATCTACCTAAATCCCAAGAAATGTATTTTTTGGGTCTTATCAAGAAAACTTCTTAGCTTAATCATTTCCCTTTAAAGAATCAAGGTGGATATGGCCAAAATCAAATCCATCCTTGAGATGTTACCTCCAACCAATCTTAAACAATGCTATAGCTTATAGGGGAAACTTCAATCCATTCATCTCTTCATCTCCCAGCTCTCTGATCGGTGTTAGTCCTTCCACCACCTCTTGAAAAAGGATGTCTCTTTCAAGTGGAATGTTGATTGGCAAAAGGTCATTGATGCACTAAAAGAGTACTTGCTATCTCCACCTATCTTTACACCTCTTAAGGATGGCCAACCTTTCTACCTCTATATCTCTGCCACAAAAAACTCCCTAGGGTTGATGCTTGCCCATCAAGATGAACAACATAAGGAGCTATCCATCTATTACATTAGCTACACACTTCTCAAATATGAGACTTGGTACACACATACCGAGAAACTATGTCTAGCCTAGTCTTTGTGGCCATTGAACTTCACCACTACCATTTTAACCACAAAACTTTTATCATAACTAATACCAACCCCCTCAAGTACATGCACTCCAAACCATACCAAAAATAGCGTATGGTGAAGTGGATCATGCTTTTATCTAAGTTTGACCTCAAATTCCTCCAACAAAAATTAATCAAGGGATAATTAATTACTAACCAATTAGCTGAGTGACCCCTAACAAACAACCAACCAACCCCCCTCTTGAATTTCTAGATGAGTCAATTGAAAGTCTATCTCAAGCAGACTTTACCAATCTTGTAACCATGTTTTTTTATGGTTCCAAATGTCAGCATGGTAGAGGGGATGACATCATCCTTATCCCCTTTATTGGTGAACCACTTCCTTTGTCATTTAAACTTGACTTTAAATGGACCAATAATGTGGTTGAATATGAATCTCTAGTAACAAGTCTCCAGACCACCTTAGCCTTAGGAGTCATAATAATCAATATCTTTGGAGACTCCCTACTAGTGATCAACCAAGTCAATGACATTTACTAGTGTAAGAATAAAATGATGCAACTATATAGACAATTCATCACAAAAATATTAACATCATTTGAACACTACCATATCCAAACCACCCCTCATTCTACCAATAAGTTTTCTAATACCATGGCTTCTCTTGCCTCTCAAATCCCATTAACATCCTTAGAATCCAAGATTTTGGTTATTGTTCACCACCTCACCAAACATTCTTACACCAATTTAGACACTCCAACCATCTTTAGTGTGGAAGAGATTCTGTGTAACCTCTGGTATTAACAAACCTTTTACTACTTTCAACTTGGCATTGTCCCCTCGAGCCTCTCTAAGAATACCCATCGAGCATTTGTTTAAATCACCTCTAATTATACCATTATGAGAAGAATCCTCTACAAACAAGGCTCAGATGGCTTCATATTCTATTACCTTCATGGTCTAGAAGCCTCTTACACCATCAAAGAGACACATAATGGTATCTGTGGGGGTCACTTTAGTGGCCTCACTATGGCCAAGCATATCCTTCACATGGGCTATTACTAGCCTACACTTAACCAAGATTGCTATGATTATGTGAAAAAGTGTGTCAAATGTTAACAACACATTAATTTACATCATGCACCTAATAATAGCCTTTGCATCTCCACAAACTTTTGGCCCTTTTCACAATGGGGTCCTAACCTTATTGGAGAAATTAACCCCTACTCTTCACAATGACATCATTTTATCATTACCATGACTAAATATTTTACCAAATGGGTGGAGGCCATTCCCCTTGTCTTGATAAAAGATGAAAATATTTTTGAATTTGTCACCCTTCACATCATCTACCATTTTGGTGTTCCTCATAAGATCATCACTGACAATGTTAAATCCTTCAAAAATAAATAATTTCAAGGCCTTTGTGATGTATTTTGCATTAAACTTAGCTTTTCTTCACTCTATCACCCATAAATAAATGGATAAGTTGAAGCCTCTAACAAAAACCTTAACAATATGCTTACCAAAATGGCTAATGCCTCAAGTTGGGATTGGCACTTGCACATACCCTTCACCCTATGGGCATATTGTACTAGCATCCAAAACCCTACTGGTGCTATACCCTTTTCTCTCATCTCTGGAGCCAAGGTTATCTTTCTTCTTGAAATCCAAATATCTTCTCTTCACATATCTTTGCATGACCTCATTTCAAAAGATGATTACTGTCAAGAATGTTTATCCCAACCTGAGCTATTTGATAAACATCATGTAGCTGATCTTTCCCATCTTCATGTCTATCAAGAATTAATTAAGTGAGCCTTTAACAAAAACCTAAAAGTCTAAGAATTCAACATTGGAGATCTTATCCTCAATGAAAACCAACATGTCACTAATATAGAGAAAAGCAAAAGGGGTAAATTTTCTTTCAATTGGCTTGGACCCTACATCATTACCCATAAGTATAGATCAGGAGCTTATCATTTATCCTCTCTCAAAGGAAAACTAAAACTTGAGCCCCTCAATGATTTTCATGTGCATCCCTTTTATTTTTAGTTAGGGATCACCAATTCCCATTTGTCTAATTTAAGCTCGTACCTTACAACCACATTCATCTCCCTCTTTTTATGGGAAATTGACTACAACTAAATCATGTGATTATCCATCACAATTATAGCCTAACCTTGAACTGTGGATACTATGTCTCTATCCATGACATGATTCTTATAGTACTTCTCATCTCTTTGAGATAGTCTCGTATGGTTTTTACCACCTATACCTCTATTTCTCCTACTAAACTATCATGTCAGCTTAGTTTTATCTTCATAAAGGTAATCCATTGAGCATACATGAGAAAGTCTATGTCAATAAAATCCAAAAAATAGCAAAAACAATATCAAAATATCAAAAACAAATCATGGGTCATCCTTAGCATCCATAGATTTATCCCTTGAAGGATAGCTATTGAAAACTTATTCTAAAATTGAAAAATAGAAGGTGGACTACTCCCTTGAAGATAACTATCAGAAACATTTGAACTAACCATATAAATTTAGACCACTCCCCTGAAGGATGGCTAGATAAAGAATTAGTTAAAGTTACCAATGTCTTCAAAGATTCCTATATTGATTAGATTCCTTGACCCTCAACCAAAATCAAAAGTCAAAAGTAAAAGGCAAAATCAATTATCAAAAGCAAAAAACAAAAGTAATTTTTTTAAGCTGTAATCAACTCTCATAAACAACAATACATTTGACAAGACACAATCAAGTCTTTTTGGTAGAATTTCTGCATTGATCAGTCTACACTTTATATATGGACATAGGTTTGTTTATACTACCTCCTTGGACACCTATAAAAAAGGCACACTAGCCTCACTAACGATTCTAGTTTCACCTAGTATCCCTCCATATATCATATGCATAGGACTATGAGTTTACTTGACACAATATGATTGGAATAACTATTTATCAACCTTAACATGCTAATGCAAATCATCCAAAAGGCTTATTTTCACTAAACCAATTTAACTTCTAGGTTTTTCATTAGTCCTTACCACTAAAAAAGGCATTATGTTCCTTTTGTCATCTTGTATTAATTTATGTAGTGCTACTTCTACCAGCATGAATAAAAAACATCATACCAAAATCATAAACATTAAAAAACAATATTAACAAGTAGAACAATATCTATCTATCAATGATCCAATCATAATGTCAACATATAACATCCAAACATAAACATTAACCTATCCATCATATTGTGTAAGCCTCTAAACATGTTATTACACCATAAACCAAATCAATGAGAAAAACATCATAGCATATACCATTCACCATTCAATCCATATAACCATAAACATGAGCCATAACATGTATCCATTCATAAAATTTCATATCATAACCATGAACATAATTAAAACATAATAATTTAACTTTCTAAACATCACATGCCTAAACTACCAAGTTAAATAAAGATAACCATGAGCATCCATGACCATAAATCACAAACATGAACATCACATAAACTATAGACATCCATCATATATAAAACATCAAATGTCATACATTATATACATCAAATAGTCAAAAACATTACATGTAGTAATGCATCAAACTCTATCTCAATAAAATATACATCTGACTATATTAGTGCATAGGTTGGTATCAAAATAATGTACCAAAATCACATATCCACGCATAATCATGCCCCCCCACTAGCCCTAGTTGGTCCTATACCACTATCACTAGCCCCATCTAGTCTTATAACTATATCTAGTGGTAGTACCCCTAAAGCCCCTACTTATCTAGCTATGGCTTCCCACTGGCCTAGAGTAGCTGCTATTGCCTTACTAGCCAAACCAATTCTATACTCTACATATCTCATGGCCAAGGGCAACTGATCTAGCACCATGACCTCATAATATCTAAGTTCCCATACAGTGGATAAGTAACATGCTCTAGGAATTGAATTGGGTGCTCTTAAAACTACCCATGTCCTTGAAAGAGATGTCCTCATGGCATCTCACTCACTTATAATCATGGTAAGGGAAGCCTATGTCTAGTCTCTTTCAGCTATCAAAGATTGTACTTACCCTTACAGGGTGACCATCTATCTCTATAGTGTGGTCACTTGTCCCTACAATGTAACCACATGTCCCTATAAACCAATAACCTGGGATATATCTACATCCATGGGCTATTGACCCCCATCACCCCATCCAAAGTTTGCCACAACATACCTGCCCTAGTACCAAGCTGTGTAAACATCATTAATGCCTACATCATCAATAGGATCCCTCATTATTAACTCTTCAAAATTAGGCATAAACTCTTATGACTAGGGTGTGGATAACATAAACTCTACCTCCTCTCTCTTGTACTTGGGGAAATTAGGTGAGATCCCCTGAACAAGCCCAAACTATCTCTATACATGATCAAATGAGAGAATCTCATTCCCACCCTCCCTATGGTCATATATCTAGTTCTATATCTATAGACCTAGGTGTGATATCTAAGCCCTACCCACTATGGAAACCCAATTTAGGGCTTCTATATTATGTCCCTAACTACCAATCCATCTAATGCCCCTCAAAACCACTCAATGTCTCTAGTTCCTCTGCCTGGCCCTATCATAGCTTTGCCTCTCCTCTATCATAAGAAGCCCACTATATAATCCATTGAGAGATAACCCTCTATCAAAAATCCTATGGGTCTTAGTATTAAAATGTTCTCAAAGGCCCAATAGTGAAGAATAAAGATGATACTAATCCCATACTGCCTGTGGTGTTTAAAACCCTAGAGTTCCTAGTATATCTATACTAATAGGATTAGGGCCTAGTTAAATATAGTCCTCCCAAATACCATCTCAACTAACACACCTAGTAAAGACATAAGAAACCACCCCTTAACTGAGTTATGTAGTATAAAGGCCATTAATGCTATCATCATCATCATGATCAAGCATCTATCTATTAGATCCATCTAGTATAATAGGCCATGCCAAACCTTCCTACATGGTATTGTGCTTGAGTATGATCATCACCATAGATCATCTTCATAAAGTCATATACCTCCTCACCTTCTATATGATATACTACATCTCCTCAAATTGGTATATACATGATCTTATATACATCCTATAGTAGGATGGAGATCTCTCTAGTTGGCAACCAAAACATGTTCATCATGGGGTCCCATCTCTTGATGACACAATGATCATCGTAGGGTCTCATGTCAAATGCTAATAATGTTGCATCATACCTATACCCATATTCTCTATGTGCTACCACTCTATAGGCATGGCATCCTAGACCTTGACAAAGAGTACCTAAACCTAGTTTCTTATCCTAACCTACTCTCTAGCCTACAAACATAACATACAACACTATATTTTAGTGTTTCACCTAACACTAAGTACTGACTTCTAACCTACCCTTATCCTATCCTATTTTCATCTTAACCCATCCCCCTACCCTAGCTACCTACCTATCCTAGCTAAGTAAATCCATAACACTTAACTACTAATCCAACCCATTCCACCAAAACACACCTTTTTACTCCTTTCGCTAAATAAACACAATATAAACACCACCTCCCAAATTCTAGCATTTAAAATTTTTAAACCCATACCCTCAACCATCGATGGTTACTTAACCATTACCAGTCACTTAAGGATGGTTAGCCCCTTAGGGTTGACTGACGATGGTCAAGTTGAACCATCACCAATCACTATCTCTACCTTAGAGGTAGAGACTCAAACCCTATACCTCCTAGTTTCACCAAAGCAAGCCTAAAACAACACAATCTCTGAACAACTTTAAACATTACCCTAACTAGCAATTTCAAAACATCCCTTACCTTATTTTAGGAGCACTACCATGGCCACAAGCCTCATCCAACTGATCTACCACATCCTTGACCTAATTCCATCTACTCAATCCTTTCTCAGTAATTACACCACTTGCTCACTTCCACCTTAGTAACCATCGAACCACCACATGAAAAAATCATAATAATTCACTAGAGTAAAATCACAAAATTCTAATAAGTGAAAATAAAACTCACTTTTTAATTTTACCCTAGTGGCTTTTGGGGTTTTACCCTAACTATCACCAATTAGGTGATCAGTGCTAGTCGACCCATGGGGCATTCCCCTAATCATCACCGGTCAGGGTCCCCACCTTAGTTTTAAAGTACCTACCAACATCCAACCTAGTTACTCAGCCATATCTTTCCCATATGGGAAGAACTACATTTTGACTAAATTGGATATTGCATCTATGTAACTATGTAGACATAATTCACATGCTTTATGTACATGGAATCAGCTCAGTCATGACCACCAACATATAAAAATCATCACTTCATCGTTAGTTTATTTTGGCCTATCTAGAATGCAAGTTTGTAACACTTTTTTTCCTAATCCCTTGACCATAGCAATAACATTGCCATGATGACCTTTTGTATTTTATGCCACCTCATGTACACTAGCTCACCTGTGTCTCAATGGGAGCACTTCCTACCTTGGATACCCAAAACACTTGACCCATTTGTGTTTTCCCCTAGAGCACTTCATGCCTTGGATACCCACCAAAAACATGAAACTCACTTAGGATGCTTACATTTATGAGTGTTTCTAGCCACCACACCTTTATGCAGTCATACAGTTACTTGTCACTTATTCTCCTTAACACCGACTTACTTTTTATCAATGTTAGAAATTTTAGTCTTTTGCATGATCTTGGCTATCGTACCATTTTATCACATTTTATGCACAATTTTGCATCTCACGTGCCCAACTCTTTTTTTTCCACCTACCTCATGACCTACCATCTACCTATTATCAAACCTATACCCACAAATGTTTCACCTCATCATATTTTGGTTTGAGGGGGAATACCTCCTCCTATTCTTAGGGTAAGTAGATGTAGATCCAATCTCCATTTTTATTTTGTGACTCATTCACACAAGCCACATAATAAAAAGGGGAAAAATATAGACACTAAAAAACTACACACACAGTCTTAGTCATCACAATACCTTTGGTTTCTCTTAAACCTCTATTGACTACACCTATAAGTTTGATAAACCTACCTAGCCTAACCTACTTACCTAATATGGAGTCAAGTCAGTCACTTATTTAGCTTAACTCACCTTTTCACTCATTTTAACCTATCTTTTTCCTAAGTCCTTGACCAATGATGGTTAGGATGACCGACGATGGTCATCCTAATCGAAGATGGTCAGGTTGGATAGCTTGGATTTAGCATGTAACCTATATGTAAACCACCACCTTGATTTTATAAATATGGTAGTCTAAATCTGATTACAAGCCATTTACATGGATGGATTATATTTAAAAGCCTTTTTCATGTCTAATTTGGATAACTACTTCCACCTCTTGCCTATGATTATAAGAGAGAGAAGCCTAGGAGGTTAAACCATCTACAATTTTTATCAAGAGCTCTTTGTATTCATAATCTCTTTTTGTAGGTCAGTCAGGGCAATCCACATTATCAAGTGCTAGCAACCATCACATAAGGAGCCTACTTACCATCAACCCTCCACTAAGCTCCCAAGTACTGTTGCACTATTAGAATTAACCCAAATTTCACTAATAGGAAAATCTACATCAAACACCCACCAACTAATTTCTAGTAAGACAAGTATTCATTTTCTTATATTAATTTACTAGGTTTTCATTCTACGCCTAAGTTATCTCTCAAAATCCACTTTCTAGATCCCATTAATTAGCAAACCCAAACCCTAGCTTCACTTCCAAATTAACTAACATGCAATTGGCAGTGGTTACTTAAGTGGTGATGACCCTCAACTAGTGATGGTCACCTGATCGATGATGGTTACCCTTGATCGATGATGGTTTCATGATTGATGATGGTCACCTATGGCACCAAAAAATAGAAAGCTAATTCAACCCTCTTACACCAAACCAAATTCACTTTTCTATGTCTCTTCCTATTCATAGGCCCCTTTTTGATTTTTTAAGCCAGACCCCAACCTGTTAGCACTAGTACTAATAAGTTTGTCACTAATTAGATCATTTCTATTCTTTTTCTGAATAAGATTTTCTTGTATTCAATTCTAGTAATCTTATATGATTGATGCAAGTATCTTCTTTCTAGTTTTATTAACTTAATTTTTTAAAACAAGTGGATTGAAAACCCTTAAAGAAGCTCTCAATAGGCAATCCACCTTACTATCTATCTAACAAACAAGTTTTATTTAGTGCTTCTTATTTGCAGGTCATCCTCCCAAGCCAAAGAGGAGCTCTCACAATCTTCTCTCTTTCTTTAGAACTTAATTGAAAATTTACTCTTAAACACTAGTCTTTAAATCTATAGGTCTACCTCTACTATAGGAAACCCATAGGCCTAGAGGTATTCCAATATTTCCCAAATCTTAGAGTAAGATTAAAAAACCTTCTCTAGGGTGCAAGATTTGTTGACAACACAACCTATGCAAGTAATTACTCCCTCATCTATCACATTAGTATAAGTGATCCCCTTGGTAGTAATTCAATCAAAGCATTTGGTTATCCCAACTCTATCCTCACCTCCCTCTTCTAAAATCACTTCCACCTCATCCCCTATATATGCTAACACTCCATTGATCAACAACACCACCCAAAAATACATGGTTACTGACTCAATCATTTTGATTATAGTCCCTCTATCACCACAACCACTAGGTTGGTAAAAATTCCATATTCATCTTCCATCACATTACCCACTAATTCTACTTTGGCCATTCTAACCACAATAATAGATTATTTTGATACCTTGGAAACCATCCTTACATAAGTTACCTTATTACCTCCACACATGTTTACCTCTCTACTTATGTCAAAATAAGCTTCCACACCCATTGGAAGTACATCCACTAAACCCATCCAAGAATCCTTGCCTTATCTCAATCTCACTTTAACCCAAACTCCCACCAAGTAGGTAGAGATAGAGAATCCCATTACCCCAACTACATCTAATCAACCCATTAATGGGGTAGAGATAGCCAAATTATCAGCTAAAAACTCAATGACAACATTAATGGTAGATACAACACTTGTTATAGTAACTACTAGTGTAGCAACTTTAGTCATAAATTCATAAGTAATGGTGGCCATTGGGATAAGATAAGATTTTTTGGTATCCACTCCTATTTGGCTTGCATAATTAGTGTCTAATAAGAAGAATCAAATAATATATCTTTACACCCTAGATTTTGGTCTATTAGAAGAATATAAATGACCAAAGAGAGGTCCCAAGATGATTTAACAATTTGAGAATATTGGTGTATTATTCCTAATTTATTTAAAGGGTCTGACTAGTAAAATTAGTAAATAAATATGCAATAATTAAACTAATGATTTGTGTAAATTAGATTGTAAATTTGTCTTTTGTAAGAAAATAATAAGAGATGGAAAAGAAGACTTAGCTAGAAATTGATTGATCTAACTAAGACAAAGGCTAGAATTTACTATGCAAGACTGGGACACTATCATAAACTAAGATCTAACCTTCATTTTGTAATTGGATAGGAGTGCCAGAACTAGATAAGAGTGACACTGGTGCTGTAGTCTACCTTTGTCACTATTATCATGAGAATATGAGCTTTTTGGGTTTTGTTCACTATGTCTATGTGACCATGTATATGAAGTTTTGGTAGTTGAAAGTTTGTAGAGATCCTTATAGATCATAATTTCTCTTCAAATCTTATATTCCATTATTTTTTGATCAATTTAAAGAAATAAGGGGTTAATGTGTGTAATATTCATTAGATGTGGATCCACACCCCTTATGTGGGCACGTTGCCTACATACCAATAATTTGAAAAGGGATCAAACCATATGTAGTTCTCCCACTTGATGTGATTTATGAAATTGTGTGTATGAAGATGTAGAATGCTAAACTAGATGTTCTTGATGTGGTTAGGGTTTGGTGTAAGGATTTTAATAATATTTTAAGTGTATTAGCTGCCTATATGTAAAGAATAGGGAAGATTGCTTGAGTAATTTTTGCTTGTATTCTTATTTGCTTAGTGATAATTGTTAACCCTTTGTAAATGATCTTTGAATGGGATTTTACAATAATCTATTGGTCATGGGTTAAATTTTCTCATGTTAGGATGATAAGGAGAAATATGGGGAACTAGAAAGAAATGACTATTGGGGCCAAAAATTAATTTGGATAGGAGTGATGAAAGTGGGTAGGAGTGGCATTATTACTATAGTCCAAGTGTGGCACTAATTCCTAGGTAGACAAGGCCTATGGGGATTGATTTGTCTTGGAAAGAGTAGTTTGGATGAGCTAGGACCAAGTGTGAAAGGTTATAGATGACTGGGAATCAATGAAAATAAGCCTAAGAGGGTTAGGAGAGCAAGTAAGAGGGACCTAAGGGTTAGGTGTCATTATCCATACTCAAGTTACTAATTTTTGTATTTTATATTAATACATTTTCCCCCACTTTATTCTAGTGATGTAACAAAGTGAAATACTAAGATAAAGGAAAAATAGAAAGCATACCTAAACTTACCTACAAGGGTGAATCTCATGAAATTGTTATGATGCTGGGTGTGCATAGAGAGAGCATGCTATGAAGTGTAAATATGCAAGAGAAAAAAAAGAGTAGACCAGTTCTTACTAGATATGCTATATCTAAAATAACAATGTACAAAGTTGGGTAAGAGAGAGAGGAAGAGAAAAGAATGAATACACCTCACTGGGTATGCAAACTAATACAAAACCTATTGTGATGCTGAGTAATGTTGGGTGATGCTAAATGATGTTAGATGTGTGCTAAAACAAGAGTAATATCATGAACAAAGATAAGTGCTTAATTCCTTAGAAGTGGCTTAATAATGCAAAGGCTGGCCCTTTAGATCCATTGTCACCCACTAAGTAAATCTAGGTGATTATGCATGTGTTGATCAATGTTTGGACTATGTGTCCAATCCTTCTAGATAGGTGGCTCAAAAATACAAAGTCTATCTAGTCCTTTGGCTCCATCATTACCTCTAAAGTAAAGTTATGAATTGATACTCGTATGAAATGCATGCTATATGAGATGGATCTAACAATGATGGCATGAATAATTGAATGTATGCTAGAAACTAGGCCACTCTAAAAGATGGATATTAGGCTTGAATAAAAGCCACTTTGAAACTGGTGCACTAGGTTTATATAAAATCCACTCTAAAACTTGTAAGTTAAGCTTGTATAAAATCCAACTCCAAAATGATGCCAACCACTTGTAGATGGAATAAGCCATGTAACTACTGAGAATGCCTAGGTAATACTGAACTCAAAAAGAAAAGAAAAGAAATGTGCAGTGCACATTACTGTCAATCACTAGTGTCTGGAACATGGATTTTGATTTATAATTTATATCAATTGTCATTTTTGAAATTGGAAGTGAGAGACATCATGCCACACATAATGCCCCTATATCTAGATTATTTAAGCAAAAGTGTCTTGAAAACTACTAATTCTAAATTAGTTTGGCTATGTAAAACTATAGCTAAACCTAATTTTCTACCTACATCTAGAAAGTTTGGTTTTTTTGTTGTTTAGATAGGATCACCAAAAGTGGACACTAGTAGCACCTATACTATAGTGCAAGTTAGGCACTATTTTCCTAGGCCAAATTTGGTAACTGTTCTGACATTTTCACTATCTACTTGGTCTGTTCTGACTGATTTGATGTCTGGTTATTATTATGGGTGTGATGAAAGGTGGATTTTTGACTATTAGGAGCTTTGATCTCTATGAAAAAACCCTGTGTTTCTCCCTCTTTTAAGGGTAGGAATGAAGAGCTTGCAATGACTTCCCTTAGTAGAAAGATCCCTACAAGTGTGTTATACTACAAAGATACATGATATAGTAATGATAATCAACAAGATATCTAAAGATATATCATGGTTTGTATTGAGAGATTGTTAGATCAATAGGGGTATGCCTAGATATATATAATAATGTAATAACATGTGTAAATTATTGAAATAGAATTGGAAGTGTTAATTATTAGTTGTTATTTTTCATGGAGGGATGGAGCATTATGTCCATCATGGCATCCAAAAAAGCAAGATAATGCATGATGTGGATCATGACATTGCAAACAATGGAGAATTAAAAAAGTAATCAATCATATAAGGCAACAAATAAGAAGCATACAAGGGTGGCCAAGGGTCCAAGCAAACAAGGGACATGGGCATATGTGCCTCAAATTGGAAGGCAAACATACAAGGCATGTTCAAATGCCACATACACATATAATTAAAACAAGCAAGGTTAGCGTGAAAGCCACAATCACATAGAAGAGTATAGGCAAAGGACAATGACAAATATCCTAAGGCACATACATGAATAGAAGAAAAGGACATTGGAAAATGTCCTAAGGCACACACATAAATAGAAGCAAAGGACATTGGCAAATGTCTTAAGGCACATATAAGAGACAAAACAAGAATTGAGAAATGAAATCAATCTAGCTATGCAAATCAAGAAAGGAAAGCATGTGAATACTGGAAATAGAATAATATCTAACTAATCAAAGAAATAATGTGAAAGTATACAATACATATTAGTATAAGACTTGGTATATGCTAATAAATACACATGTGCTATATACTAGTGAGTGTTGATAGAGTAATACATGTAAGATAGTAAATAATGTACATCATCATGATTACTAGAGTGTATGGTGTAGGAATGACATAACCTGGATGGTGTAGTCATATAGAAGATGCCCCCAGTGGGTATGTATATCAATGTATATCTCAATGTAGAATTAGGATGCCCCCTCAATGGGTAGAGTGAATTAATCAAAGAGCTAGATGTCATTGCACACACTCAAATGAGATCAAGTGAAGCATGGTAATGTATATAAATTGATAAACAATAACACATAACAAAAAATGTAATTCTAGCATAGTAGTAGTAATTTAAAGCATAGATGATGTATACAATCAAAATATTTTTTGGCGTTTTTAAATAATTTTCATGTTTTTGTATTTTTAAATATTTGATTTTTTTTTGAATTTTTGATATATTTAAATGTTTTTGAATTATTGAGATGTATTATTATTTTATTTTGAAATGTTATGAACTATGTACAATCAATCATAAGAAGACTATGTACAAGAATTTAAATAAAAGAACTATGTACAAGTAAATATAATAAATCTATATACATATGTTGGAAACAAGGCTATATACAAGTATATAAATAAAGCAATATGTACATGATGACATAAAAGACTAGGATAGAGGGGGTAAAGAGTCCAAGTATGGAGCTCATTGGGTATGGAGATGGAGGAAGGGATCACAACCATCATCAAATGCCTTAAGATCATCATCATAAGTATCATCATACATTGTAGAAGATGTGTACATGATGGCATCCTACCAGAGGTGAAATAAAGGTTGCTCTAGTGGTGAGGATGTTGATTCCTGTCTAAGAAATTTAACTCTGGTAGTATATTGCTTTGGTGGAAGTGGAGAAGCCAGTGTTGGTAGTGCTATAATATGAATAATACACTAAACTTGTAGTTTATCCAATCTCTACTGTAAAGTTGTATATGATTTTGTATCATGACCTATGATCCTATGAAAAATATAAATTGGGAAACCATCCTACTATGATAATATACTAATAGATATATGTTGTACTATAGGTAATGTGATTAATCCATGATCAAGTAACATATATAACATACTATGTGGTTGATTCTGTATGCTACTTTCCTGAATCTAAATGATTGGCTCTATATCCATAAAGGTAACCATGTTAACTATATGTGACAAGTGATATATTTGTGGTTGTGAATGTGGAGTATATCCTAAGAGTGTAATGAGAGATGTTAAGAGTGATGTATGATGTTTAATGAGAGCTCTAGAGTCATCTTGATACTCTCTTGGGCAAATCAATGTAAATTTCAACCCACATAAATACTCATGAGTGTGGGTGTCATATCATCATCTGAAGAAGCTTGGGAATTTGTATCAACATCATATACATATGGTAACTCAAAATTTACCACAAGGATTAATTGTGATATGGGAGTCTCATCAACTATAGTAGTAGAAGATAATGGTGTTGTGAAAGTGTTTATAAATGATGGAGTAACTATATCTATAGAATCAACTGGTACTACTAGAATTATTGTCAGTGAATGTATAATTGTAATAGGTGCAGGAATCATGATTGATGGACTAGCTATAATTGTTGAAGATGCTATGAATGGATGGATATATGGATTTAAGGGCACAACTATAAGTGGAGGAGTTTGAGAAGTGCTAGTCTATCCAACCTCATATGTATGTATCTGATCATGAGAAATATAATGAGATGGTGGTTGAACAGTGATATGAGGTGTCCCATATGGTGAAATAGTCAAAGATGACTTTGTAATTGGATAATATTTAAATGGTTGGTTATTTGTTGGACCTGTGTATAGGTATTCTTCATAGAGAAACTCAACACATTGATGAAGATTAGAAGGAACTACCCCTATAATGTGTATCCAGGGTAATCTGAGTAAAAGATTATAATTAAGAGGACTTGGCATGACCTGGAACTATGTAGAGAGGATTTTGGGTCTTACCATGACATCTAAAGCAATGGTTTCAAATTTATATCATGGTATATCATCAAACCCTTTAATGTTCTTTTATGATTTTTACATGGATGCCATATGTACACCCATGGTATGTAAGAATGTAATATTACATATATTAAGTCTTAAACCACTATCAACTAGAACTCTCTTAACTATGATAGTTCTAACTTGAGCTTGTATGAATAGTGGTAAATTTTGATCAATTACTATCTAAGATGGCATGTCATCATGATAAAAAGTGATAACATCTTCTATAGTTTTTAGCATGTTCACCACTGATGTAAAATAAGAAGCCTCTAAATCAATGGGCATAAAAGTTTGAGTGAGTGCCTGATAGAGAATGTACTTGAACACATTGGATTTTTGAATTATTTATAACATGAAAATCTTAGCTAGTGTGTTTCTCAATTGATCAATAATATCATATGCCTTGTGCAGATCTACTTGTGCTAGTGGGTTGGGCCTAGTTCACCAAATGATTTATGAATTTTTGGAATATTGGTGTATTATTCCTAATTTAGTTAAAGGATCTGAGTAGTAAAATTAGTAAATAAATATACAATAATTAAAATACTAATTTTTGTAAATTAGATTACAATTTTGTCCTTTTTAAAAATATTAATAAGAGATGGAAAAGAAGACTTAGCTAGAAACTAACTAATTTAGCTGAGATAGAGGCTAGAATTTATTGTGTAAGACTAGGAAACTATCATAAATTAATATCTAAACTTCATTTTATCATTGGATAGGAACACTAGAACTAGACATGAGTGGCATCAGTGTTATAGTCTACCTCTGCTGCTATTTTTATAAGGATCTAAGATTTTTGGGTTTTGTTTATCATGTCTATGTGGTCCTATCTATAAAGTTTTAGTAGCTAGAAATATATAGAGCTCCTTATAGATCAAATTTTGTCTTCAAATCCTATACTCCATTGTGATTTGATCAATTTTGAGAAAGAGGGGGGGGGGGTTACTATGTGTAAGATTCATTAGACGTGGATCCACACCCCTTTTGTGGGCACATTGCCTACATACCAATACTCTGAAGAGGGATAAATCCATATGTAGTTCTCCCACTTGATGTGCTTTATGTAATTGTGTATGAAGATGTAGAATGTTAAACTAGATGTTCTTGAGGTAGCCAGGGACTAGTGTAAGGATTTGAATAAGATTGTAAGTGTATTGGCTAGCTATATGTAGAGAATAGGGAGGATTTATTGATTAGTCTTTACTTATATTCTTTCTTTCTTAGTGATAATTTCCAACCCTTTCCAAATGATCTTTGAATGAGATTTTATAGGGATCTATTGGAAATGGGTTGAATGTGCTCACATTAGGTTGATAAGGAGAAGGATGGGGAACCAGAAGAAAATGACCATTAGGGATAAAATGTAATTGGATGTGAGCACCAAAAGTAGACAAGAGTGGCACCATTGCTATAGTCTAAGTGTGGCACTATTTTCTTAATAAGATGGGACTTATGGGGATTGATTTACCCTATAAGGAGTAGTTTAGGTGAGCTAGAACCAAGTCAGGAAGGCTATGGATGACTAAGAGCCTAAGAGGGTTAGAAGAGAAAATAAGAGGGACCTATGGGTTAGGTGTCATTATACACACTCAAGTTACCAATTTTTTCATTTTATATGACTACACAAGACAATTTCTAGAGTCTATTATGATGTAAAAGGGGAGAAGTATGCAGAGATAATGGTTCCCCCTCCTGACATATAGAAAGAAGATTTAGTGATGGGGAATTATTAGGTATCCAAGATATACCTTGGTCATCTAATGAGATAGGGACTAAAACATGATGTCCAAACAAGCATAAGTTCTCTCTTTAAGAAAATGGATAGTGACAAGGTCACCAAGGATGAGTTGAAGAACAAGGTAGAGTAGTTGATGACTTCCTCAATGAAATTTATAGACCCAAAACATCCTCTCAAATTAACCCAACCAACTCAATTTCCCCCTCAATTCCTTAATAAATATAGATTTTATACAATGATAGAGATTGGAACAATGGGTAGAGGTATAAAAGATTGGGCTAAAAAACTAGTTACCAGAGGAAACAAGGTGATAGGGTTGGCAATGGATTATTAAAAAATTATGAAGGATAACCTTGCATCTCTAAAGGTATAAATAAACAAATATGAGGAAGAAGTTTAAAGGCTAAATATCTACTCTCTCAAGTTACAGGCCATTAATCAAATAGAGAGTAACGTCTTCATGTCCAAAAAGATACTCAAAAGTCCTTTGGATCCTAATGAGCTAGAGAGGGAAGCTAAGTTCAAAGCCAAAATACTAAATAAAAGTATTGATAAGGCCAAAATAACAAGTTACAAGACCATAAATGTAATGTACAACATTAAAGATTCAATTTTTAAATTTTCATGTGAGGTAGTATATTACCAAGATGAACCTCTTCTTATTTAGGTTATCCAAGATAAATTCAAGGAGGTGATTAAGAGGGAGTCAAAATATGATATAATTTTCAATTTGTATTCCATCCATCAATTTATCAAGTAACACAATACACTTGATTATATGGGCAAGGATATAAAAATCTATAGAGCTTCTTTTAGAGAATTATTTGAGATAATGGCAAAATGTGATATCAGTAATCTTTACACAATTGGTCTCGATGAAGAGCACCTATAAGAAATATTTGATATGTTCAACACTTACATCAATAAGATAAAAGTATAAAAGGACAAGGAATCCTATAATGTCATTATAATTGATTAAATATTTAATTATTTGAGAAGAATGCATACTGTAAATTACAAATTTTGTAAGCTACGTTGAAAAGTTTTAAAGTTGCAAGTTGTAAATTTCAAATATCATTTTGATAGCTCTTAGATTTTAGTTGAAAAATTTATACTCGTAATTTTCAATCATCACTTCATTAAGTTTAAGTTAAAAAAGTGCAAATCATATTTTTCACCTTTCTTTTTGACAAGTTGAATGACTTAAGAAGTTCTAAAGGCTCACATTGTAATTTGCACGTCCCTTTTTATCAAGTAACTTATAAGTTACAAAAGTATCAACTACAATTTACAAGTTAGGTTTTTCAAGTTATATTATAAAATATTTAAATATTATAAAAAATGTTCAACTTTGTTAAAATATTGACCAAGTCATGAAGTTTTATTTTGGCATCCCATTTCTTTGTGAGAGACTTCTTCAATTGATCTCAAGGAGAGATGATTTGAATGGAAGACTCCAATAGGATTTTTCTCTTTATTAAACACTTAACAAAGTGCCCAACTACTTTTAGATTCCTCTTCTTCCTTTTACTCCACCAAATACACCTCTCCAAGCTAAAAGCAAGACATTTGTATGAGCATTTTTTGATTTCTTGCTCTAAGAGTACGTGTAAAATTTTTGGTCTTCTTCTCCCTCAAGAGAGAAAGTTTTTTGTATAAATATGGGTCTCCTAAGTATCCCATGGATCTTTTTACTATGAGATAATTTTTTTTTTAATTTTGAAAAGTTCATCTACATGCTGGAACCTGAAGAATATCAATATACTAAAGTTTTGCCTTTCTTATTTTGTGTCATCCTTGTGTATGTATGGATTTTATTACATTTGTGAATGATATAAGTCTTATTTTAGTCATATAGGATCATTTATGGTATTTATCTTACCATTTTGAAATATTATTGAGGAAAAATTTGGAACTTTGTTCTTTATTTGATAAAATGTCCAATATCACCTTTGATTTCATACTCATGTAAGATTGTGTTTCAAGAGATTTTAGTACATTACTATTCAAACTATGTTTGATTAAAGCAAGAAATAATTTCCACTAAAACCCTTTAGCACATCACCATTTACAATTTTAAAACTCCTAAATTATTTTCCTTACAAATAAAACCCCAGTTAGGAGAAAAAACACAAAGAATTTGTAGTTAAAAGTGAACTAGTCATATATCAGTTGCACTAAGCTTAGTGATAGGAAGCTGGCCTCTTTCATAGGTTTCTTAATTCAACAAGGTCACGCAAATTAGAGGTGATCCTATTGTATCATCATATTAATATGTATTACAACTCTTACAAAACATAGTGGGTGAAAAATCTAATTGATAACAAAAGTCAAGGCACTTCTTGACATAAATTCATGCATTTTATTCCATAGTGGGCAATAATATCCTATCAAAAGTAGTTTCTAGGCAATGAGCTTTATGCTAGTATGGGTCCCTCAAATCCATTCATGTATGCCTTTGAGTACTAATTCAGTTTCACCCAATTTTAAATAATGAAGTGGTGTACCATAATATCCTTTATAATAGAGTGTACCACTGAGTAAAGAGTAAAAATATGTGTTATAAATGAACTATCTTTATTGATTGCATGATAAGTCAATGGAAGGAATGTGATCTTGGAGGCAAATGTATGTCTTGGTACCAAGGGGAATCATGACCAATAATATCACATAACATTTCTACTTTTGGATGATTATAAGTTGGTGTGAGAATATTTTCAATGAAGAAATGATTGATATTCATGGACATTAGAGGATACTTATATCAATGACTCAATAGTTTTCATTGTGTTAGCTAATATGTTGTTGGTTCTCATATTTTCTCAAACTAGATGCATTCAATTTTTTTTGTTTAAGGCTATCAACCATGCCTTTATAGGGCACAATATTTTCATCCTTTTCTTGATACTAATCTATAGCCTAATTGATAATAAATTGAGAATATCCATTTACAAGAAACTAAGGAATTTTCTATTTCACTACAAGGTAAAGTCCTGCAATAAACACCTAATATTTTATGATATTATTGGTGCAAGGAAAACCATTATGAAATGCCTTGGGAATGAGATATCCCTATGGCATAATAAATAGAATGCCTACCCCTGAACCATGAGATGCAAAGTAACCATCAAAATATAGCTTATATTGATGTGATTCATCTAAAGTAAATATAGACTCATCAAGGAAATGTATATTTAAAGGATGTGTGTTTGAAAAAGGTTCTTTAACAAGTTGGTTTGCAAGTACTTTCCTTTTTATGAATTTTTGATGTGCATATTCGATGTCAAATTCATTGAGAAACGTAATCCATTTGGACATGAAACTAGTTAAAGTGGCCTTAAATAGTATATAATTGAGTAGATCAACTTTATTAATTAATATGGTATTGTTATTCAACATGTAATGACACAACTTCTAGGATGTGAAGACCAAAAGTTAAATACACATTTTCAATGGGTGCATAATTATGTTCATAAGAGACTAATGTCCTGATCAAATAATATATTTCATATTCTTTTCCCTGATCATCATATTGGGCCAAAAGTGCCCCAAAGGCATGTTTAATCACTAAAATGTAAAACAATAAGAACTTCCTTGGCATTGGTGAGGGCCAAGACTAGTATATTTAACAAATAAGTTCTCAAGTGCTCAATTTTTTTGACTTGGTATTCCATTGAAAGGTGGTGCCCTACTTCAAGAGGTGAGTAAAAGGATGACATCGATCAATAAGATATGGAATGGATCTAAAAATGGACTAATTTTTTCCTTATAGGATATGCAATTATTTCAAATTGGTGGAAGAGGAATTTATGTGATGGCCTTAAGCTTTATAGAATTGAATTCAATGCCTCTATTGGAAATGATGAAGCTTAACAATTCTCATGAAGTGACTTCAAGTACACATTTATTTGGATTATGGCATAACTTATATTCATGAAGTCACTCAAATATTCTCTATAGAACTTTTGGGTGTCCTGTATGCAT
Source organism: Torreya grandis (assembly GCA_037957365.1). Lineage (NCBI taxonomy): Eukaryota > Viridiplantae > Streptophyta > Pinopsida > Cupressales > Taxaceae > Torreya > Torreya grandis. Next base: position 1,750,795 of record JARHVA010001982.1, on the reverse strand, counting down.
TCTTGATCTCCCTAGAATATCATCAACGTAATCCTCAACAATATCATGCATCATATCATGAAATAATACAACCATGATACATTGATATGTAGCACCAATTTTTTCCAAGCTAAATGACATAACCTAATAATCTAATGTTCCCTATAGAGTAGTGAATGCTTTTTTATGTTGATCATCTAGTACTATTTTAATCTAATTACACCCTAAAAAAACATCTATGAGGGATATAATTTCATATCTTATTATTTAGTCTATAATCATATCAAATTTAGGTAATGGGAAGTCATGTTTGGGACATGCCTTGTTTATGTCTTTGAGATATGTGCATAACCAAATACCAACAGGGTTCTTGCTAACTAGGACAGTATTAAAAATCCATTTAGAATAATCAATTAGTTTAATGAATCTTACTTCCAAAAAATTCTACAATTACTTGTTGACTAATATGGAAATACAAAAAATATATTTTATGCAACCTATGTTTAATAGGCTTAGCATCCATCTACATAAGAAGATGGTTTACAACCAAACATGAATCTATCCTAGGAATATCAACATAAGGCCATATAAATATGTTAATTAAATAATTAAGAATGAAGATGATGAACTCATGTTTATATGTAATGAGAGATATACCAAGCTTAAAAATTTTAGGATCATATGTAATACTAATATTGACTTCAATGGTGCCTTACACAAGTAGTGTGGAGACATCATCTAATATAGTTAGTATCAATGGGAATTGATGGTATTCATTTAATTTTAGGCCATCAAGTTCATGCATGTAATAATAATTAGAATCAACCATGAAAGTAATGGCTATTCAACAAATGCTCAATGAAAATCTTGAACTGATTGTCCAAATGTCTTTTGTTCCTCTAGACTAATATCTGAATCAAATATAATACATAAACTTTTGGGGCTCTATGATTATTATGAAAGAGAGTGAAATTCCCTATCATTTGACACCTAAAATAGGATTTCCCCAAGGAACTCATCTTTATTTTTAATTTTAACCTGGTCCAAAAGTGCCTTAGGGAGGTTTTCTTTAGTGGAACTCAATGTTTGATCTTATATTTTATTTTATTGACTAAAGAAGTTTACTTGGTATTAAAAGTAGGTATTAGGGTCCAATGTAATTTAAAATCCTTGTTTATGGTCTCCATTGATTAGACTATCATTAAGGTCCAAGAATTATGAAATTAATTTTTCATTTTGGAAGTCATCTAATGGTAGAATGTGATTGTTTTGGTCCCAATCAATTAATTTAGGATAATGGAGGGTAAGGGTTAAATTGGATGTGGATATTATGGTAAGTAAAATGATATTATCAAAGAGGTTCAAGTCATCTAGCTCATCGTATATATTATAGTAGGATTATGGGTCACTTCTAGGATCATCTTTGTTAAATACTAAAGTTTGTTGAATGGTCATTTGACACACCAACTTAGGTAGGGTGTAAATCCACCCAACCTCTCTTGAAAGGAGATGAAATATCCACAAGGTCTATTACTACCAAGTCTTATCTTGTAGGCTAACCCAATAGTTGATGTAAAATTATTCCATTTCAAGGGGTATGTTTCTAAAATTTTAAAAAATAAAGTAAATTACTATGCAAATAGATCAAAATCAGATTTAAAAAAATTTAGATCTATCAAGTAACCATAATTAAAAATTAATCTTTCATTTCATACATAAAGGATATTTTAAAACAACAATGAGCCTGACTTGAAATGAATATATTTAATCTTACAAATCATATTACAATTTTTTATTTATATTTTAAAACTAATCTAACAAATTATTAAAAAAAATAAAAGATAAGTGTAAATAGGAAAAAATTAACTTGTTTTGTCATCCTAATAAAATTGATTCTGTTGATTAAGTAAATACTATAAAACCAATCTTTAGCTTGACCAATATGCACATAACTACAATAAAAGATGATGCAAAAATCTTATGAAATTTCATCTATGAAGAAGATAGAAATGAAATAACCATATACATGTACATATAATGAATTTCATCCTTAAATGCATTTCTATTTGATAGATATTATATAAAAAAAACACTTGCTAAATTTCACCATAACATGTTGAATACAAATTTTAGTAGCATAACAACATATGTCATGTTTGGAGGAGGATAAAAAATATAAAATAAAACCAAGTAAAAATAAAAAATCTAATTTCTATATTAAATCTTCCCACCACCATATTCTAGTCTTATTAAAAGTCTTATATAGACTCTTGGTCTAAATGAAACCAAGCCTTCCACTCAAGAGGTGGGTGAAAATTATTAAATATAAGGGTCAATATCAATGAACCTTATTGAGTATGCAAAATATCATCTCAAAGAAATAAATAGAAAAAACAAGACAAGAATCCCAACATTTAATTTTGGTAACAAGGGACAAGTGGAACAATAACACATGACATATGCACATCTCCAAGACAAGATCTTCCTCCTTGATATACTTTTTGGACTTCATTAAATATTGGTAACAAGTTTTGTCTTCAAGTGGAATATTATTTTTGAGTGGGTGTATCCTTTATTTTATAATTTATGTAAAAATAAATAATAAAACATTACATCTCCCTGCATAAGCAATAAAATATTAAAATTAATAATTATATAATGTATTATTGAAAAATATTAAAATCATGAAATTGATAGGTTTAAAATTTATATTTTAACGATATAAAATTATGTCATTAAAAATATGGTAGAAATACATTTCCAACACAATTTATGAAATAAAAAACTAAGCCAAAAATCACAATATATGGCTTAAAAACCACTTTTAAGTGTTCTTTGATTAAAAGTTGGCTACGTGATGAATTTTTTCAAAAGGGCGATTTTGTAGTCATATTTTTCTATTGGCTAAATGAATAATTAAAAAAATAAATTATTTGTATTTTAAAATTATTTTGATGCCACCATACTATATTTAATATAAATTTTAATTCATTTGACTATGTGAAAATGAGTTTGAAAAGTGCATACTAGTTAGATTTGAAAATTAGAAAGATGTAGAAAATGACTAAGTAAAAATGAACACAAAAACTAGTTTTGATTTTTGTGATTTTCTACATGAAACTTTTATGTATAAAAAAAATACCATTTTATTTTAGTGATGTTTTATTATCATTTTGAAAAATTTCAACAAAATTTGATCTCCTTTGACAATGTAAAAAAACCTTCAAAAAAATGTTTTTTAGTAAAAAAATAAACTACATTGCACACCCAAAACACTTTTAAAAAAGTATCTGAAAAAAAAACATATTTCAAAATATAAAATAATGGGTAACATGATTTATCAACATGAAATTATGGCATGTTGTGCAAGAAACAATAAATAGTGACTGTACTAGTAAATACTCTTGAGTAATTAATAATAGAAGAATTGAGTTTATGAACCCAAAATCTTAGATTTAAAAAAAAAGTACATGAATAAATTAATAAAAAGATAATAATGGAATATCCATTATAAAAAATAAGTTATTCACCTAAACCATAGTGTGTGTGCATGTATTCATTACTTTTCTAGAATTCACAAAAAAACTAATCATTATAAATAAGATTTTCAAGCTAGTGTTTAATTTTACCTTGTTAAGTGAACATAGGCATTATTTAGAATAAACATATTTTCAAGAAGACATTTTTATAATTTCATGAAAATTGATCCACTTCTAGACATATGTTTATAACCCCTATGGAGTTATTTTTGATCCTACTCTAGGCCTTGTTTTACTATCAGTCAGGTGTCCATAGCCTTGATATAGGTTAACTGAATGGCCTATGATGATTGCATTTTGTAGATCATAATTTTTTTTAATCTATAGGAAATTAATTTCTAGTCATATAAATGAAAAAATTGGTAACTTGATCATGGTAAAGATACCCAATCCTTAGGTCCCTCTTGTTTTCTCTCATGACCCTCTTAGGTTTACTTTCATTGATTCCCAATCATCTGTGGCCTTTCAAACTTAACCTCAATTGAACCAAGACCCTCTCTTCCCCCTAGGTCTCATCTACCCAAGACAATAGTGCCAAATTTGGATAGTAACACTAAACCCTAGGGTGTCCCCTTTTCAATGATCCTGTCTAATCACATTTTGAGCCTAGGTTACCATTATCCTAGATTCCTCTTATCCATTATGTCAGCCTAGCCTGGTTTCATCTAACCCATGACCAATAGATCCCTATAAAATCCCATTCAAAGATCATTTAGAAAGGGTTGGAAAATATCATTCAAGAAATTAAGAATATAAGCAAGACCACTCAAGAAATATTTTCTATTCTCTACATACATCTAACCTATACACTTTTAAGCTAAATCAAGTCTTCAAACTAATCCCTAGCCATCTAAAACATATCTAGTTTTAGTATTTCTTGCATTTCATCCACTATTACACCAATCACTCTTAAAGGGAGAACTACATATGGATTGATCCCTCTTCAGAGTATTGGTATATAGGTAGTGTGCCCACACACAGGGTGTGAATCACATCCATTACATCTTACACACATTAACCCTTTTTCCCTATTTTCCTAAGTTCATTCAATTACATAAAAAAGATAGTGAGGACCTAAAAAAGATAGTTGCATATTAAAATAAAAATATCACTTCAAATTTTAAAATTCAATAGTAATTTTCAAAAAATTATTTTTCTCAAAACCTTAGTTGCATCTATTAGGTCCCATTAAATCAAGAACTTTCCCATAATTTTCTAAATTTTTCTTGAATACATTTCAAAAATTCATAGTATTTTGCAAAATCCCTAGTTACATGAACTAGCTCCTATTTTACTTCTTGAGGTATCACCTTACATGTTAGGGAGCTTTGTATCCTTTATTTGCATATTCTATTTCTTTGTTTAGATTATATTAGTTTAATATTTTATACTATTATCCAAGTTGTTTTCCTTATGCCATCGAAGTTCCTCTCATCTCTTCCTTCAAGATGAAGTACAAGACTTGGTGGTTATTTTTATTGTTTTTAAAATATTATAGTTATATTCTTAAACAATAAAGGGGATAAGTAATGTAAATTATTTAATAAATATAAAAAAATTAACCTAATGATTTATGTAAATAGATTATACTTTTACCTTTTCTAAATATAGTAGGAAATGAGAGAGATTAAAACTTAGTTTATTCTAGTTGATCTAGACTGAAACAAGGTCTGATAATAGAGGAGCATGACTGAGAAATAATCAAAAATAGATCCCTAGACTTTATTTTTGGGTTGGATAAGAGCACCAAAAATAGGACAACTTATTGTCTAGCACTGTAGTCCTATTCTACACTATTGTCTTGAGGTTGAAAGCTTTCTGAATTCTATTTGGAATGCCTATGTTACCTTGCCATTAAAATTTTAGGGTCTGGGATCTCACAGAGCTCATTGTATGCCTATTTTAATCTTTGAAACCCTTAGAATCTCTTGGTTATTGAACTTGAATGCAAACTTGGGAAAGAAAGAGAGGCCTTAGTGTGTAAAGGATATGCTAGATGCACATCACACCCCATGTGTGAGCACATTGCCTACATACTAATACTTTGAAGAGGGATCAAGATAATGTAGTTATCTAATTGAAGCACTTGGTGCAATTTGTGTATGATCAATATAACTAGAATGTGAAATTAGATGTGCTTCAATTGATTATGGACTGGTGCAATGACTTGAGTAGGCTTTGAATAATATTTGAAGGTTGTATGCAAAGAATGGGAAGGAGTGCTTGAAGGTACTTGCCTGTATTATTGTGTTTCTCTTATAAATGAGTGTTAACCATTTTAAATGGACTTTGAATGGTATTTTATATGGAAACTAATGATCATGGGTTAAATGAATTTGTATGAGGTTGATAGGACAAAAGACAAGGATCTAGGAAAATTTGATCGTTTGAGGCCAAAATGAGCTTAGAAAACAGTGCTAAAAATAGGACACCCTAAATTTTGGGACTTTATTCTATTTGGGCACTATTTTCCTAAGGGGATGAGACCTAGGGAGATAGATCTAGGCTTGAGATGGCTACCTGGGTCTCAAAAAACTAAGTTTGAGAAGTTATAGATGATTGGGAATTAGTGAAAGAAGTAGACTAGAAGGGTTTTGTGAGCCAATAGGAGGACCTATGGATTAGGTGTCTTAGCCATATTGAAGTTATATAATTTCATATTTTATGACTACATTTATCCCCCAACCCCCCCTCCCCCCTTTATTCTAGTAATGCAACAAATAAAAATGCTAGGATAAAAGAAAATAAGAAGCATACCTAAACTTGCCTATAAGGGTTAAGATCATGAAGCTGTGTAATGCTCGATGTGCATAGAGAGAGCACACTATGAATTTTGAACCTGCAATGAAAACATAAAGTACATCAGTTCTTACTAGATACACTATATCTAAAATAAAAACATATAAGGGCTAAGTAAGAGGAAGAGAAAGGAATTAATACACCTCATTGGGTACGTGAACTAATACAAAACCTATTGTGATGCTGGAATGTTTTGGATGATGTTGAGAATGTGTTGAATGAAGAGTAATATTACTAATGGAGCTGAGTGTTCAATTCCCTAGAAAGTGGCTCAATAATGCAAAGGTTGGCCCTTTGGCTCCATCATCACCAACTATGTGAAGCTAATGAATCATGCATTTGTGAATCGATGTCTAGACTATGTGTCCAATCTTTCTGAATATGTGGCTCAAGAATACAAAGGTTACCTAGACCTTTGGTTCCATCATTGCCCCATGAAGTGAAGCTATGAAGTGATATCAATATAGAATAGATTCCATATGAGATGACTCATGGATCCCATATAAGTTTTGAAAATTTGAGAATGTGGCATGGATAGCCTAAATGTGTGCTAGAAACTAGGTCACTCTTGGCCATTTTAAAAGATAGAGGTGGGGCTTGTATGAAAGCCTCTCTAAAACTGATGAAAAATGCTAATGTGAAAGACAACTTGAGAGATTGAGTACTCAAAAATCCAAACTTGTATTAAATTTTAACTTAAATGTGATGCGAACCACTTGTAGATGGAATAAGGCATACAACTACTAAGAATGCTTGGGTATAAACTAAACTAGAAAGGAAAAATAAAATTAATATGCCTATACATTTTTCCTAATAACTAATGTCTAGAACATGGATTTTGATCTAGAAGTTATGCCAATTTATTAATCTAAATTAAAAATGAGAACCATCATGTTGCACATGATAACCCACTATAATTGAGAAAACTATGCTAAAACTGCTAAATTTGATAGATTTGGAAGTGCAAAAACTATCCCTAAACTAAACTTTTTTGCCTATTTGTAGAAACCTAAGTGTTTTCTTATGTGGATAGGAGCACCAAAATATGGACACACCTATGTTTGGCACTGTAGTCCTACTTTGGCACTATTATCCAAAGCCAAATCTAATGAATATTTTGGATTCTTTATTATCTACCTAGTTTGTTTTGCCTAATCTGATGTTTGGATTCTGAATTAGGTGATATGAATATTGTTGTTTTGATTTTTAAGAGTTTGATCTCTATGATAAATCCCTATTTGATTTCCCCTCTTCTAAGAGTAGGAATGATGAAACTACCATGACTACCCTCAAAAGAAAAAGAGTCTTGCAAGTGTACTAAGTTGTATAGATGAAAGATATAACTTTAAATATTTGACAAAAGATATTTCAAGATATAGCAATATTTAAATGGATAGATTGTTAGATCAACAAGGGTATGCCTAGATAGATATAAAAATGTAAGATCATGTGCATGATACTAAACTAGATAGGTAATGTTAGATATTAGTTGTTAGTAAGCATGGAGGATTGGAGCATGATGTCCATCATGGCATCTAAGAAGAAAGATAAATGCATGATTGGAATCATGACATTGAAAATAGTGGGAATAAAATAAGCAAACAATCATATGAATCAAGAAGCAAGAAACATACAAGGGTGGCCAAGGGCCCATGCAAATAAGGGACATGGACACATGTCACTCAAACTAGAAGATAAACATGAAAAGAATGTTCAAATGCCACATACACATACAAGTAGAAGAAGCAAAGTTGGCATAAGGGACTCAAGCATATGAAAAAGTACAAACAAAGGACATTGGAAAATTTCCTAAGGCACACACATGAATAGAAACAAAGAGCATTAGCAAATGTCTTAAGGCACAAGTAGGAACTAGAAAGTGAAATCACACAAGTTATGCTAAGTAATGAATGAAATCAAAAATAAGAATTGGAAGATACAAAAACATTTAACTAATCAAAGCAAATGTGAGAGTATGTTAAATATGTGTAGTACAAGACTATGCATATGCTAAGAAATACGTAAGTGATAAGTACTAGTGAAATGTCGATGTAATAATCTATGTAATATAGTAAGGAATGTGTATCAATATGTAACTCAGAGTGTGTAGTATAGGAATGACATAACGTAGATAGTGTAGTCATGTAGAAGATGCCCCCATTTGGTGTGTATATCGATGTATGTCTTAAATGTATAAGTAGGAATTCTCCCTTAATGGGTAGAATGAAGCAATCAAATAGTTAGATGTCACTGCATGCACTCAAAAAAGATCAAGTGAAGCATGATAATATACATAAATTGACATACAATAGCATGAAATAATAAATGTACATTCTTAACATGATATTAGTAATTTAATCATGGGTGATGGATACAATCAAAGTATTTTTGGTATTTTTGCAATTGTTTGAATATTTTTGTATTCTAAAGTGTTATATTGTTTTTGCATTTTTGATAATTTTTGAACTAGTTACAGTCAAGGTAGGAGATAATATGTACAATCAATTCTAAAAAGAAACTATTAATAATCAATCTTGGAAAGAAAATATGTACAAGTATATACATAATAATATAAAAGACTAGGCTGGTGGTGGGAAGGGATCCAAAGATGGAACTTGATGGGGATGAAAATGGAGTAAAGTATCTTAGATATCATTAAATACGTCAATATCATCATCATAAGTATCATCATATGATACAAATTTTGTGTTTGTGATGTCAATATGTCAAAGGTGAACTGAGGGTTGCTCTGGTGGTGGAGATGTTGATTCTACTCTTAGACATTTAGCCCTATTGGTGAGTGGCTTTAGTGGAAGTGGTGGAGTTGGTACTACTAGTGGTGCTATAATCTAAATAATATATCGATCCTATAGTTTATTCAATCTCTACTATAAGGTTATGCATGAGTTTGTATCATGGCCTGTAATCCTATGAAAGGTATAAAATGGATGACCATCCTAATGTGATAATCTACTGGTAGATCTATGCCATACTATAGGTAATGTAATAAATCCATGATCAATTAATAATTATAACATAAACTATAGTTGATGTTGTGTGTTACTTACCTAAATCTAAATAACTAGCTCTATATCCATAGATGTAACCATGTGAATTATATGTGCCAAGTGAGTTGACTGTGGTCATAAATGTGGAGGAAATCTTGAAAGTGTATGGTGAAATGCTAAAATCACTATAAGATATGGTGTGAGAGCTATAGAGTTATCTTGATACTCTCTTGGGCCGATTGGTGTAAAGCTCAACCCACACAAATAATCATCTGTGAGTGTGGGTGTTGTATCATCATTTGAAAAAGCTTATGAATTGGTATCAACATCATGTACATATGGTAAATCCAAATTTACCACTAGGGGTAATTGTGTTATAGGAGTCTCCTCAAGTGTAGTAGTAGAAGAAGGTGTTGCTACCAAAATGTTTGTAATTAGTGTAATAATTGTGCAATCAACTAGAATTGTTGGTATGAATTTTAGTGATGGTGGATGTGTAATAAGTGTCAAAATTATGATTAATGGAGTGGATAAAATGGGGGAAGCTGCTATGATTGGTGAAAGAGCTGGTGTTGATGGTGAAAATATAAGTGGAGTGGAATGGGAAGTGTTAGTCCTACCAAACTCATATCTATGTATTTTATTAAAAAAATGTTATGAAGTGGTGGTTGTACTGTGAGATATGGTGTCTCATTTGATGAAATTATCAAAGATGACTCTATAAGTTGACAATATCTGAATGGTTGGTTGTCTACTAGACATGTTTATAGATATCCTTCATGGATAAACTTAATTAATTGATGGAGAGTGGAAGGGATAGCACCCATAGTATATATCCAAGGTTAATCGAGTAAAATATTATAATGAAGTGGACCTAGCATGACCTGGAACTATGTTGGGAGGGTTTTTAGTCCCACCATGATATCTAGAGTAATATTACCCAATGTCTGTCATGGTATATCATTTAGTCCTCAGATGTTCTGATATTTTTTTTATATCGATGCCAAATCTACATCCATTGCTTGTAAGAATGTGATATTACATAAATTTATTCTATAACCACTATCAACAAGAAATCTCTTGACTATATTGGTTTTGACTTTTACTTATTTTAATAGTGGTAAATTTTGATCAATAACCATCTAAGAAGGCATGTACTCACTATCAAAACAAATTGCATCTTCTATAGTTTTTATGGTATTGACCACTGATGAAAAATAAGAAAGTTTTGAATCAAGAGGCATAAAATTTTGAGTGAGTTCCTGATAAAGAATGTCCTTGAATAAATTATTTTTTTGAAGTAGTTCTAACATGGAAATTTTAGCTAGAGTGTTTCTCAACTGATCAATAATGTCATATGCCTTATACAACTCTACTTATGCTAGTTAGTTGAGCCTAGGATGGGTTAGAATAGTAGGGTGATGGGGTTCTTGTGTAGGTGGAGGAGGCATAACTACATGCCGATTAATAGCTCTAACTACATTATTTACTATCTATATCAGATTTATAGTTATTATAGGAGGAGAGCAAAGATAATTGATAGGTCAAGGAGGTGGAAGATCAAAAGGTGTCAATTAGGATCTTTGGTGATGGGTAGTGACTTTGGGAAGAGTAGGATGGACCATGCAACATGACTCAGTATAGGGGAGAGGCTACAAGGGAGGTGATGCAAGAGATGGATTAATATTTTTAAGAATAAATTGCTTAACATCATCTCATAGAATGGCAAATAAGCATGAAATGTAGAGAATGAAACTTTTTACTAACCTATGATATAATTCATCATTCATGTACATGATAGGGCCCATTATGGTTTCTTTGTTATTTTCAATAAATGTAGGAAGAATTTCTAAATAGTTAAGCAACTTTTTTGCAATCTAGCTATAAGTGTAAGGTGATACCTCAACAAGCAAAAAGGAGCTAGTATATGTAACTAGGGTTGAAAAGATTTTTTTTTCAAAATTAGTATGATAATTTTCTATGAATTTGTATAATTTATCTTGATAAATTTAATAAAAATATGAAAATATTTCTAAAATTAGTAATATATGTTTCCTAGTGTTTTGAAAGTGTTTGTATGCAAAAAGGACCTAGTATGTGCAAACTAGGGTTTGACTGAATATATGATAATTTTTTAATTAATTCATAGATTTATAATTTTTAAATGTATGAAAAATTAGGAAATTATTGTAAAAAATAAAAAATAATTATCCCTAGGGTTTCTAGGTTTTTTATGCAAAAAATTGAAGTAAATTGGGTTCACCAAATGCTTTTATTATTTTCAAAATATTGGAGTTATATTCCTAAATAATAAATGGGATGAGTAATGTAAATTAATAAATAAATATGTAAGAATTAATGTACTAATTTGTGTAAATAGATTTTACTTTTGCCTTTTCTAAATATAGAAGGAAATGAGAGAGATTAGAACTTAGCTTATTCTAGCTAATCTAGATTGAGATAATGTCTAATACTGGAGGAGCAAGAATAAGAAACAATTGGAAATAGATCCTTAGAATTAATTTTAGGTTAGACAATAGCATTGAAAATAAGACACATTGTTGTTTGGTGTTATAGTCTTATTCTAGTGCTATTGTCTTGAGGCTGAAAGCTTTTTGGGTTTTGTTTGAAATGCTTGTCTTACCCTATCAATGAAATTTATAGGTTTGGGACCTTATGGACCTCATTTTATTCCTATTTTAATCTTAAAAACCCTTAGGAGTTCTTGGTGCTTGAACTTGAATACAAACTTTAGAAAGAGAGAAGGGGTTAGTGTGTAAGATAAGTTGGATGCACTTCACATCCCATGTGTGGGCATGTTGCCTACATACCAATAATCTAAAGAGGGATCAAGCTAATGTAGTTCTACCATTGAAGTGCTTGGTGAAATTTGTGTATGATAAATATAACTAGAATGTGAAATTGGATGTGCTTTAGCTAATTATGGACTAGTGCAATGACTTGAGTAGGCTTTGAATAATATTAGAAGGTTGTATGCAAAGAATGGGAAGGAGTGGTTGAATTTACTTGCTTGTATTCTTGAATTTCTCTTGTAAATGAGTGACAACCATTATAAATGGAATTTTATAGGTAAACTAATGATCATGGGTTAAATGAATTAGTGTGAGGCTGATAGGGAAAAAGATAAGGATTCAAGAAAATATGATTGTTGGAGGCCAAAATGAGCTTGGACAATAGTGCTAGAAATAAGACACCCTAAATTTTGGTGCTCTTGTCCTATTTAGGTGCTATTTTCCTAAGGGGATGATACCTAGGGGGATATCTTTGGGCCCGAGAGGGCTACTTGAGTCTCAAAAAGCTAAGTCTAGGAAACTATGAATGACTAGGAATCAATGAAAGTAGCTTATAAGGGTTGTGTGAGCCAATAAAACCTATAGATTAGGTGTCTTAGCCATATTGAAGTTGTATGATTTCACATTTGACATGACCATAGTGGAAATCCTCCTAAATTCACCTATATTCCTTTAACTCAACCATATACTATGGATAAACAACCAATTCAGACTCTAACTATAGATTCTACACATCCATATTACACCAATTTTAATAAAGAATGATTCAAACAATGAGCAATATAAAAATACCAATGATGATGTATAAGTTGATGCTCATGCTCCACCACATTGGACTAATAATCCACTTACACCCATTGTTGATAATGAAGTTGTACTCAATAAAGATTTGATCCTCTAAAGTTTTAGAGAAAGACTCAGGGAATAGCCTCAAGATCATACTCTTATATTACAATCTCTCATGGAAATAAAAAAGGCTAAGTAGGTTGAGTATTCCATTCATTCAGAGCAACTAGTTGAAAATGACACTATAGAGGCAACTATGTCTCAATAACCCCTTATAACATCCCAACCTACCTCTATGCCACCAGTTACAACTAACACATCCTTATCTCTTGATGTGGTAGCCCTTGTGCAAGAGATAAGATCTCTTCAATACAAGGTGCTACATCTTGAGCAAGGTGCCACTAGACCTATGCAAACTTTAGATTAATTTTCTCTTCTGCATACACCATTGGCATGTCATATTGCCTCTACACCCTTACCAAAAGGTTTTGTTCAACCTAAAATTACTCTATATGATGGAAAGGCTGATTCAGATACACATTTGAGATATTTTCACACATTATACTTGGATTATGTACCAAATGATTATCTACTTACCAATATATTTACATAGAGTTCAAAGGATTATGCTTTACAATGGTTATGTAGTCTATTGAGTCAGTGAGTCAATGTATTCAATCTTTTAGCCAACATGTTCCTAGCACACTTCAGTATCAACATTGGTGATAAGGTTTCATATGCTCAAATTGCTCAAAAGAAATAATGACCAAATGAGAATCTCATAGATTATGTTCTTTGGTCTAAGACCATCTTGGCTAAGATGACTAGTCCCATGGCAGACTAGGCATTACAAAAAAATTTCAAACAAAGTCTTCTACTAGCACTTCATAAATCAATCATGTTCTAAAGATTCTCTTCCTTCACTGAACTGTGTCACACATTAAAGGAAAGAGAAGTCAAACTAATTTCAATGGGAAAACTAAAGTACACTAATACATCAAACATAACTAATAAGAGTAACAAAAAAGTCCCATATAAGGTCAATTTTAATGATAGTAAATGGTAGAATCCACCTATAGTCAATGCATCTTTAGAGCCTCTTCAATGAATAGTTTTGTTAGCACCCCCTCGACATAATTTTTCACATCTTCCAGTTTCTCTAGCCAAGGTTTTACAATAGATTTTGGATTGTAATATCATATCTCTCCCTCCTATTCAGGAAGTTGATCCAACAAAGCCTCTTCCAAAGGGATATGATCAACATGAATTTTTTAACTACCACAGGGCATTAGGCCATATGAAAAATAGATGCATTAGTTGAAATCACAATATAAGGACCTAATGAATTCAAATTCTATTGATCTTGTTACTTTAGTTGAGCCTCCACTAACAAAGCAAACATAGGATAAAACACTAAAAATATTCTTAGATCTATTTACACAACGTTCAGAATAGGATACATGGGATACATCAAGGATTTATCATGCATATCATGTACATCCACCACCAGATATATATAGGGCACCTTCAGTGGAGTTACATCCTTTGAGCAACATGATTAGTGTATATAATTCTAGAGATCCATCTAGACCTTCTATCTTCTTCTCAGAGTAGGAGATCATCCAAGATGATTTAGATTATCATGTACTCTTTATCATAGTTCACATTTATAATCAACTTATTCATAGTGTGCTTATGGATAATGGTTCTAGTCTTAACATGTACACCTTAACACTACTACAATATTTGGGTTATTTAGAGCAGGATATCACTCCAATAGACACGTTTATCGATAGTTTTAATGGGCATATATAAAGTTCATTGGATGAGATAGTAATATCACTACAGGTTAGTCCTACACATGTGGCCACACCATTCACTATAGTTCCCAATGTAGGAGTTTTTGATAAGTTACTTGGTTGACCATGGATTTAAAAACTTAGAGAAGTACCTTCTATAGTTCATAGATGTGTGAAACTCATTCATGCTAATCATGTTGTTATAATTGGTAGAGTTTCATATGAGTTACCACTCCCCACATCAGAGCCATCTACTAGTTTTTAGTCATCAATTTCTATTTTGCCACCAGTTTTAGTTTCACCACTAGTTTTAGTTTTGCCACCAATTTTAGTTTCTCCTCCAATTTTAGTTCCTTTTCTATTTTAGATTTAGATATAATTAAGGCATACATTTATAGTATAAAGGGTTCATATAACTCCATAGCTTCAAGATTCTAGATAGCTTCCAGATATAATATTCACACTCAGAGTAGTTTCATTGAGATCTCATGCATCTACACATAGAGCACATGTTTAGAGATCTTCTCCTACTTCCAGATGGGTTCGTAAAATCCCTATAGTTGCATCCACTTCTTGGAGTTACAGAAGGGCCCCACAATCAATTTCTACTTTAGATATTTTAGAATATTTACAACATATACATCTTTTAGAGTCACAATCTCAACATTTCCATTATACTTCACGATCACACATGATTATACTCCTTGATATAGGAAACCATGATAGGGAGTATTGCATAAGACTCATTGGTTAGTATCATATATTTCTAGCTTTTCTAGTACATAGTTTATTTTGCTTGATTGTATATAGTTCAAATTTTCCAAAAATACAAAAATAACATTACATTTTAAAATCCAAAAACATTCAAAATGTCAAAACAACACAAAAATTTAAATTATATGCATCATCCATGATTTACATTGCTACTACTATGTTAGGACTTATATTTGCTATTTCATGTTATTGTATGTCAATTTATCTACATTACCATGCTTAACTTCATCTTGTTTGAGTGTGTGCAGTAATATCCAGCTCTTTGATTACTTGACTTTACTCATTGAGGGGACATCCTACATCTACATTTGAGACACATTTTGATATACATACCCACTGGGGGAATCTTCCACATGACTACACAATAAAGGTTATGTCATTCCTACACTACATACTCCAAGCTATCATGCTTATGTACATTACTTACTAGATTACATAAATTATTATATAAACATTTCACTAGTATCTAACACTTGTGTATCTCTTAGCATATACCTAGTCTTTTACTAAACATGTATTGCATACTTTCACTCTTGATTTGATTAGTTATATGTGATTCTATCTTTCCAATTACTACATGCTTTCTGTTCTTGCTTAGCATAGCTCATTGGATTGTATTTCTAGTTCTTTCTTGTCTCCTATATGTGTCTTAGGAAATTTACCAATGTCCTTTGCCTATACTCCTCTACATGATTGTGGCTTCCACGCCAACTTTCTTGTTTCAATTATATGTGTATGTGGCATTTGAACATGCCTTGTATGTTTGTTTTCTATTTTAAGTGCCATGTACCCATATCCCTTATTTTATTGGCCCATTGGTCACCCTTGTATGAATCTTGCTTCTTGATTTATGTGCTTATTACTTGATTTATTTCAATTTATTGTAATGCCATGATCCATATCATGCATTTTTCATATTTTATTAGATGTTATGATGAACATCATGCTCCATACCTATAACTAATAACTAATAATTTTAGTTAAATCTCAATACATTACACATGATACTACATTATTATATCTATCTAAGCATACCCCTATTGATCTAACAATCTCTCAAATCAAACCATGCTATATCTTGAGTTATCTTTTTAATTATCATTGCTATATCATGTATATTTCTAACTTAACACACTTATAGTGATTTTTATTTTGAGGGTAGTCATTACAAGGTACCTATTCCTACCCTCAAAAGAGGTAGAAACAAATAGAGGTTTTGCTATAGAGATCATAGCTCTTATCAATAAAAAAAATATAGTTTCAACATAATGAGAACAATAACCAGTCATCAAACCACTCAAAATAGACAAGAAGATAGTCAAGATTCTAGATCAGTGATTAGTTTTAGCCTAGTACAATAGTACCAAGGCTGGAATATAATGTTAGACACTAGGGTGTCCTATTTTTAGTGATCCTATCTAAATAGTATAAAAATTAAGTTTTGTAGTAGGTAAAAAGGTAGGTTTAGCTACAATTTTGCATAATCAACCAGTTTAGATCAATAATTTTTAGTACAATTTTCTTAGAGAATCTAGACATAGGGAGCATCATGTGCAGCATGATTGGTTCTCTCTTCCAATTTTAGATGTGACAGTAGATATAACTTACAGATTAGAATCCATGTTTTAGACACCAGTGATTGGGGGTAGATTGCACATCATTTTTTCTTCTTTTCTTTCAATTTTTAGCATTACACAGGCATTCTCAGTAGTTACATGCCTTATTCCATCTATAGGTGGTTGGAATAATTTTAGAGTGTCTTTCATACAAGCCTAACATCCACATTCTTGAGTGGCTTCCCCATAAGCCAAATTTCTAGTTTTGGAGTGGCTTCAGTACAAGCCTAATCTCCATCTTTTTAAAGTTGGCCAACACTGGCTTAGTTTGTAGTACACATTTGACTATCCATGCCACATTATTGGATTTATAGAGAATTTATGGGCTTCAAAATCCATCTTATATGACATAATTATTCATACTAATATTAGTTCATAGCTTCACTTCATGGGGAAATGATGGAGCCAAAGGGCTAGCCTTTATATTCTTGAGCCACCTATTCAAAGGGATTGGACACACAGTCCAGACATTGATTATCACTTGCATGATCATATAGCTTCACTTAATAGGTAATGATGGAGCCAAAGGGCTAAAATTTGTATTCTTGAGCCAATTTTTAGGGAATTGAGCACTTAGCTTTGTTTGTGATATAACTTTTTGGCACAACATAAATTAACACATCCAAAATTACTCAGCACTATCCAATATAAAAATAGGTTTTATATTGGTTCACAGACCTAGTGAGGTGTATTCTTTCCTTTCTCTTCCTTTCTCTCTCTCTCTTACCTATCTTTGTATGTTCTTATTTTATATTGCATATAATATGAACCAATCTACTCTTTGTTTGCTTTCACATATTCACACTTGCACAATGTGCTCTCTATGCACCATCCATCATTAATTAGCATCACATAAGTGTCATGGGCTTCACCTTCGTAGGTAAGTTCAGGTATGCTTTCTATTTTACTTTATCATAGTATTTTGCTTTGCTCTATCACTAAAATAAAGGGCAGGGGGTAAATGTAATCATATGAAATGTAAAAATTGGTAACTTGAGAATGGCTAAAGACACCCAATACTTATGTCCCTCTTGCTTTCTCTCATGACCCTATTAGTTTTACTTTCACTAATTCCTAGTCATCTGTGGCCTTCCAAAATTGACCCTAGCTGAGTTAGGACCTTCTCTTCATGACCAATCCATGTCTTGAGGTCTGATATACCTAGGACAATAGAACCAAAGTTAGATAATAACACTTGACCCTAGGGTGTCCCCTTTTCTATGCTCTTATCCAATCACATTTTGAGCCCAAGTTACCATTTTTCCTTGATTCCTCTTATCTATTATGTTAACCTAGCCTAGTTTAATATAACCCATGAACAATAGATCTATATAAAATCCCATTCAAAGATCATTTGGAAAGGGTTAGCAAATATCATTCAAGAAAGAAAGAATACAAGCAAGACCACTCAATCAATCTTCCCTATTCTCTATATATAGCTACCCTATACAATTTCAAGCTAAATCAAGTCTTTAGACTAGTCCCTAGCCATCTCAAGCATACCTAATTTTAACATTTCTTTCATTTCATCCACTATTTCACCATGTACTCTTAAAGGTATAACTACATATGGTTTTATCCCTCCTCAGAGTATTGGTATGTAGGTAGTGTGCCCACACATGGGGTGTGAAGCACACCCAGTACATATTACACACACTAACCCCTTTTCTCTATTTTATCAAGTTCATTAAATTACATATAAAATATAAGTACATGAATAATCAGCTCTATAGGGAGCTCTATTGATATAAAAAACCTTAAAATTGGTATACAAACTCATACTGAGTAAGTGAACAAAACCCATAAAGGTTAAATACTGAGAACAATAGTGTTGTGGAAGGACTACATCACCAAAGCCAAGGGTGTCCAATTTTAGTGCTCCTATCCAATCAAGAAATGAAGTTTATGAACCTATTTGTGATAGTGTCTTAGCCCTGCATGCAAATTTTTAGACCTTGTCTCAGTCAAAATAGTCTAGAATAAGCTAAGTTTAATTTTCTCTCTCTCACTGCTATTTTTAGAAAAGGTCTAATTACAATTAAATTTCACAAATTAGTATCTTTAATTAGGAATATTATTTATTGATTTATCCTACTCATACTTTTTTATTAAATAGGAATAAAACTCTATTATTCCAAAAAATAAAAAATCAAAATCCCATTTCTGGGTTGGGGACCACTATGACAATCAATAAGGTAAAATTTAATAGACTTTTCACCTGATATATTCGCTTAAAATGTCATATAGGCAAACCCATAAGTCATAAATATGTATTTATAATGTAAGGTTTAGAGGGAATATATTCAAAAGTTACATAGTTGATCCAAACTCACCAAAACATGAATAAATTCAAAACATATATGATTGTCTTAAACTTTCAAAAATGAATTCATAAATATAATTTTCACTTGAAAACACCCAAATAAATATAACAAGAAAATACTATTGATGTTTCTCATTAATGACCCTTTTATTTATGATCAACATGTACCCACATGATCAAAATGAGGATAACACAAGGCATAATCCAAAACCCAGGAAAAACAAAAAATAGAAAGGAAAACTATATATAAACAACAAACTACTTTAAAATAACACACAAAAAAAGTAAAATAAAACTATGTACAAGACCAAATAATGTCATATTTGTGACAATGTTGTCCTTTTATTTAATGCATGATATCCCAAAAAATCTCATCTATAAGTTTCTCAATCAAATACACTAAATTTATACCTTCATATTTAATAATATCATAATCATTACTTAGTGGATAAAATTGTTTGTGAAGTAACATGACCCATATAGTAAATTGTGATGAGGGATAAGTAGGGGTAATATCAAATAGCATATTAAATGGCATCTCAAACCTTGTAAAATTCAATTGATCATAACTTCACTTAATCAAAACTTCAGTTGTATATGGAAGGATTTGTGACATGAGTGGTACATCAATATTTCTTTCCTTATCCTTCTTCTTGAAATCATACATAATTAGTTCTTCATTCAAAAAGGATAGTTTGAACTTTTCATTCATATTTTCAAAAAATAACTCATCCAAAGCAATTTTTACAGTATCATCAAAATCATCTTCATTATTCGTAATCGTTTCTTGTTTAATAATTGTAATATTTCTAAAAATGTAACCTCCCTTGCTACAAAAAATGCCATTTGGTTAGAAATAACATCATAATACATTTGATTGTTTACAAATACAGGAACAACTTGTTGATTACTAGCTAAACTAACATCACCACTTTCATTATGCACAACATAGTGTTATTACAAGATAAAAGGGTAATTTTATAATTATTTAATTGATGAAATGTTTATTGTTAGATACTAATGGCTACCTGATATTTCAATGTTAAAGATTCAATTTTTGATGGAGTTCTTCTGATAAACATAGAAGTCAGTAGGTTTAAAGCTCTTGGATAAATTTTAATAGCAACAACTTCCATTTGTGTAAAGGGGTATTTCAACGTCTTGTAAACTTATGAAAGTGAGTATTAAACATACTAATGGACTCATTGGGATCTCTAAGGGTTGTATAAAACTAATGGTATATGATTGTAGGATCAATGGACACTCTAAAATGATTAAGAAATACAACTTCAAATTCATTTCAAGAAGTAATGGATGCATCTGGTAAGCCAATATACCAATCATAGGCCACATCATCTAAGATACAAGGAAATAATTTACAAACTACATACTCATGTTGGATTTTGATTCTTATTATGGCATTTTTGAATGCATATATATGTTCCTCTATTGTCCAAATCGTGCCATGAACATATGTTAGAGATTTTTTTCTAGATTTTTTGGTAAATCATGGGTAACTCCTGGAATGTTCATAAGACAACTAAATCTTCCAATATAATTGGGAACCATTACTTAATGTTAAAAATCAATTCATGTTATCCTTCTAGAGCTAATTTATTGATGAGTTATTTGGAACACCAACTTAGGTAGGGTGTAAATCCACACAACCTTTCTTGAAAGAAAATGAAATATCCCCAAGGTTTATTACTATTAGGTATTGGATTGCAGGGTAACCTAGTAGTTGATGTGAAATTATTTTATTTCAAGGGGAATGTTTCTCAAATTTAAATAAAATGAAACAAATTATTATGCAATTAGCTGAAAAGTATATTTAACAAAATTCAAATCTATTAAGTACCCATAAGTGAAACTCAGTCTTTCATTACATACATAAATGATATTTTAAAACAACAATGAACATGACTTGTAATGAATAGATTTAACATTACAAATCATATTAAAATTATTTATTTATATTTTAAAAATAATCTAACATATTATTAAAAAAAATAAAGGATAAGGGTAAAGAGGAAAG
Organism: Torreya grandis; assembly: GCA_037957365.1. Classification (NCBI taxonomy): domain Eukaryota; kingdom Viridiplantae; phylum Streptophyta; class Pinopsida; order Cupressales; family Taxaceae; genus Torreya; species Torreya grandis. The sequence continues at coordinate 1,729,324 of JARHVA010001982.1, read as the reverse complement.
AGATAAGCCCATTTTATCATGCAAATAAAATTGATTATGTTGATTAAGTAAATCTCATAAAACCAATATTTAGCTTGACTAGTATGCATGCAGCCACATCAAAAGATGATGTAGAAGTTTAAGGAAATTATAGATATGAAGAATATAGGAACATAAACACCATATACATTCATATATAATGAACTTCATCCTTCAATTCCTTTCAATTTGATAGTTATTGCATAGAAAACACTTGTTAAAATTCACCATAACCAGTTGAATACAAATTTTAGAAACATTAAAATATAAATCATGTTTAGAGGAGGATGAAAAACATAAAATAAAACTAATTAAAAATAAATGATCTGATATATATAATAAATCCTCTCACTCCTATTCTATTATTATTAAAAGTCTTATATAGACTCTTTGTCTAAATGAAGGTACGCCTTACACTCATGAGGTGGGTAAAAATTATTAAATATAAAGGTCAATATCATTGACACATATTGAGTGTACCAAATATTTTCCCAAGGCAATAAATTCTAATAAGATAAGAGGCACATCATTTAATATTGGTGAAAAGATACAATTAGAATAATAACACATCACATGTGCACATTTAATATTGGTAAAAAATTTTGTCTTCAAGTGGAATATTCATTTTGAGTCGGTGCATCATTTTTTTTGCATTTTATATAAAAATAAAAAATACAACATTAAATCTCATTTCATAAGCTAAAATTAATAATTACACATTGTATTATTGAAAAACATTAAATTCATGGAATTGATGGGTTTACAATTTGTATTTTAACCATATAAAACTTTTGTCATCTCAAATATGGTAGAATTATCTTTCTAAAATAACTGATGAAATAAAAAATTGAGCCACAGATTAAAAAATATGACTAAAAAACTATTTTTTTAGTGTTTCATGATTAAAAGTGGGCTACATGATGAATCTTCCTAAAAGGGCTATTTGCATATCATATATTTCTATTGGCTAAATAAATAACTACAAAAATAAATTCATTATATTTTCATATCATTTGGATACCACCATAATATATTTTAAGTAAATTTTAATTCTTTTGACTATGTGAAAATGACTTTGAAAATTGCAAATTAGTTAGATTTGAAAATTGGAAAGATGCAGGAAATGACTAAGCAAAATCAATACAAAAGCTAGGTTTGATTTATAAAATTTTTTATATGGAAAAGATTTTTTTATAAAAAAATTTATTGTCACATTTTAGTGAAATTTTATTATCATCCTAAAGTTATAAAATTGTATCTCCTTTGTGCATGTAAAAAACCTTTTGAGAAGTGCTTTTTGGTAAAAAATAAACTGAATTCCATACTAAAAACACTTATCCAAAAGCAAAACTATATTTTAAAAGATAAAATAAGATGTGTCATGATTTTTTAACATGAAATTAGGATGTTTTGTGAAATTAAAAACAAATTTGTGTCACTCTCATGATCTGAGGAGTCCTCCTTAGGTGGTTTTATATGATGCCTCAAGTACCTTTATATTTGGTCATAAAGACATGCTAAAGAATACCTTGTTGCTTTTTATTTATTCCATTTACTTTCTAATTTTGATGTGAAATGATCCTATTTAGAATTATAAATTTAAATATTTGATATAAATCAGTTAAATCATGATTATATAACCAAGAATGCCCATAACTGTTGAGTTGTTATTAATTCGATTAACCTTTTTTTACATAATATTGAGGTCCCTTTGGATGAGAATCCACCTTTTTGCCACTCCATCTTGGTCCTGCCATGGGATTTTGGATACTTGATAAATTTTGCAATATGGAAGGCATATTTGATGTTATACATGTCATGACCTTTATCTTCAATCATGAAATGGGATTTTTTTGAGGAAGTGGAACACTAGAAGTGGATGCAAAGTCACTTGTGTAAATATAATTGCAATTGGGATATTCAAGATATACATTATTATAATTTTTGGGTGCAAGCTCGATGTAGGAATAATAGTTATATCAATCATATTCAATTTCCAATTTTTTAAAAATTATTATTGATATGGTTGCATATCATCGGGAATAGTAACCTCCATTCCAAAATGGGGGAATTTTGAAAATTTTAGACATTGATGTAATGTAGAAAGTAATTCATGGATCCAAGGATTCAAAATAAGTAGATTGTATAATAGTTTAATATCAATGGCATGGTAAAGGGTATCATGAAGGATAAGGCTAATAAGGACATTTACGTAAATAGTACTCTATATTATCTTTCTGCACTATCATATGCATTAACAGTGATGGTATTTAGATAAAAATATGATTAAGTGTACCCCAAATGTTTGACTAATTTAAATGAGTTAATGTTTAAACTCAAACATTTATATATGAGAAGCTAATTGATATTGTGATGGGAAATGACTGCTTTGATATGAAGGGGGTTATTATGAAATGTATGAAGGGAAGACATGTCACTTTGGTAAAATTTGAGTTGTTTTCTTGGGGATAAATTCCCCATAGTGATTTAAATTTGGTGGGATAAATGTCATTTGGAATCTTGGATTCTCATAAAATCTCATACAATATTTATTTGTGGACTTCATATGTACATAAAATATTGAGAATATAAATTTATGCTAGTGTCTTGTTTAATTATTCCACAAGATCATACTAATTATCGGTAAAAGAAGATGGATTGTATTTTGAAGGAAAAGGGCCTTGGACTAGATTATTTTTTAGAGGTGGTGAAGGTCCTTAGACTGTAACTTGTGGATGCTAAGTTTTAACAATATAATTTCAAATCAGAAGACTATTACTTGTGTAGACACCTAAATTACATTTAGTAATAAAATACACCTCAAACTTATTAATTATTATTCTTAACATAATTCATAACATTTACCTCTTCTTAAACAATTGAAGAAATCAAATTAATTCATTATACACATTTCAAATCCATATTTAAATATTAAATATGAATTTTACACCTCACCCAACATCTTCAATCTTAATCTCCCTCACATGTTAACTCATCCCAACCAAAACCATAACTTACTCAAGCTAATTTGAGTCATCACTTGAGTTGTCAAATAGTTTTACTCAATCTTGGTAATTTAATTAACCATTTCCATATTTCTCTCAACCATTTGAATGGTCATCATCCTCATGGATGAGGACTGATTAGTCACCATAGATTATTTATACCATTTAAGATATCCAAATAACCCTTCACCATCAGATATTTCCTCTAGAAATCTATAAATAAGCATGGAATTCATCATTTTCATCATTTTAACTTATGATAATGAAGTGATATCAAAATCACAAGTGAATCCAAATTGAATCAAATCTACCAAAGAACATTTTACACCAAAACACTACCCAATTTAATTTGCATTGGAAGAGTTAACAACCACATTTAAAGGAGAGCTAATCAAATCTACATCACAATAGAAGAAGTTTTTGCAATTAAGGTATAAGTTTGTGTTTGTTTATTTTGTTTATAGCTTCAGATTAGTTTGAGATACTTTAGATTAATATTTCTTATTTTAGTTTACATTTATAGATTTTCTTCAATATATTTTGGCATGCCTGATGGGAATTTCTATCATCTTTTTCATCTCACACTCATCATCATTGCATTTAGAAAGTGTTTTTCATTTGATTTTTGTTTTCTTTACATATGCGTATAATCTTAGTCTTGTGAGTGTTGTTTGAAGCTACATGTTAGTTTATAGTTTTTTCTATATGGTTGTGTGTGGCTACTACATAATTATGAAATTGATGATATTAAATGTGAAATTATAGCCCATAATTGTGTAATTGTTTTTAATCATAATTTTAGAGTCTTTTTCCTAACTTTATTTTTACCATCATTTTTCTACTTAATTTCTATTTCAATATTTTTAGATTTTATAACTTTATGTTCCAAGAAAATAATGAATTTAACAAACTTATTAGCAAAATCACTATTCCAAACTATGAATTCATTTTTATCAGCTATGAAATTGTAAACCTTAGGAACAAAATCATCTCAAAACTAAGAAAATGTCATATTTTCTATGTTTTCTATTTTTTGTTCTCTACAAGTCAAATAGTGAAATCATATTATAGTCATGAAATTATCATCTGGAATAGTGAAATTATCATTGTTATCAATAATATCATCATTTCTACCAATAAAATCATTTTTGTAAACTAAAAATTCATCATTCTAGATTTTGAAATAGGTAATTGTATCTATAATTTTAGTAAGTTTAATTGCAAAATTATTTTGTTACTATAAATTTGTTTATTTTGTGTTTTACTATGTTTTGTTTATTTCTTTGTTGCTAATCATTCAAAATTTCACTTTTTTGCTTTACTATGTAACTGAGAATTTGTAACAAAGAGTAGTTTTTGTGGTTTTTCTTTACTCTATTATAGGTTTTTTTCATTCCAAGACTAAACAAACACCCTAACCAATTATTTTAAAAATGCTTGTCAAAAAGATATATTAAAAAGGGATCAAACAAAAACCATATTCTTTTCTTTTTTCTACTGACATTTCAATTCAATTTTTCAAGTTTCTAGTAATTAGCTCACATTTGGTTGTGAGTTAATTATTTCCTTTCAACATTCTATTTATGTTATGAAATTATGTATGCTCTTCCATTAGTGTCATGTTGGTGACAATACTTAGGAATTAAAAAAAAAAAAATCATAATTTTTATGTTTACCCAAGTTGTGTTTGCGTATGTTTTTTCCTTGACATCACATTGGTGATAATACTTGGAAATTAGAAATAGACACTAACTTTTTTTTTTTTTTTTGGGATTCTATTGACCATAGATGTCACCACCATGTAGTAGGATAAACCTCATATATTGATAGGGTATATAAATTTAGATATAACTATCTCAATTCTTAAGCAGTTGTGTGTTTTAAGCACATTATGATGTAAGGGCTTTCATGTTCCAATAACTAGGGTTTCAATAGTTTCCTCAAAATATGATATTACTAATTGTCAACAAATTAAAACTCCTACAACCATGTTGGTAACTTTAGGACAAGACCCAATAGTGTGCATCCACTCTATCTATTTATTCCATGGAATTAGGCCTCAACGTACCAAAAGATATATCAGAGGACTCCCCTTAGGGAATCTTGTTCAAAACTTAAGCCTAAGAAAACCTTATTTGTCATTTGAATTTGGTGCATTGATTAGCAATTAACACCGAGAAACTACCTTACACACAACCTTGAAACCAAAATTAGTGGGCCATAGGAATGGAAAGATATTCCATGGTTAGTGCCTTGAAATATTAAGCTGCAATTGAGAGCACATTTGAGTAAGTGATATCAGAAGGCCCAAATTTTGTTCATGAACCTTATCCTAGTTTTTCACCTTTTTGTGTAATCGATTGACTTTTAAACTAAGATTTTTTTGTTGTTTCCTTGTGTTTGCCACATGATACAATATTATTATTTGTAAACAAATTTATTTTGAGTTTTTAAAGTTATCAAGACATCATAAAAATAAACTTTTCCCAAAAAATAAAAGTAATTAGTTTTGAGAATAAATTTTTTTTAGTCACCTTAGTTAGTGTTTTTATTTTAAATCTTCCATTTATTTAAGTCATTTTATTTTATCTTAGTCATGTCTCCTATCACTAGTCAAATAGGCATTCTTAACAACCTAATGAAAGGGATAAAACATTTGATATTGATCCCTTTCAATTCATTCACCAAGAAAATCATGTAGAAATACTTGAGATAATCAAACAAAAAGGAGGGACTTACCAAAATGAGGGTATCCCCAAAGCTATCCAACATCCACCTCTTTTTATCAGTATATCATGTCATAAAATAATGAATTCTCACTTCAAGCCTTGGGTTTTGGAGTAAAATTCCCATCTAACTTTGATGTGTAGAACTTGTAATGCTTGATTACAAGAAAAGAACCTTCATCCTCCAATCCTAATCAGTCTACCTCACAAGGTTTTTTAGAGGGTAAAAATACCCTTATAAAATCCTCACAACCTCATCCCCAAGTCTCTCGAGGCAAAGTGAAAACTATCTTACATGAGGAGTCATCTCAAATAAGCCATATATTTTCCATAAAAATCCATGCAACCTAAGGTACCCAAAAGATTATGCACTTTTTGTCTCATCAACTAACCAATCCTTTTGGTAACCCCAAAGTTAATGTGAATCCTAATTTGCCTTCATATAATTATCTAATTACTTTGAGTTTGAACATATCTTTAAACTCACCAATCATTCACCCAACCAATCAAAATTTAAATCTTAATTCAAGTTTACCAATCATGTAATAAGTCAATCTGAACTTAAACATGGGCATCCAATCTAATTCATGTTTAACCAATCAAAATTTGACTACACCAAATTTGAATGTACATCAAAATTCACCTATTTATGGTTAAATTAATCTGAGTTTAAATATTCATTCAAATTGATCAATCAACCCCAATCAGAGTCTTCAAGGCTCATCCATCATTCCTAATAAAAATCAAAATCAAAGCTTGAATACCCATTCTAGCTTGCCAAATCAGCCATCTAATCCCAATTTGAGCATTGCTTCATGCATGCTCAATAATTTGAATTTAAATAGTGGTCTACCAAATTAGTTTTCTAATTTTAATACTCTTGGATTAGTTCCATCTAATCTAAGTCTCAATCTAAATTCTAATCCAACTCTAACTCATTTTTAACTCTAACCCAAACCATTCATTTAACTCAAACCCAAATACTAACACATATTTAAACCAAAATCAAACACCAATTAATTCAAATAATCCTAACTTTAACTTCAATAAACCAATCACAAATCCTAATTTTAACCTTAACCAAAATACAAACAACCCAAGTCAAAATCCACTCCACTCAAAACAAACTAAATCTAATTCAAACTTATGTTGTAATCCATTTAATTTAAACTAAAACATTCACCCACAATAATCCAATTTAAATTTATTTAATCAATCTAATTTTGGTTACAATAGTAATCCAAATTTCATGAACTTTAACAATAATCTTCCAACCAACTCAAACTTTGACACAAACCCAAATCAAACAAATATAAACATAAATTTTAAAATTACCCCAACCTTGGTTTCAAACCAAATTTAAATCAAATAAACTTTGGTTCTAACCCAAACCCAAATTCAAAAAACTTTGGTTCTAATGAAAATCCAAAACTTGGTTATAAACCCAGTTTTGATCCTTTTTTGAACCCTCAAAACATTAATTTTAACAAACAACTTTAACCAAAAAATAAATCAAATTCCACAAAACACAAACACATTCATTGGTCAACCCTCCAATTTCCTTAATCCACTAAGTCAAATGAACCAACTATCCCCATATCTTATACAAGAGTTTAAAAACATAAAGGATAGAGTTCACAGCTTATAAGATGGTGCTTACTCTAGGCAAAAATAATTTAAATTTGAGGAAATTTGTTCATATCCTTATGATTTAAGTATAATGACCACACCATTTCCAAAATACTTTGAACTCCCAAAATATGATAAGTATAAGGGTAAAAAGGATCCCAAAGAACATTTAACTTGATTCTATCATGTGTGTGCAAAATATTTTTATAGTAATGAATACATGTTGCATTTATTCCCATGAAGTCTTGGGGCCCAAGCCATTGAATGGTTTTCATGCCTTCAAAAAGGATCTATTTTCAACTTTGAGGAATTATTTGAAAAATTTGTTCACCACTCCTCTTATAACATTAACAAATATTTGACCACTTTGAATTTACATGATACCAAATAATGTAATGACAAAACCTTTGATTCCTTCTTACAAATATGGAAAGCAATGGAAAGTAATTTCACATGACCATTTCCTAAAACTGAACTTGTGGACATGTTCATGAATAATTTAAATTTAGACTTGGGTCACCATTTTTTACTCCTTTTCCCAAGGTCCTTTGACAAAATCATTAAAAAAAGAGTTCAAGCAGAAAGAACATTAATTAATAGAAGTGTGATTAAAATATTTAAACTAGATAATAATAATTCCTATAAACTGATAGAAAAACAAAATTTATTTTTCAAGAATAAAAACCTTGTTGGAGATGGTGTGATTGATGCAAAATAAATTCAAAACATTCAACATTAAACATAAACCTACACTCAACCAACCAATAACATCACTATTCCTAGTGGACAACTTAGACAAGGAAGACCTAAGCATAAATTAACTCAATTGTGTGACACTTATTAAAATGTTTTCCAAAATTTGGCTCACACAAACATGATCACATGGCTTAACACTAAACCCTTTGATGAATTTTTTTCCTAAACTCGATTGGTATAAAGAAGATGATTATTATGAATACCATAGGATCAAAAGACATTATACTAATAGGTACATGCTCCTCAAACACTATTTTCAAGACCTCATTGATAGAGGAGACATAACAATAAAAAATAAACCATATAACAACCAAAGCCTGGGTATATATATCAAGATACATTCCCTAATCATGAGCAGGGAAAAATAAAAAAATTAAAGAAGAATAATCAAAATCTAGAAATGTTAATTAGACAAGTCATTCTTTTGATTTTATAATCAATAACATCGATTGTATGCATAATCATGTCAATGTCATTACTTTACCATCACAATAATGAGACATTACCATAAGGTGTTAAAATCTTACCCTTATGAGGGCATCATCCTCTAATGTTGAATGCAAGTACAACATTATCGACCATATTGAGAATACACCAATAAATTTTTCAATATTAGACCTTCTCAAGACTTCTCCTATATATAAATATATCTTGTATAAAGTTATCCAAGAGTCAAGTGTCCTTCAAGACATAAATCCTATAAACTTAAAAGAATTAATATGGCCTTTGCCCACTAATAATCAAGTAACATTTGATCATTCTGATGTCTCTCCTTTAGGATTAGATCATAATCTCCCATTGTACATAAAAGTTATCATCTCTAAGAACAAGGTGAAAAAGGTTTTTATAGACAATGGTTTGACACTAAATATATGTAAATTACATCATATAAAATACCTAGGATATATAATAACAACATTGGAAATAAATATTATTATTATAAAGGCATATGTAAATAATGAGTGGAAATTTATAGGAATAATCTATCTTCCTTTGATGGTGGGGTCCATTGATAAAAAACTCTCATTCATGTCCTTGATCTTGATCTACTATACAACATACTTCTTGGATGTCCATGTATATATTCCATGAATACCATACCATCCACCCTACACTAATGTTTGAAATTTTCCCATGTAGGTATGGGAATTACTATACAAGGTGATCCTCAACCCTTCCAATATTGTAAGCTATTGGAAGGCAAATACCAAAAATAAAACTATTTACAAGTTATCTATGATAAATTTAATCTTGTTGAGGATTATCCTTTGCTTGAAAACTATGTCCATTTAGAAAATTTATTTCAAACAACTCCCCTTGGTGGTTGGATTAATACACCAACTACCTTTATCTCCATTGAAAAGGCTTCCACTAGCAAAGCATCCAAACAACCATCTGAACAAGATTCAAATCAACCCTCTTCAAAGCAAGATTCAAATCATCCTTCTGTTAATAAAAATTTAAATCCACCACCACTTTTAGATCATCCTCCTCTGCTTAATCCCATTTTAAGATTAGTGATAAAGGAATGAATGAGTATATAATTCATGATTATAAATACACAAGTACAATCCATACTAATACAAATAATTTTGTCAATCCCTGTCATTAAAAGTATAATAGATTAGTTAAGAATCTTGGAAAGAAAATATTTATATAAGGTGGTTTCATTTAAGATGAACATATCAAAGCTTTCAATCCTTCTTGGATTTATTCTGATGAACTACCTACTTACTTTTCTAATAACAAGTATCCCATCGTTAAGTCCATCATGTGTAAAATAATGAATTATAAAGGTAAATGTCTTAGTCTTCATGAATAAATATCCATCAAACCTATCACAATAAAAAAATGAATCCAAACAAAGCATATGATTTAATCCTCTCAACATAAATCTCACACTTTTCCAAAGTGACTCTTCTAGTGAGTCAGAAAGTGATTCTTCAAACAATGAAATGGGTTCCATACTTAGTCATTTTAAAGAGCTTTCCCTCACCAACATTTTTCATGAAAATTCCATTTATACACTTTTTCTTGCATATACATCCCTCATAAAGTGGGATGAACATGTAATGCCTTAGCTTGATAATTTTTAGAATGATGAGGGTATTTAAAAATTCTTGAGAATAAGGGATCATATTTCACTAGGTGATCAGAAAAGGTTTTTTATTTAGTTAAATGATTCAACATACTTTGGGGACATAAATTACAATATTAGTTCAAATTTTACATCTAATCAGACAAACTTTGAGGAGGATTTTCATCTTCCTTTATCAATATTAAATTAAAATGACAAATAAACTCTCTTGGTTGAAAAAAACTATTCTTATGAACATTGGCACCAAAGAAGATCCTAAAATTGTTAAACATACAATATCTCTTACTCAAGAATAAAGGGACATATTTACACTTATGATTTATTAATTATCTGATGTATTCACATGGTCTTATGTGGATATTCTAGGTCTTGATTCAAAATTAGTAGTACATGACCTTGTGGTACATCTAGATGCAAAACCAATAAAACAAATTTTTTGTAAAATGCATCCTAAGATTGCACTACTAGTGAAATAAAAACTAAAGAAGCAACTAGTTGTTGGTTTCATACACCATATTGATTATTTAGACTAGATATCTAACATAGTACTAGTATCAAAAAAATTATAATGGATTATTACATATATTTTTGTGACATCAACAAAGCATATCCAAAATATGATTTTCCATTACACAATATAGACATGATCATAGATTCAAATACAATTCATGAGATGTTATCTTTGATTGATGAATTTATAGGCCATAATCAAATTAAAATTACTACTTAATACCAACACAAAACTACATTTATAACACCATGGGGAACATTATACTACCAAGTAATGCATTTTGGATTGAAAAATATTGGAGCTACATATCAGTATGTGATGACTATCATTTTTTATGACATGATTCATGACATAATGGAGGATTATGTTGATGAAATTATTTCAAAGTCAAAATCTAGAGATGAACACCCTTAAGTGCTTCACTTTATCTTTGAATACATGAGAAGTATAACATGAAATTTAACCTAAGAAATGTGTGTTCAGTTTGACATCAGGAAAATTGTTAGGTTTCATTATTTCAAAATGTGGCATAAAAGTTGATCCCTCTAAAATTTTAGCTATCATGGATATGCCTCCACCTAATAACCTTAAGTAACTTAGAAGTCTATAAGGAAAAATTCAATAAATTAGGCATTTTATATACCAACTTATAGACATTTGTCACCCTTTCACATTTTTGTTGAAGGACACTCCTTTTAATTGGAATAAGAATTATGAAAAATTTTTTGATAATATTAAGAATTATATTTCCAAATCACCAATACTAATGCCACCTATTGTTGGTAAGCCTTTTTTTAATATATTTTAGCTACTCAGTTTACATTCGGGGCATTATTAGCACAACATGGTGATAGTGGGAAAGAAAGAGTAGTGTACTACTTAAGCAAAACTTTGATATACTATGATCTTAACTACTCTCAAATAGAAAAAAACATGTGCAGCAATTTTTTTTCCTCAAAAAAGTTATGACATTACATGATCAATAATCAAACCAATATTATTGCTAAGCTAGACCCTCTTAAATATATTTTATCCAGAACAAATCTAAATGGTAACATGGCTAAGTGGGTTATGCTTCATGATGAGTTTGATTTAGATGTATTGGGTAAAGCACTTCTAAATGACAAAGCATGTCTTGTTACAAAATTTATAGATGAAGTAATAATGTCCATAGATGAGTATCTAATTTGGAAACTATTATCATCCAACACATGCCTCTTCAATCTCCCAGTTTCTCATCACTTCTTGTATTAGGAGAACTACATCTGATTTGATATCCTCATGTGGACTTTTTATAGGGTGTATATATAGGGAATGCTTAGAGACATGGAGTCTCTAGGGTCAGCTCGACCACTATCTTCCCCATAATATGTTTCCTTAAGAATGTATTTATTCATCCTTACAGTATCTCATCCATTGTTTGATATTTAGCCTCACTCTTGGCTAAAAATGTCTCAAACGCTTGTTTAGGATGTTAAGCCTTTTGTTGTATGTTTTCAATTATTGATTAATTTCTTACAATTTTCACTATTTGAGTCATTATTTGTTTCATTATTGTATTATTTGTATTTAACCATTAATTTGGTTACTTATTTTTTCTTTATCTCTAACCATTACATTGGTTATTTATTTATTCTCTATCCTTAACCATTGAGTTGGTTTTTATCTTTCTCCCTAACCATTAAGTTGGTTATTTTATTCATTTTATCCTTAACCATTCACTTGGTTACTTAATTTTTAATAATTTTGTCAATTGTGACTGTTTTACATCATTGTATAATTTTTTCATCTTTAGAATGTTTAATATTTGTTTGTTTGTTTATTTACATATCATTTATGTTTATTTTACCAATGTTGTTTCATTGTCATTTTGTGTGTGTTTACATCATCTAGAATAATTATGTTTTTCATATCTTATTTTACGTGTTTTTGATTATGTGTGTATGCCAAGTTTATTTTATGAATTTCATCATATTATGGTTATGATTTATCTATATCATGACGTACTTTGATTTTACATAATTTATTCTTTTTCAGTTCATATGCCTAAAATATCAACATTCATCATGATTATTTAATATCATTTGTGGTAATGTGTTTTAAGCTATATTAAACATCATGTTACTCAATAATCATTATTTTTGGAAACCCAATGCAAGGAAAAACTAAAAAAAAAACCAACTATATAACGTCATTTTTCATGCATACATAAATCAAATCATACATTCCATAATCCATAATAAAATAATGAGAAGAATTAAATTATGATAATGTGAATTAGAATTTAGGAGGTATAAATAGTAAAAAACATATTTGTATATCCATAAATCATGCATAAATAAACATAACACTCTATAGTGTACATACACATAATAAAAGTATCATAAAAATCACATATATATATATATATAAATCAAATGTACAAAAAAATATATCTCAAACATTTGTATACATCGGTGTAACCCTCATCAAAACATTATGTCATGTCTCAACCTATCCCTTTGATACAGTGTCTTGTATCATACTTGGTTCATCAAATCTATGGTGTGCCTTATGGTAAACCCATCACACACTATGTATCCTGATTCATAGATAACTTTGACTCAATAGGATGCACCAGTCTCCCTAACATAAATCACCTAATTGAGTACTCTCTAAATGATGGTTCCATTTAAGTGCATGGAATGGTATCCTCATATAAACTCCTATAATATGTGTCCTGCTCCATAGATCTCATAACCCTTTTTAGTTTAGAAATCTATCCCTTCCTTGCTAATAACCCCTTGGACTCTACTAGCTTTGTCCTAGCTATATCTCTCTCATATATATACCACTATGTCAATGCTATAAAATTTGGATTCTAAGTCTCCACATCATGTGTTGTAACTCCTAATGTAGTCACAATACCATATCTCTCCACCCTCTCAACTTCATCATGTAACCTATCAACCTCATCTTATACCATCTACTCTCAGCTACCTAACCAGCTCTGCTATCTACATCTCCGTGTAATTTGGATATATCCTAATGTGACTTGTGTTCTCCTCATCATAAGCTCAGATCTCCTCATGAAGTCTGTCAACCAATGTCTACTCCTCTCAATATCTAAATGTGCATGAAGGAATAATAATATCACCTCTATCTATATGTGTACCATGTGTCAATATCATAACTATGTCTTCTCCATCCCTATCACCCTCATTGTCAATAAAAATTAGTGGAGAGTACCCTCCATCTCTCTGATCTATATCCACTCACATATCTATATCCATATCAACATCCACACCTTCCTCCTATAAAATCTCCACATCCTCTATCTTATTAATCTCTACATCTTGTAATTGACTCATCTCTACAACATTACCTTTACTTCATCCTCATGTCAATCCCTTATATTCTATCATAACCCTCTTAATCTAGGATCTTAAACCTGTACCTCAGGGTTATCTAATAAAACTCACAACTAATATTGGTCTCCATGTATGTAGTGGTGCATATGGTGAAGTCAATATCAATGGATTCTATCAGCCCCACCAATTCACATAACCATCTACTACACCTACATCAATAACATCTCTATGGTCACTCCATCTCACTGTATGTAACTATGACCAACTATGGTGTACTATCATTAGATCAATAGTCATGACCCACCATGCTATCACCCTCCTTATCTCACTCACTACTCATGTAAATATGTGTGGACCTAATGGAATGTGTTTTCTAATCATGAACTACCTTGTCACCCTATCAGGGAGATATCTCTCTATAATATAGTCATCTCCCACTAATATAACACTAGCTCATCTTATATTCCATATACAAATCATCCTATGGCTACTAAAATACAATCTTCCTATATGGTCTCTAGGTGATTTGATCATCACCTACCTCATCTATTGCCCTCCTATAAAAATCTAAATCACCTAAATGTGGTTTACATGTACCAATAGTCATATGTCATCTGTATGCTAACTGATCATCCATAAAATGAGTGTTCATGTGATCAATTGGTCTCTTTACTATGATATGATCCTAGTACCAAAATAATAATGTGGATGATCTAGTCTCCCTCCCATCTGTATATGCCACCTAGTGTAAGTACCTATATAGGCATGCTAATATGCATGCCCCCCTTGCAATCCACTCACCCATCTCCATCATGTCTCTGATAATGTCCAATAAACCAATTAGACATAGTCTCCTACTCTTTTTAGGTAACATAGTGACATTAAAAATAGTGATAAGTACTATGATCAAGAAATCCATCTCTAATTTAGTGAAATAATCAATATCTACTCCTACTCTCACAATCAAAATCAATCCATCAACAAAGATCATATATAATGTAGTATCCTATGGATCCTACCCATAGTATACTTATATCCCTCATATCCAAATACCTAAAATATAATACACATCCTCTAGAGTCACTGTCGTCTCCCTTATCAATAGGTGAAAAGTACTAGTCTTTTTATTCCATCTCATAACAAACACTATCAATAGATCCCTATCTACCCAAATATCTGGCATTTGTGTAATGCATGATAATCTAGTATCCTCTAAAACCTTGAATTCATACTTTGTGAACCCAAAAAACTTCTTCAGTGCACTAGGATTTCAATCATATATAGTTAGAACTGATAATACCTCCTAAAAATAAAATGCATTAGCATTAGTTTATTTCTATTTCTTAGCATAATAATATATCTACCATTAATTTAACACATTCAACAAACACAAACAAAAAAATACCATTTTAAATCATAAAATTCATTATTATGCTTATTTATCTTTACTAATTTCCTCTTTTCCTCTTACAAATCACATTTTGAGTCTCAAATTCATGTTTTTGAAATTTATCTTGATGAAATCAAATTTAATTTTCTTGATTTTGCCGTTTTGTGCATTTTCACTACCCATATTCATAATTTTTCCACTATGTTCTATGATTTCATTCCTACAATCTTCAATTGGAAATTTCCATATTTAATTTCCCCCTATGATGATTTTTCCACTCATTTTCATGAATTCACCACTCTATTCAATGATTTCAAAACTGTGAAGCTATGAATTCATCATTTCTAACCTATTTCTACTATAGATGATTTTGCATCACTATTATACAAATTCATTGTTATATTTGATGAATTCATAGTTTATTATAGAAAATTCACAACTTTTGTTACCAAATTCATAGATAACTCATCTAAAAATTCATTTTAGTCTATTTTAAGCCCTAATAAATGACCACAAATGAAAAAATTAAAGCACAAAACATCACTTATCAGAGCTTCACTCTTCGCAAGTATTTGATGTATCCTCACTCGCTTTGCATGGTGCTCATGGTCTAGAATGCAGTCCATTTTTAGGCAAGCTCTTAGAGTGAATCTTCTCAATGAACTTATACTCACAAATAAATCTAAAAATCATAATGCATAAATGAATTTCAAATCCACAATTATTTTTTTATATTTCCAACCATTAAAAAAAAATTACACCCCCATCCCTCTATTATACTGAATGTTCATCTATTTTCATCCAAAATTTAGGTAAAACTCTATCAAATCATTATGAATTCATTCCAATATAACTTGAAACTATTAATCTACATAAAGTTTTCATTACAATTTTAAAATCAATATATTTTCTATTTTCAAATCCATAACTTATTATTGCTAGGATATATCATTTATGTTAGCTAATTTTGGTCCACATACCAAGATTCTACCTAGATAGAGAGGATGAGTAGATTTATTCATGGTGATCATGACCTTCATGGACATAAAATATATTTCACAAGTCTCAAAAACTCATTTTGAACTTTGAAAGTTCTTACATAAGCATAGAAGAAACGAACCATCATGAACACATCATGCATGGATGAATAGGCCAGTCTAGTTGGACATTTGATAAATAAAATTAGGGGATTGGTCAAGGCCAAAATACCATATAGACATTATATTTTTAATGCTGAGAAGGTCCCCTACAAATTTCATATCTTGATGAATTATCTATCTCAATATATAAGCTTCTAAATTTGAACTTATAGAGTGGGATGTGTATGCAGACATCAAATTTAAGTCATAACAAACATATATTTGAATTAAAAATGTTTGAAATATGAGCATGTAATAGACAAGTGTCAATATCATATGATCTCAAGTCAAGATCTAATGGTGAGTGGTGATCTAATGAGTCAATGAGTCTCGAAGATCCAACAACATGCTTTTGATCATGCATTCGAGGATCAACGATGAACATCAAGTCAAAAGGTAAATAGACCCAATATTGAATGTATGACTAATAAGTCTCAAGATCATGGGAGTTTAAGTGAATATCTAATTGCATGATTTGAATGACAAGGTTAATAGGCCCAAGCTGATTGATTTTGTGTGATCCACCATACAAAAAAGATCTAATGGCAAGCGATGGGTCAAAAAGTTAGTGAATCTTGAAGATAAATGCATAATTACCAAGTGTCATGACTGTAATAATTGTTGGGTAGATCAATAATTCATGTTTGAGCCATACAGAGGAAGATTGATAGTGAGTGAGAGGTCAAAGAGTTAGTGTATCCTAAGGATAAATGAGGAGCTAATAGATGACATAATTTGAGAAGGCTCAGATCAAGATCAAAAATCATTATTAAAAATTAAAAGCCAAGGACTTTAAATGGAGATCAAATATGACCTAGGTCAAACTGAGTAATGTTTCACAAGGAATATGTAACTATTAAATCTTAGGAGAGAATCCTTAAGCATAAGACATAATCATATGGTCAAGATCATAATCATGAACTTTAATGTCATTAAAACACAATCTCAACCTTTGGTTCAAAGATTTAGATCTTATAAGGCCCATTTTCTAGGGTTACAATATTGTTTCATGACTATGATCATTACTCTTTGAATATGATCTATGCATATAATGAGTTCTCAACTTCTATAAATGCTCATAGGTAGAAATAAGTCTTTTTAGGCCTAATATAGATCAAATATGGGTAGTTATCTATTGAAATGAGATCAAGTAGCCTACATATCTCTATTGCAATTAATACTATAGGAAAAATAATAAATGATATTGGTTTTCAATCTATAGTAACTCTACATTTAATATATAGTAGGGGTAGAGATATGGTTATGTAGAAATGTCTAATCTATCAACATGGATATATCCTCTACAAAATAAGTACTTACCATCACTCAAAGTAGACATAAGCATGGCTTTGTCATATTTGAGGTATGAGGACTTTGTCTTCATAGTGAAAAAAAGTAGGAGATGGCATAAAAGATCAAAGCAAGGGGATTTGGGGATTGGAGAAAGCATTTGGAGCATTCAATTCTTTTTAAGATCCTTAAGGTTTTCCTTCTTAGTAAGATCATGACTCATCATATTCAAAAACAAATTCTTATCTTCTAGTGTATTTCTCAATGAATAAGAACTTGAAGACTTTTGGAGCAAATGAAAGTTACCTTGTTGATGAAGGGTTAACCCTAATTTAATCAAAATATGGTGGCATCTCATTTATTTTTCATGGTTAACATGATCCCTCTTCTCTCTTATCTCTTTCTCTTTATTACCCATTCTTTCCCATTTGAAATCTCTCTCTCTCTCTCTCTCTCTCTCTCTCTCTCTCTCTCTCTCTCTCTCTCTCTCTCTCTCTCTCTCTCTCTCTCTCTCTCTCTCTCTCTCTCTCTCCCTCTCTCTCCCTCTCTCTCCCTCTCTCCCTCTCTCTCCCTCTCTCTCTTGGATTTTAGATTCTCATAAGGACTCTATAATTCTCATTTTTTGGGAGTATAAGGGGACTCTTTGAGATATTTTAAGATATTCTCCTCTTGATTAGGCTAAACCCTATCAATAATTTGTAATAACTACCTATTGAAGTAATAAAGAACTTTATTTACCTATCTCTTGCCTTGGATCTATGTTTGGTGAGTTTTGCATGATGGCATAGTGAAAGAGAATCTTCCTCATTCATTGTCCTCCTTTTTGACCTCTTTTAAGGTGTTTTAAAGATATTAAAGGTCTATATTAGTGTTATTTATACCATTTATGTAAGATTTTAGTGAGTCTTATAACTCCTTTTTGTTTGCATTCATTGATTTCCAGACCTAGTCTATGAAACACTTATGCAATGAGCTAGATCGAGAGGTTGTGTGAGCTAGCATTGTTTTCTATAGATCTAGTATGGGTTCAAGCTTATGGTATTTTCCCATTTTTATTTTTTACATCACATTTTAGCCTCATTAGGATCCCTTTTCCACCTTTCTAACCCTTTACCCTATGACAACATTAGTCTAGGTGATCCATCAAGAGGAAACAAGTCTTCTTCAGAGGTTTAGCCCCATCATAGGTTACCCACAACCTGGGGTTGTTCCCATATTATGGATTATTTAGAGGAAACCTAAATAAACCTCTCCAAGGGTGTAGATTAATTCCATAACAATTTACCTAACCAATATATTTTTCACAAACAAACACTAAGAATGCAATCTTTGAATGGTTAAACTTATTATGTTTCCAATCCATACTCTAGTTTTCATTGACTAGGGGAATCCTATTTACACAAACTTAAATTTTTAAAGTTTTATGTCAATTCTAATAAGTTGATTTATCTCTAGTCTAAACCACTTTAGTATTCTTGTCTATTTTTTCATTTTGAGTGTTTGCCAATTTTATTGCATAAACCCTTGAGGGGGAATCATCACACTCATTCTCATTCATTTGGGACAAATTTTTTATAATTTTTTATTATTAATCATTAAAACTCTACTTCTTCTACTATTATTTGAAATAGTATTGTTTCACAACACTCTTTCAAAGAGGGGAAAATGTAGACACCTAAATTACATTTAGTGTTGAAATGTACCTAAAACTTATTAATTATTATTCATAACATAATTCATGAAATTTTCCTCTTCTTAACTAGTTTAATAAATCAAATTAATTCATTGTGCACATTTTAAGTCCATATTTAAATATTAAATCTATATTTTACACCTCACCCAAAATATTTCACCTTAATATTCTACACATGTTGACTCATCCCAACCAAACCCACAACATCCTCAACCTCTTTTGAGTCATCCCTTGAGTTTTCAAATAGTTTGACTCATTCTAAATGACTTAGTTAACCATTTAAATATTTATCTCAACCATTTGAAATGGTCATCATCCTGATGGATGAGGACTCATTAGCTACCATAGATTATTTGGATCATTTAACGTATCCAGATAATCATTCACCATTGGATCTTTCCTAAGCATGAAATCCATAATTTTCTTCATCTTGACTTATGATAACAAAGTACTATCAAAATCACAAGTGAATCCAAAGTGAATAAAAGATACCACAGATAATTTTTCACCAAAATGCTTCCCATTTTACCTTTCATTAGAAGAGTGAACAACCACATTTTAAAGAGATAATCAAATTTACATCGCAATGAAAGAATATTTTGCTACCAAGGTATTAGTTTGTGTTTTTTCTTTTTTTGTATCTCTAGCTTAGTTTGATATAGTTTAGATTAATATTTATTATTTTAGTTTACATTTCTATATTTTTTTCAATACAACATGAATTAGAATAAGAAGTTGTAGGACCTATAATAGTAACATTTGGATGTCAATTTATGACAATGCAATTGTTAGGAATTAGAAAACATTTTGTAAACCCAAAAATATGAAGAAATAATAAAAATAACATCACATAAGACTGAAACTATGATACGAAAACAAGAAAACAAATCATATACTAATTTCAAAAAATTATGCTAATACAATAGAAAGCCCTTGCATAAGTAGGCAAGCCAAAACTAGAAACTAGCCTAACAAAGCAATGTGGGATAAATACTCACATAAGAAAAACTAAGAAAAAGATAAAATACCTAGCTATAACCTATAAATCTATCATAATCTAACACCCCCCATCAAGTGAAGCTAGGGGCTAACAATAGAAAAAATAATATAGTGGTATATCCAAAGTAAGATTCTTAAAAACTAGGTCATATGAGGTACTAATATACAATATATATACATGAAATCAAAAAGTAAGATGTCCTCACAAACACCCCTCAAGGAAAAATTCTAAAACCCCAAACATGCCACATAACTCAATAAAATGAGGTGATGCAAAAGGATTTGTGAAGATGCCAAAAACATATTGTTAAGTCAGAATGTACTCCACGATAATAACTCTATCCTAAATGTGTTAAAAAATGAAGTGCATATGTACCTCAATGTGCTTGGTCCATTGGTGCTCAAATAGGTTATGAGATATGTGAATTACAGTTTAGTTATCACACCAAAGTATAATAGGTGAATCCTGCATGAACCCAAACTCTATCAATAATTGATGAAGCCAAAGAACCTACTGACTTGATATAACTACTACCTTGTACTCAACCTCTATAGATTAAAATACAACAGACTATTGCTTATTGCACACCCAAGCAATAGGTGAATAACTAAGACAAAATATGTATCTATAAGTGGAATGCTTATCATCAATAGGACTTTCCTAATTTGAATTAGTGTACCCAACCAACTGAGTAGAATCCCTAGTGTAACGTAATCTAAAATAGGTAGTGCCTTATAGATATCTTAAAATAATCTTGGTAGCCTACGAATGACTATAATGAGGAGCATGTGAAAACCTATATACAATCCTAATTGTAAATGAAATGTCAAGTCAAGTATGGGTCAAATACATAAGACTCCCAACCATCTCCCTATACAATGTAGGATCACAAAGAGTAGTATAGGTAAAAGTGAGAGTAACTCCATACTGAAAAAGAGAAGGACTTGGATTGCAATTATCCATGCCAAAATTCAAAATAATATCAAGGGTTTACTTATATTGACTCAAATGAATCCTTGAATATGATTATGAAATCTTAAAACCAAGGAAGAAGTGAAAAATATCACTATCTATCATGTCAAATTATGATAAAATTACCTAATAAATATCTTGAATCTAAGAGTAAGAGATATCTATGAAAAGTATATCATCAACATACAAGACCAATATAACAATGTCCTTAAAATGCTAGATATATATTGTGGGATCTGAGTGGTAGTGTACAAAATTAGTAGAGAGAAAAAAAGAATCCACCTTATCATACCAAGATTGAGGGGCTTATTTAAGATCATAAAGAGACCTTATAAATTGACAAATAAGAGAATAATCATGAACAAACTCAATAGGCTACTCCATATAGATTTAGTCATGCAAGTCTCCATGTAAGAAGTCATTCTTCACATCTATATGATATAATAACCAATCCTATGATGCAATAATAAAAAGTATAAGGCATACATAATGCATATTATAAATGAGTGTAAAAGTCTTAGAGTAGTCAACACCTTATAATTATGAGAAACCCTTTGTGACTAGATGGTCCTTATACTTATTAGTAGACCCATCAGATGCATACTTGGTGATGTATATCCACTTTCACCTAACCAAATTTCTTACCTTAAAAATAAATACCAAATCCCAAGTATGATTCTTCATCAAATAATAATAATCATTTATAATCTCATCATCCCACTCTTATATCCCATGATCTTATGAAAAATATTGTAGATCCCTAGAGAATTCTAAACAAAAATGTGTAGTACATGTATAATGTGCATGATGATGTCAAGTGGGTGGAAGATCCTATATGAAAGGTGATACCTTAAAAATTATATTGTGATCCCACATAAGCATAGTGAAAACATCAATGGGAGTAGGATATTTAACATCTATAACCTCCTTAGGGACCCCCTAAATTGGCTCCTCAAACAATTAATCCTTAAGAGGAGGTGATGATTGGAGAAGATGAATAATCATGAGATGTGAAATTCTCATCAAAATGTACATCATGAGTATCAAGATATAAAAGATGATAAGCTCCCATGTCCTTGTAATACCCTAAAAAAATCAAGGTTTTCTCATCTTATCTAATGCTTTCTTTTTCTTCTTTGGAACAAGTATCCAAACATGGATCCCAAAGAATCAAAAAAATGAGACATCAAGCTTAGTACCAAAACAAGCCTCCTATAGAGTCAAATGTTCAATTTCTTTGTGTGGTGTGTAATTCTAAATGTAATTTACACAATTAACTACCTCTACCTAATAAATAGGAGGTAAATCTCATGAATGTATCACACAGTTAGCCATCTCCTTCAAGGTTTGGTTCTTCCATTTTGTTAAGCCATTTTGTTGTGGAGTTTGTGAAACAAAATGTTAGTGAAAAATACCATGAGATACCGAAAAATTAGATAACTCTCAACTAAAGTACTTCCCCCATTATCTATATGAATCTTATTGATGCAACTAGAAGACTGTTTCTCGACCAAAGCCTTAAATAATTTGAAGTGAGAAAAACATCACTATTATACTTGAGAAAAATAAACCCAAGTACACCTTGATAAATTATCAAAAAGGTAAGTACATACTTAGATATATTAAAAGGAGTATGAAATACCATCAAATCACTATGTATAAGCTCAAGTGGTGAAGAATTTATCTTAGACATACCCTTAGGAAACAAATCTTGGTGTTGTTTCCCTAATTCACAACCAGGGCAAACTCCATCAAAACATGAAATTATAGGAAGACCATATACCATAATGTGAGTTCTCAACTCCTTCAAATATCTATAATTGAGATGTCCAAATCTCTCATGCCAAAGCCTATTCTCAGAATTGACATGCAAAACCAAACATGTCTCTAGAGGAGGAGTATCATCAAAACCCCCAAAGTAATAGAGTCAAGAACTATGATAAAAAACACCCTATGCAATAAGTGTATGAGGCTCTAACAAAGCTCAAACTTTAGCACCCTATGGTGTGAAAGTCAATATCAAGCCCTGACCAAAATATCAAATATGATAAATTTAAATTAGATTGGTGGTGATGTTTGGAACATATGATGCATCATTAATGCAACCATAATTAATCTATATGTCACCCTTTACCTTTATAAATAAAGTAACAATATCCAACCTCAATATTAAAAGTAGAACTCAAACTAAGAGATACAAAGGACTCCTAAGAAGAAGTCATATGGTGAGAAGCACTAGAATATAGAACCTAACTATCTTAAATAGGTGATTGTGATCTCCCAACAATATTAAGTGCTTTTCCATGCTCATGAGATAGATATGGAGTGGAGATATAAATATTATGTTTCCTAATGACATCCTCTAGTGATTGCATTCTCTTAAAACACCTAGACTCTTCATGACTAATCCCCACTTAAGAGGAACATGATAGGATAGACTTATTATTAGATTTAGAAGATGATTTGGGTTTAGATGTGTTATTTTTGGTCTTAGGTCCACTTTGATATGGAAGAGGAGTGCTCTTATTTTTACTTTTTATTCTTTCCTTACTCTTAGGATTTGATGTTACTAATTCTTTTTCAGAGGTTGAAGACTCAAGGTGAGATAATTTAGATCCCCCCTTAATAAGTCTCTCAAAAAACAAATCTAAATCAAGAATTTTAAATGTGGCACTTAAAGCATCCACTTTAGATAAAAAGGTAGAATCAAAGATTGATAATGGACCAATTAACTTGGATAGAATTAGGTACACACACTCTTCATCTTTCTTATCTCCTCCACTCCCCTTTAACTGTGCCAACAAATGCTTAAAATTCTTGAGTTAGTCTATAATAGAGGGAAAATCATCAAGATTGAGTGAAGTAAGCTCCACTTTAAGTTGCATTGATCTCATGTGATCTAATTTCCTAAATAAACCCTTTAGTTTAGCCCACATTTTGAATGGAGTGTCACACCCCATCCAGATGAAATAATATACTATCACTCACATAAGTCCCTATCAAATCCACAGACTCATCAAATTTACATTGGTGTTGAAAATTTTCATATTCTTATGAACTATGGTTAAGTTTCAATCACTATGGACAATAATCCTTTGTGTTTGATGATAGCTTCCATTCTAAGTCTCCATGTATGGTAATTGTGTGTAGTCAAAAGCTTACATTGATCTATACTAGAGGTTGAATCCATGCTAGTGAATCACCAAAGAGTATAAATAATGTAAAAAGGTGCACAAATCAACATCGAGACAACTCTCCAAAATATTTATATTAAGGACTTACCGCCCCCACCCCCCTAATTTTGGTGCTTTATAAAGTAGTGATTTTTTACAAATTGATGACACCAATGGATATATAATTGAAAAACATACATTTTTGAAAAACACTAAACACAATTTTGAGTTATGGTTCAAAATATATAGGCTTCATGAATTCTTGTAAATGGATTAAAAACATTAAAATTTACATTATAAGCTAAATTTAGTGACCAAATTGGAAATGAAGATAGCCTTCCAACCACTTATTGGAACTAGAATCAAACCACAAATGTTCTTAAGCCAACCAAAATGAAAAATAATCATGTTGATGACCTCTATGCATGTGAAAGTGAACTACACTTCATATTAAGGTAAAAAATATAGATATTTAACATAAACAATGAAAAAAATATCTGTGTTTGAGAGGAGAAGAAGTGAATTATAGTTTTTTTCTTATTCAGTAGAGAGATGTGCTTCTAAATAACCTCTTGGTCTGGGAAAAAATGAGATGCTAGGGAAAGAAGGAAAAATATTGATCCCACACACCTCCAATGCTCCTTCATGTACTTTTAATACTTTCATGCTGACCTTTCTCTAAAAATGTAGACCTCAAAGGAAATTTATAGTTCCACCTATATGATTTCCAATGCACTCTTTCTTCTTCCCATGTAGATCTATGATCTCCTTAATGCAAACCGCATCTCCTATACATAGATGACACCAAAGAGGATATGTAACACAATTAACATAACTCTAGCCAAAGTAGATCTAATAAAATTCTAAGATATCTCTTATAAATAACCAATACAGATTAGAAATAACTTCTAACACAATCCTTAGGAAAAAGACAATGCAGTCTAGGAAAGAAGGATGTTTCTCAACTAGGAATCTCCCCTGTAGATCAGAAAAAATCCAACACAGTTGGTCTTGCAGTCAATATAGAGCTACAATGCAAACCCAAACACCATGCATACCTAGAGAAAAAAACTTGCTCTATGTAGTTTCTTTAGAAATTAATCTCTAATGCAATATAAAATAAATAAATTTCCATCACAAAATGGAGAATGTAGTCCTCTGATATGTAAATAAAAAACTTTGTTCCAATACACTATAGAAAGGTCTAACACCTACAAATTTATAAACAAATGAAACATTCAATATTTTCTACAAATTCCAATGCCTTCAATAAATCATAGTTCTCAAAAAGGTAAAATGTAGACCAAACCAAAATTCCAACTCAGTCCACTCACATGTTGATCACTCTACTTAAAAAAAAAACATGATGCTTAGAGGAATGCATCCAAAGATGCAGTCCTCCATTGTTTCATGCAGACTTTCTCACTATATAAATGTAAATAGAATTCTACCAAAGAAAAATATAAATATTATCTAAAAATTGTAACAAGATAATGGATGGTTATAATACTTCTATTAAAAGGTAAATAGAAGTCTACCAAAGTAAAATAGAAGGATTATCTAAAAATTGTAGCAAGCTAATGGATGGTTGAAATACTTCAAGGCTATAGTACCATGTTAGGAATTAGAAAACATTCCATAAACCCATGAATATGAAGAATTAACAACAAGAACATCACATAAGGCTATAGATATGATATGTAAGAAATAAAACAAATCATATATTATTTAGAAAAAAACATGCTAGTATAGTAGAAGGCCCTTGCATAAGTAGGAAAGATAAAACTAGAAACTAGCCTAACTAAGCAATGTGGGATAAATCATCACATAATATAAACTAAGAAAAAGATGAAATACCTAGCTATAGCATAGAAAACATGAGAAATGTATACTCTAACAATAATTTCAACAACAATTTCAAGTTAGAATAGGGTCACTAGGATAAGAAGGGGGAGGTCCTAAAATGTAAGGGGAAACATGTTAATTAGTTTTAGATGAAGAAAAGGTTTCATATTAATATTGGCCACATGATTGTTGGTGTTATAGCTGAAAAAATTGTTATAGTTTTATGATACATTATGGTATCCAATCTAGTTGGTTTTGGAATATGGACCTTGATATGATCTCTCTAGTTCTGAATCTGACCCTGATTCCAATTTTGATTGTTTAAATAAAAATTATTATAATTTTGATTATTTAGTTAATGCTAACCATTGGAATTATGTTTTGAAAATGGGTGTTTTTATATACCCATGTTTTTATTTGAAGTAGAAACAACATTCTCTAACTCAATTTTAGCATGATTAGACAAATCCTAGATGAAGTGTATGAGTTGGATATACCTATAAGTTGTATGGAATTCTGTAATCATAATATTCATTATCCCTATACCATGTGGGATTTGGTTGGTCATCTTTAAAAGGATTTTTATTTATAAAAATGACCATGTTTTTTGAAATTGATATTGGAACACTACTTGTATGGATCACTAATAATTAAGAAAATTATTCTTTATGTAGATGATATTTATGAATTATATAACACCTTAGTATTGTATACTTGGTAAACCCATACCTTGGTTTTTAATATAAATTCTATAACTTTCTCACTTCCACAAGTCTCGTATCTACTCTATCTTATGCCCCTTGGCCTAACTCTTAGTCTGACCAATATTATGTTGATGACCCATGCATTATATCTTTCTCATAATTCTTAAAATGTACTTATCTTCCACCTCTATAAGTTTTGAGTCTATACTTAATTTCATGTTCCCTAAACACTAATATCTAGGATAAACACTAGCATTGATGCTAGTGTCCTAACCTGACACAAGTCTCTAGTTCCCTAAAGTCATCTATTTTGTAAATGAAATGTATCTTGATGGTTAGCTTAAATGATTTAAGGTGAGTTAAATTTCCAAAGGGATTGATATAAATATAAGATCAACCCTCATTCATTCCTCACCTAGCAGAGACCAAAAAAACCTATCAAAATCACTCAATCAAGCACTCAATAAAGTAAAGCTTTCCTATTTTATTCTATTATCATATCAATCATAAAAAAAACATACATAAGTTTGAAGTACTAAAGGAGCATCCCAAGAGATATATTTCTAAGTTATAAGCTAGGTCACGATTATACTTACTTTCCACAAATTACATGATTCACACACAATCCAACACATAGGGGAGAACTACATAAGTTTAAATCCCTCTTTGGAGTATTGTAAATATAGGTAGCACTCATTGATAGAGGGGTCTTTGGGCTTAGTTTAACACTATGTTCCCACTAACCCATTTTCTCAAGGCATCATTCAAGGGCAAAGAGAAGTTAACCTAGGGTTTTTATCATGTAAATTGAGAATGATATCCTATATGAAAGATATAAAGACATCACAAGGAAGGTAATAAAAAACCTAGAAAATTTTGACTAATAAATTTTAAAATGGATCTATATTGTGGTATGGACACTAATGTCAACATAAGGACACTTTCATAAACTTAGGTGTACAACTTGGACACAAGTGTCTAGTGGTTTAACACAATCAAAATTCAGAGTCAATGGAACTCAGATCTCTATTATACTACTATGATTATTATTTATCATTGCAATATTCTAGAATATAACATCAAACAAGATATGTTCTATTTTATCTCTTAACTAATTTTTGCTTGCTATATTTATCATACTTAAATTAATTACATTGCCAAATTATTTTATTACATTGCTAAAAAATAAATATTAAAATATTGCAATCAAACAACATTTATTTCTTGTTTCTCTTATGAACTCCAAAAAGTATAAAACATTTGGTTAAACTTTCTTCTATTTGTTGAACTAAAGCCCTAGTTTACATATTAGGGTTTTCACCTTCTTCAAAAGTTCATTTCATATTTCTATATTTCATTTTTAAATATAATTTCTCTCCTACTTATATGGGCATAGCTTAGGAATGCTTAGTTACATTATTTCTTTGTCCCTAGTGATTGTGTGCTTCATAGTTATCCTAAACATTATAACCCTTATGTAATCACTATAAAAATACTATACATAAAAGCTCCATTATGATCATTGATTTAATCTATTTAATGATAATGTATTAAGTATGAAGATATATAAGAACATCCAAAATAGGATAAAGCCTCTTTTACTTATAACTATGACAATGAAAAAACCAATGATGCAAGTACAAATGTAAATGGCCAAGGTAGTGATTATGATCTTTCTAATTTTGGGTATGACTATAATGACATCCCTCTTGGATATGAAACTAATCCTATTAATTTATTCTATAATGATGAAGAGTTAATAGATATATAAAATGGTAGAATTACTAATGTTGAAAATCAAAATATGGCATGCATACCTTATTTATTTACTTCAAAAAGTGAGTGTGCTTCCTACCCTTCTAACATTTTAAATGTTGAATAATTTGAATGTTCCTTCCCAATCTCTCATGATGAAAATGTTGATGAAGTCAAGTGTGTGCCTTATTATCCAAATAATATTAGTGTTGAAACTTATACTCTATATTTAAATGATTCAAATACCAATAATAGCCAAACGTGTTCTTCCCCTCTAGTTTTTGATGAGCAAAATTCACATCTTATGTCTCTCATTATTTTTTTTGAGGAAAAAAATGAGAGTAAATATAAAAATCATAAGGAAGTACTTAAAAAACATGCATTGTTTGGAGACACAAATAGGTTCCCACATATATTTCATGTGTCATTTGCAAAGATCAATTCATGCAAGGAAAATAAAATCTAAACTAGCACTGCATATTTTTTCCCTCCTTTAGAAAGTAAAGCCTAAAGTTAACATTGCAATCTTCCCTATCATGATGCTGTAAATGAAATATAAAATGTTTCTTCCATTCCGTCCTTTGATATTTATGATATAAATAAGCATATTATTGCAAGTTAATTCCCCCCATACTCCTATTCAATGTCAAAATATTTTTAATCACAATGGTACCAACCTTCATGCAATCCAAAATGATATACTCACCTATTTAACCATGGATACCGCTTTGAAACATGAAGTAAAAACATGTGTTGATTCACCCCTTGATAGTGAAAAAGAATCAGTTATTCCCATGTTCCATGTGCATGGTAATTTATAGCCACTAGTAAAAAATTTAACCTCTTCTTGTCATATATTATCTATCATGACTACCATGGGAGATTTGCAATAAGAAGTTAACACTCTTAAATTGCAAATTTCTTCTCATGAGGATATTATTGAGGATAATACATTAAAAAAGTAACCTATTGCTAGGAATTTATTTGAGCATCCTTATCCTTCAAAATTTACTATGTCTAAGATCTCCTTTTTCAATGGTCAATGGGACCTTGCTATTCATTTACAATAATATTTACATTTTTTTGAACATTGGGCCCAAAATGGAAACTTTGTATTAAAGGATTTTCATTGTAGCTTAGCCTAAGGGGATATTATAAATGGTTTATTATAATATTTAAAAACACTTGAAAATGTGTTTTTATCACATTTTCATTGTTATACCTTACCTCAATTACCATCAGAACATTTTAAAGTATTAACACAAATAGAAAATGAATCTATACATGACTATATTATAAAATTAAAGGATGATTTGTATTCTTTAACTTACACACCCTTAGATTTGGAAGTAAAATTTATATTTAATATAGGTATTATTTCTTCACCCAAAGAAAGAGCATTGCATAATCCATTTGATTCATTCGATACCCTATATTGGGATGTACACAACTATTCATGCACTCTAATAAATACTCAAACCAACTTGCCTATTTCTTCACCAAAAATAACACATGATAAGAGTCATGTTTTAAAGACAAATATTTTTTTTATAAAAGATCATAAATCAATTCAAACACCTTATGTATAATGAAAAATACATGTCAAAGGACAAATGATAAAGGTGTTTAACAAAGTAAAGGAGCATGCTTAAAGTGTATCTCCCATAGTTAGACCATATGCCTCTACTAAATAATAACCTATTCAATTTGATTGGTAATAAGATAGAACACATGATATATTGTGAACTTTGTTGGATAAATGAATGATAATGATCCCTTATAATCCACATTATCCACCATACCAATTTGAAAATGCAAAAGGAAAACATTTTTACACTTACCATAGTATTAATAAACATCACGATAATGAGTGTTTTGATCTTGAGAAAAAGCCTACATGTTTATCTAATCAAGGAATAATTGCATATAAAAATTTCAAATAAAGACCTATTCCACATAATTATCCTAGAGGCTTATCTAAGAAGATTGAGGCATCATTATATAGATGATATTTTGTGATTATGTAGCAACACAGTCTTGTACAATTGGTAAACTTAGACCTTGGTAGTTCTTAGCTCTACACATGCCTTACTTATGCAAACCTCACATTTGTTTTATATTATGACCCTTGTCCTATTTATTAGTCTAAATAGACTTATATTGATGATATATACATCTCATATTTCCCAAAATTATTAAAATGTACTTATCTTATACCTCTATAATTTATAAGACTATGCATGCTCTCCTTCTCCTTAAACACTAATGTTTGGGAGAGATAGTAGTGTTGATGTTACTATCCTAGCTCAAAAAAAGTGTCCAATACCCTAAATACATCCAATTTAAAAATTAAATGTATCATAATGGTTGGTCTAAGTGATTTAATGCAAGTTATCTCTAGATATGATTGATATAAATAAAATGTCAATCCTCACTTAGTAATCAGACCAAAATAGCACTCAATAAGCACTCAAATTACCAAAATATTTTTTATTCTTCCCTATTATGATATTAGTCAAAGTAAAAACCCAACTATAGGTATGAATTAAAAAATGAGTATTCATAAGGTCATATTTTCTATGTTACAAAATAGGTCACTATTTTACTTACTTTACACACATTTCATGATTCACACACAAGACAACATGTAGGGGAGAAATACATGAGTTTGAGGCCCTATTTTGGAGTATTGGATATATAAGTAACACCATTTTATAGAGGGGTCATTGTATGTAAGATTGACACTATGTTCTCACAAACCCATTTTTACCCAAGGTCACATTGAAGATGGAGAGCTAGGGTTTTTGTCACATTTCACCAAGAGTGATAGTCCATGACCCAAATATAAATGCACCAGAGAAAAGGTGAATCCAAAACTAAAGGAATCTAGGTGGTAATATCTTATTTAATTAGATATTACATATAGTACACTAGCATTAAACTCATACACTCACATTAATGCAACTATTTCAAGCTAATGGAACTATCTAGAAAGCTAGAGATACTAGATCCAAAATATAATAACTAATCCAAAAATATCTTCCTACCTCTTTTTTGCCTGTACCAAATCTAGCACTATGTTAGTATCATAAATAAATAAGTACTCTCTTTAATGTCATTAATATATCTAGAATAATTATACTTTTCATTAATAACCTATCTCAGTTTTATAAATTTAGCATATGGTACATCTAAGTTTAACACATTAATTGGCTTGATTTAGATATGATATTCACCCTTGTGCCCTATAATTTATATATCCTTAACCCTATCTACCTAAGTAAGATTCCTTAATCCAAATTAGGGTTAAACATTTGGAAAACACAACCTTTGAACATCATTATTGTATAACCATTCTCTTGTAGATGCTTATCTCCTAACTTTACCTAATATTTATGTTATTTTTATATTTTATAATGGATGACATTGATTTCTTTTATGATTATGACTATGAAACCCTTTAACAATATATCCAACTAGGGATCAAAATCCATTACTCTTACAATCCTTAAAGTGTTAAGGAAAACAATATAAAGTCTTTGAATGGTGATAGCTACTATCCATCTAACTAGGTCCATGCTCCCATACTTTCAAGACATGATGTGATCCATCCTCAGGAGGATGAAAAGCATGTGACCTTACCAACTATACCAAAATTGATCCCCCATGGAGATAAGGTAATCTA
This sequence comes from Torreya grandis, assembly GCA_037957365.1. Classification (NCBI taxonomy): domain Eukaryota; kingdom Viridiplantae; phylum Streptophyta; class Pinopsida; order Cupressales; family Taxaceae; genus Torreya; species Torreya grandis. The sequence continues at coordinate 1,696,585 of JARHVA010001982.1, read as the reverse complement.
ATTTAATCATGAAAATTTACATAAACTCCATAAGGAAATTATGGAGGATTTAAAAATCATCAATAAAGGGGATGTTCCTTCAAGTTCATTTATCAAAATCCCTCCTAATATATATTTATAAACAATATTACCATTATTAAGGGTGATAATCCTTCTTGTAATTAATTTAATATTGAGAATTTTCAAAATGTTAACCAATAAATTATGGCATATTTACCAAGTCATATTAAGCCATCAAGAAAAAGGAAGCATTCTACACCTATAGACCATTACAAACATGAGGTACCAAAAATTTCCAATATGATGATGGTAGATACATCACATTGTTCAAAGACTTCAAAATTCAAGTCAATGTGAGGTCTTCAAGATCAAAATTCATGAATACAAGAATATGGGATAAATAAGATTTTTTTTCCCCACAATATAGAAAGCCAAATATTTCACATCTTTCCAAAGAAGACCAGCCTTAAAACACACCTATAGGCTGACATATAGTAGTTTATGCAAATATCGATGGGTTATGCTATACCCATATTACAATTGACATAGAATGGGGCTCACTTTGTAGTATAATATTTTGTGAAATAATGGTACATCATATGGATGAACTAAAAAAATATCCATTAAATCTAGACTCTTTTGGATGCATACTTCTACCTATATCATGTAGAATAAAGATAGTATATTCTATGATATGGGTAACAAATCCAAAGTCAAATTTCACCTTGTATCTAGGTCAGTCATGGTTGGTTGATATGGTAGAAAAGATTGATATGAAAAAAAGGTGTATGACATTTTGATTTCAAGATAGTAAAATACATGTGAAACTTAATGGGTATAGTGATACATTTGTGATAAAAATATATGGAATATATTTACCAAAATACATCATAACATGTGTCATGATAAGTCATAAAACATGGTGCCATATGGATAACCAAATAAAATTATTGGATAATCTTTTGCATTATAATTGGGAAAATGGATAGTTGTTTACATTTAAATTGGTAAAATGGATAGTTTTTTTCCATTTTCCAAAATCTCTTCAAAAATACCGAAAAAATAAAAAAACATTAAAAAAAACCCAAAAATCATTTCAGCACTTACATGTTCTATTGTGTCCTTGGAATATATGTGTTATTTCCATGTTGAGGAATAAAATGTAATTTAATCCTACACACACATACACAGGAATAAATAGATACATGATACATTTATGGGTGTTGGGCCTTCACTCTACTCATGTCACTAGGACATTGGGGGCATCCATATTCTATGATCTTGATACACACATGTTATATGATTTGATGATCACTCTAAATTATAATGTTTGAGCTTAAATATATACTTATACATGTCTATTATCCATGATTATACATTATACAGGGTATTTGATATTATATGTACTTGACATTTTTTTCTAACACATTCAATCCATGGGCCACTATGACATATTTATGCTAGTTGCTTATGATTTTCCTTTACACACTTCCTTGAGTGTTTTGCCTTTCTATTGTATTTATTTTTTGATCATTTTAATATGATTCATTGTATTCAACCATTATACCTATGTTTACTTTATTATACATTTGAATATGTCATTGCATTCTTGGACATTTGAATATGTCATTCCTTATTTTTTTGGGAATTTGACTAAGTCACTTCCATTTAGTTTTGTAAAATTTGAACATGCACCTTATTTGTGGTCTCATTGGACCATTGATTTTTTAATTAGTTTTGAGTACTCTCATGTGTGTGCTTATTTTCTTCTTGATCTTGTATTATTACTATATAGACATTACCATGATCCTTATCATGTATCTTAGGCCTACATGTGATCATATTAGTTATATGCTCTTCAAAAATATAATTACCTATAAATGGTTAATTATTTATGTTACATGGTTACATTCATATATTTTACAATTGTCTTACCCTTTTGAGGTGAGGTAAATTCTAGGTATTGTTTTTCCCTCACCTCAAGTTGGGGATATTAGTGGGGGCATGTTCTACAAAATTTGCATAGTTCTCAGATATTAGTGGGGGCATGTCATATGGACATGGATTCCACACATTCAAATTTTCTAGATTATAGTGGGGACATGATTTGGAAGCATGTTCTCCACATTGATTCAATATTTAATACTTATACTAGTTTACAGATTTAGTGGGGGCATGCCATATGGATATGGCTTCCAAAAAATCATAGTTTTATATTTAGTGGGAGCATGATTCAGAATTATGTTATCCACATTCATTCAATATGGTACTTAAAATTTATATATTCAGTGGGGGCATGCTTTGGAATCATTTTCTCCACACCTACTAAGAATTCAACATCTCCAACTTAAAGTGGGGGCATGTTTTGGAAATATGTCCTCCTAATTGGTACTTATATCAATTTTATATTTCTCTATAAATAGTGGGGGAATGATTTGTAAGCATTGTCTCCACATTTACATAGATTTTGAATTGGCCAAAACACATAGTTATATGATTTTGATACACATTTGTGGTAGAATTCTATACAAGGTACTGATTTTACAAATAGTTTCAACATAAGACATATATAAGGTTCATATGCTATGAAACATGTGCATAATATTTCAAAATCCAAGTTAATCTTAGATTCTAAAAATATTGTATGTACTGATATCCCACAAACTTTTACATACTTTAGTGAGTCAATCCACTACAGTAGTTGGTTCACCTTTTGGTATGGTTGAGGTGATCAAATCACTCAATATTTATAACTTTTTAGTTTGGAATCAATCATCCAAACTCACTAGGTTATGAGTATCATTAGGTTGCATAGTTTATCTAATCTTGACTACCAGGTGGTAACTCAGTTTTAATCCAAAGTTGAGGGCATGGGACTTCTAACCTCTCTCACATTATATATCCTTGGATATATTCACTTTAAAGATTTATCTATATTTATCCTAATATTAATTTCATAGACTTAAAATGATACATCTTCTACAAAAACAACTTTCCAATAGGTAAGGTGGTTACATTGACACATAGGTGTACTATTAAACCTCTCTTTCATTTTCACTATATTTCAAGTACTTCAAACTAAGATTATATGTATATATTATATAATGTAACATTCTATTGGTTGTATGTTAGTCATCAGTAAAATACTCAAATTTAACTCCAACAAAGCACTTAAATTCAACTTAAGCAAAGATAAGGTGTGCATACAAACCTAGGTACTTATTCATTTATTTTCAACTATAAATTTCATTACTAGATTAAAGGGGGGGGGGAATGTAGATGACATTTTTAATTATGTAACACATCCATATTATACATTTGGAAAAATTACACCTTGGTTTTTCCTCTTAGCTCTATACATGCCTTGATTCTTTAAGCCTTTCATCTACTCTATCTTGTGCCCCTAGCCTATCTCTTAGTCTAAATAGACTTATATTGATGACATAGACATCTCATATTTATTAGAATACTTAAAATGTAATTATCTTATTTCTCTACAAGTTTTAAGCCTATGCCTACTCTCTTTCTCCCTGGACACTAATATCCAAGATAGGTAGTAGCATCGTTGTTACTAATTTAGCCTAACGTAAGTGTCCAATGCCTTAAATTCATCCAATTTACAAATGAAATGTATAATAATGGTAAGACTTAATTCTTTAATGTGATATATCTCCTAATGATATTGGTATAAATTAAATATCAACCCTCATTCATTCCTCATCTAGAAATCATACCAAAAGAGAATTCAAGAAGAACTCAAGTTACCAAAAGTTTTCCTATTATATCATTTTTTAATATTAGTCAAAGGAATAACCTAGATTTAGGTCTGAAGTACTAAATGAGTAGTCATAAGGTTATATTTTCCAAGTTTCAAGCTAGTTAATTATTGTACTTATTTTACACACATTGCATGATTCACACACAAGATAACACGTAAGGGAAAACTACATGAGTAGGATACCCTTTTATAAAATGTTGGCTATGTAGGTAGTGCCCTTTAAAAATGGATTCATTTTAGGTTATCTCAACACTGTATGCTCACTAACCCATTTTTCCACAAGATCACATTAAATATGGAGAGCTAGGGTTTTTACCATTTCACTAGGAATGACTATCTATGATGTAGATCTAAATGCACCAAAGTGAAGGTGAAGACAAACTTATAATCATCCAGGTGGTTACATCATATTTAAATAAATATTCTATATATGACCCTAGCTTAAAACATAGATACTAGCATTGATGTAATTATCCTAGATTGATGTAACTATCTAGAGATCTAAAGACACCTGATCCAAAATCTGATAGTTGATCTAGAATTGTCTTTCTACCTGATTTCTACCTATACCAAATCTAATATTGTGTTAGTATCATAAATAGATAAGTAATATCTTTTTTGTTATATGTATATCTATAATAATTTTACTTTTCATTAATAGCCTATCTTAGTTTTATAAATTCAACATATGGTACATCTATATTTAGCACATTAATTGGCCTACTATAGATCTAATATTCACCCTTGTGCCCTATCATTTATATATCATTAAACCTATTTACCCAAGTATGATTATTCAATCTAAATTAGGGTTAAACACCCATGTTACTCCTTATGAGGAACACATGGTCCACCGGCCTTCACAAAAAATGAACACTAGTAGAAGTCCTTCTTCCAATATATACTCTACTAGGACTGATCTCTCCCATAATGATCCTACCAAGTAACCATTGGCCGATCAAGTCATTCATAAAGATACAATGGGAGAAGGTGAATCTACACAAAAAATATGAGCATCTAAATAGATAATATAGATCCATGAGATAATTGTAGAGATACTTTAAATTTAATTACAAAAGCAAAATTAGCAATCCCATTACCACATGATCAATATAGTCAAGCTTTATTATTTCCATATTTTCATTACATACAATGATTAATTCATAACCAATAAATTGAAAGTTTCATTAAATTAAAATATTTTACACTTGCACCATATTCAGATATACAAAACACCTCAACATGTTTATACTATTATTAATTAAAAAAAAACATAGAGCACACTATGATGGGTCCCATAAATCCCTACTACTTCTACTATCCCTTCATGACCATATATTCCTAGTATACATATATAGAGCATCATATTTACTACTATGATAGATATCATACCTACACATGTTCCTTAGCAGTACCATAGATTCTAGTGGAAATATACTTAAGAATATCGTTTGGATGAGATCATAAGATGATATTTCATCTTCATATATTTCAAAAAAAAAGAACTCTAAAAATATTTTCAACATTTATATATTCTATTAGCTCATTGGCATATATATATGTTGTTAGTTCCATGTTGGTAGATGGAATATTAATATTATATATATATACATGTGTTTCACACATATTTTGAGTCTGATATATGAAATTTTGGATGTTGGTATTTATATCTAATCTAATCACTAAGATGTTGGGGTCATCCACCTTATTTTATCATGATACATATAGTTTATATCATTTTATGGTCACTTTACATTATCATGTTTTTAGATCATATCTATACAAATACATGAATTTATCCATGATTATATATTTCATAGGGTACTTGATGTATACACATAATATTTTCAATATTTATCAATTATTGGTGTTTTTTCTCTTGTAAGAACCCATTGAGTCTCAATCTCTTTGAGTGTATGCCTTAAAGGGTGCATCGATAAAGGGGTGGGTAGACCATTAGTGCTTTATAGGATTGTTGTACCCTATACCACCACTTATTACCTATATAACCATATACTATATAATTCCATAAGCTTTTCCCTCTCTCTTACACACCCTTCCAAGCAATTTACCACCTTACTTATCCCCTACCTAAGCCTAAAGCCCTTTTTAACCTTTACCAAACAATGTCAGCTTGGGATGACCCTATATTCTAATTGGTATTTTCACATTATGGGTATAGGTAAACCTTGGCTGACCTAGACTATACCTAAATTATTTGTATCAAATAATGATATAGATTCAAATTGGGCTGACCCTGTCAACTAAACTTTTATAAAGGTTTAAGGTTAGATTCAACTATATATACATATTAATTTCACCATTTATTAGTGGGAAAGAGAATAAGTATAATTTTATATTACACATCTACTTATCCACAATTCTACTTGAGGAACATAGCTTTGGGTTTTAATACTTTATTTGGAGATATAGATCTTGTCTTTTGGATGCATAAAGAAGTTGTGTAGCCTAAAGCTGATTTATCCTTGTTATGATTACATACCACAACAAAATCTTGTGAAATACCTTGGCCAAGGGAGATATTGAGGCTTGATGGGTTCATATTCAAAGGTAAGTATTCATACCTTTATTCCTCCTTTGTTAAAGTAGATAGATTTGCATTTATACTTCTCTCCCATAGATTATGATTTTCTATACATTAAATTGATATAGTTATAACAGTTTGTGAATAGGTTTAACACACAATCACTCCAAAATGATTATGTTCTATTTACGTAAGTATTTTCCAAATACATGTGATAAGATAAACCATATTGATATAGTCTTATTATTTAGTTATAGGTTTTCAAACATATTCAATCTAGTCAACTCTATTCATAGATTCTTTTTCAACATATAAGTTTTGAGGATTGTGTTGACCTAATCGACTCTATTTACGGGATATTAAAATCAACACTTGAGTAAAAAAACATAAAATTTAAAAAATAATAATATTAAAAACCACCAAGATTCATTCTTACCTTCTCTATCATTTTAATTTTTCATTTACATTATTTTTTTCACAAGTTTGTAGTCTATAAAAATGTAACCCTATAATAAATTGGCTCAACTAGCTCGACATAGTTTTGTAGCATGTATTCTCTCTATAAGACACAATCATCCTATTCAAATATGTTCTTCTATATATTTATTCTAAAAAATAGTAGAGACCTTATCAAATCTATTTCGTATTGTTTTCATATAGTGTCACCTGAACTAACTCTGTACTCTTCACAGTTAAAAGAATTAACCTTTTTTCCAGTAATTAGTTAACTTTTCATTTCAATTACTTATATGATTAAAGTATTAAAGATAGATTAAATATGTGGATTTTAAATTTATTTATTTAATCATACTATATTTATCTTTGTCACACACTTCCAAAACACTTATAAAAAACATTAAATATTTTTCTTCCCAAGGCCTACCTACTTGGATTTCATCACCAAGGGGGAAGCTGACTTGATTTTCTAGTTAAGTATAAACATGTGGTTAATGGTATATATTGGAAAATCACTTGATACTCTTATAGTTTTGGGATTATGAAGTGAGGGAGTAGGCCCCACTACCAAACTAGTATCATCTCTAATACATATCCCTTTCAACCTAAACTATATTAAATTATCCATAGATTAATTTCTAGTTCCTTCTTACAACTAACTTCCCATTACATTATTTTATAGATTTATTATAATGTAACAACATTTAAGAATGACCAATTAGTTATAATTTACATTCAAGTTGGCTTCTTTCTCTTTGATCATTGTATTTTTATTGCAAAACTTGCATTATCCAATGCTAGTGCAAGGTTTCTAATGAGTGTTATAATTAGATCAACCACATTGATATAAGTGTTTTTGTGATTCATTTTATTTGATTATATATTATCTTGTAGTATTTTTCTATATTTTTAGAACACTTTCATCCCTGTTAACACAATATCTTATAGACTATTCATATTTCTTCTCTTCAATACATAGTTGCCCTCTCTAATTGTGTGTCTTTTTCATCCTGATTAGTTTCTCCCTTTGGAGTACATAGTCAACCTATCTAAATATGTATCTTGTCAACCTATTCTATTTCCTATCTAACAATAGAGAATTTACCTATATGATTATGTTCCTTTATTCTTTATTTTATCTCCTATTTTATAGAACACTATTGATTAGTTTTATTATGTGTCTTATCAACTGATTCTTCTTTATGTCAAGTTTTTAACCTCTTTTATTCATCATGAATTTTCTATTTGAGGATAATATAGAGTTAAATTAGACAAACATGATGAGTCTTACCAATCCTAATATGTTTCCTAAGACATGACTTGTGGCTCCCACCTTGGATGAAAGTAATGTCCATGTTTCCACTTACACTACCAATTATGGGAATCCTCCCCATTTGTCCTTAGTTCACAATCATTTGTTTTACCTAAAATATGGGCATGATTTAGAATACACAACTAAAAATATCTTATTCATATATAAATTTACTTAACATAGAGGAAAAGACCACTCAACCATTTATAATCTTATGATACGTCCTCAAGTAGGAAAACCTCCTTCACCCTCCCCTACCTTATCTAACAAATTTAGGGAAAAAACTTTCTTTGCATCTCAACCTTTTCCTTATATTATGTCTCCTTCACACACCATGACATCTTTTTATAAGACTTATTCAACTTTCATGCCAAGTATCTCTACTAACATGGTAGGTTTAACTTCTAGTGGGCCTATTCAAAAGACCCTTCCCCTTAACTAGGACACTAGTGCATCTTTTCTTACCAATTCTAAACATGCTACTAATGATTTTTTTGATACAAATTATTCTCATGACACTAGTGCAGTGCATGTTACCCCTCATACTGCAACTCAGGCCATTAATACTAATATTACTATATCACATTATACACACACTAGTCAAAATACTACCCAAACTAACCAAATATTACTAAAAACACTCAATAAAATGCATAATTTTCAAACTAATAATGTGAATCAATTGATGCAGATGTAAAATCATCTCATTAACCTTCAAAACCAACCACCAAAAGTTTCATGGAGAGCTCAAAATATGAATGACCCCCACCCCCCTTAGGTATTCCCATGGTAACCTTATTCCTCAACCACCATTCATTAATAAAATAGTCAAACATATACAAAATTAACCACTTGTACCTCAAATTGCTAATATTAACATAAGGGGGTATGATAGCTACCATTACCTGTAATGGGTCCACCTATCCCACATTGCACTTTAAGATATTTGGTAACTATTGTCACCAAATATTTCACCCTATAGGAGGTTGTTCAAGCCTACTATAATATTTGGGAAACATTGGAATACATCTAAGCCTATGGGTTACCTATAGTAGAGGTAGACCTCTAGGTTTAAGGGTAAGCTTCCTAAATTGATCTTGAAGTGATTATCACATATGATAACTAATTTCTTAAGGGAAAAGGGGTAGAACTATGAATGAAATAAATACATTCTAAGTAGGTGATATACCAGAAGTATTTACACAATGCTATCATACTTATTTCACTAAGAAACATGACCTAAAAATTAGCTTCAAAGTCTTAAGATGTTCTAACATCAATATTTCAATATAGAGGTAATATGCATGAGACAAATCAAGGTAAGTGGACCAGAGGGAAGATTAAAAACTCTAAGAATACTTTCACACTTGAAGGGAGTTAAACACATGAGCTACACTCTATATGACCTATTATAATGAGAACTTCTTGCACTAGACATGAAAGGATAAAGAAAAGCAAGGATAGAATCAGTAGACCTCAACATTCATCACTTAGAAAAGATGTTTTTGAACTCAAAACTAGATTGATTATATTATTCAAAGGTAATGTATAACATAAACCCAATAGGGCTTCACTAAACATGGTGTGGAATTATGAAATAAGATCTAAAATGGCTAGTACTTATAGAATGTGAGATAGGAGAGAGGATAATGAAATTAAAGAGCTAAAAGAATAAGTGTCAAGATAAGAGAAAGAGTTAAATTTTTAGGGAATGATTTATGAGAAATAACATGCAATTTTTCTTTAGATAAATGTCTCTCAAAGGCATGAAAATCTATAATTTTGTTGTAGGACTCTTCAAATACTTGTTTAAAAACTACATCCATCATCTGGTCCTTCTTGAGCATTCCAAGGCAGAATACGTATAAATGAGATAATTATATTATGAAGTGGGGTTATAAATAGGCTCTAACATGTATTGGATGTGTCCTTAACAATCATCAATATCCTTTTGGATAAGTGTTCTCACTATTTGTAATCATCATCATCCTCCTTTAGACCTATCTTCGCATTTGGCACTAAGATGCTCATAAATTATTTAATTTAATCCATATAGGGGAGGTTATGACACTTTTAAAGAGTCCTCAAGTATTTATATATATCAAGAAATCCTTAAAATTCCTCCTAATTAAATCTATCGCCTTATCACTTGATGATCACTCTCTATTCACTATGCTAGTTTGGATTAGCTAAAGTGAATATGTTTATAAAGGTACTTGTATGATTTTCTAAAGCAAGATATGGACATGGGGAGTTATATTAGATATAAATATATCTCAAAAAGTGATCCTCATACTTTTAAACCCTTATATACCTACAAAATATAAAAAACTATCAATAAAATCCATTTTATATGTTGTCCATAAAAATAGGGCATAAGTCTCTTTGATGGGAAGGAGGCTTGGGGAGTATTCTACAAGTTAAAATCACTTTCCTAGGCATACTTGGTCATCTAGATGGATTTCCTTATTCATCTTTCCCATCAGGTCATTATCAAGATTTTTATAGGGTTTTAGGTAGATTTACCCCTTAAGGAGTGTTCATAGAATTGTGACATCCAGGCCCTAAATAAATTAAATTAGATCATTATTTAAGACCATCTAAAGCACATCATAACTCCTTAGACTCCCATGTTATGCATCTATAAATATGAGATCTTCTCATGTTGTCTTCTCAAATTTTACTTTGCATTATGTGCACCCAGTCATGTTTCTAACCTAAGGAATGGCTTCTCTATGGCCTTGTCAATAAACTAAAGGTTTTAACACACATTATAATTCCATATTTATGTGTTAAAATTCTTATATACTGTTAGAAATGGAATTGGACCCCCTTTAAGAATTAGGCATAGTTAAGGCTTAGTAGGTCTAATTGCACCTATGTGGGTTTAGGCCATCAAGTTTTGTCTTTATCACCTATGAGGACTTATAAATTCTTGTTAATATTTAAATAAACTTATTACACCTCTATGTAGGGTTCCCATAGTCTTCAAATCATTTCTTAACCTTTCTCCCACCATGTCTGTAGGGTATACCTCTCTGAGAGTGCCCTCTTTTAGAAATAGAACAAAGGGAAATTAACTTATTATCTCAAAAAGAAATGATATTAGGGGATTAGGAAAGTTATGGGGACCCTTTGTATAAATTTTAAGGGTTTTGTAACACTCATAACACCTATAGACCTCATAAAACCCAAGGCAGATTTATTGAGCACTAACTATGTGCAAGATTTTGTATATTGACTATAGGTTGCATGTTAGGACCCACTCTATGCTCTATTTCCATGTCATGAGAATCATTAGATGGTCATTATAATTTTTGATAATTTATTAAACATGTCAACAGCCATTCCTATTTTCCAACTCTTCAAGATGCACCCACCTCTACTTGACTAGGTTAGCCTACAGTCAACTATGACTATGTTTTTACTAAAAAAACATTCTTGTATGTGTATACAGTACTATTAGATATCTTGTGTTATTGATATAATATATAATTGAATTCATTAATACAATCCTAAAGTAATTTAGGTATATTCACACCATATCCAGGTTAAGCCAATCACCAAGGCAATCATAATTTATAGCACTATCATACTACAATTAACTATAGTTGACCATTTTTAAAGCAAAAGGGATCCTATAGATGCATTTAAACTCTTTAAAACCTATGCTACATAGTTTAGGATCTCATTTTAGGTCTTTAGAGGCCCCTAAAACTTGAAAGTGTTAATGTTTTTAGGATAATTCTCACCAAATTTCACCTTTTCAATTTATAGGTACCTGTAGTCAACTATAGGTGACCTTTTTGGAAGCAAGGGTACACCTATAGGTGATGGTATAGATTAAAAACCTATAATTTCACTCCCCTCAATGTTATTTAGACTACTAGTGTCCATATTACATCAATAAGGTCACTTACCATGGATAAATATCTCTATCATACTACCATGGATTATAAGATCATTTGAAGTTTAAGATACTACAGAGAACATTGACCTTCTATAGTGAAAGAATGTATAGAATGAAGGCTTCATTTACTCTTGACCAAATTAAAAGTTTTAGTCAAATTGGGGTACCTATAAGTAAAAACATGGCTTTATAGCTCTATATAGGGTATAATTTATTGTCATGCAATGTACTACATGTTATTTGATATGATTTAATGCTATATTAACTCTGGTCTTAGTTATATTAACCTTTTTTTAGTCAATTTGGGTCATTAAATGTGATTTTAAAGGTTATAAATGCAAGTGTCATGTTTATAAAGGTTTCCAAATGTCATTTTCTCCTTAAAAGCATCCATGAAGTCAATTAAGATGTCAATTACATTAGAATTTTGTAGGTTCCCTAATTGAAATTGTAGAAATAAGTTGAAAAAGAGGGAAAATGGAACTTGTATGGCCCATGGGTAAGTGTGAAACATGGGAAAGATTAAGGAGGGTCTCCTCATCCTTATCAAACTCATATATATGCTTGGTTTTTTATGAAATAATCATTTTTATACCAAAACCATTCTTTACATTTCTTACTTTTCTGAACAAACTGAAGTGACACTCAGGTTTTTGCATGGTATGAGCAACATAGGTAGTTTTAGGCAAAATTTTTTTGGGAGATTGTTGTACAATCAGATAAATTAATCTACATATAAATTTTTTGATTAATGATGGCTTGTTTTTAATGAATCATCTATTTGAAGTTGACTATTCAAACTACCTGCTCATCTATGTACCTTTTAGGTTTTGGTCTTGTTTGAGAGATTTCATATAGCTCACTTGTTTATATTGATTCCAAAGAATTTTTACTTCATTATAAAATGTTACCCACACTTTTTTTCATATTTCATGAGGTTTTGATGTGCTTATCATCTCACTTTTCAAGAAAAAACCATCATGAGCATTTTCAATTAGTTTTCCACTTGCAGGAACTTGAATTGCATACAAAGGTTTCATATGAATGGTAAATGATGTTTATAATGTTTAAATATCATATAGGACACCTAATTACATTTTTTTGTCTCATATATCCATGATTTGATCAAACACATGTCTTGATGACACCAAACAATTATATTAGACACCCTACCAACTCTGCTCCATATGTTTGCAAGTGTTTTCACATTGGAAAAGGATGAATTATATCTAGTTTAAAGTGTTTCTTGATTAATATCATGAATATTGAGGTTTATAAGTGAATGTTATGTGTTTTTAGGGTTTTTCATAAACATGTTTTGCTATAACCTCATACCATGCTTGTATAACAGTCCATATGCACCTATAATAGACATTGTTGATGTTATGCTGAGGTGTGAGAGGGTTTACATGTGTTAAAACATATTTATATGTAAAAATATTCATTTAAATTCTTTATGAAACATTTTATGCTCACTTTCATAGAAGGTTTCATCTTGCTCACACCTTTTTCATTGTTTATGCACTAAACATCCACCTACAGGTGGCTATGTAGGGTGTTTGAATGCTTAGATTAAGTGAGTAGAGGGTATTGACATCCAACTAAGGTCATGAAATTAAAAATAAATAATTTATAGGCCAATTCAAGTGAAAATTTATAAAAATAAGCATGAAATCATGTGTGAAGGTCAAGAGACTGTGTTTAGGGAGTTTTCCCCTAAAATGGTAAAGTAGGGGCCTAAGGGATTTTAGAGGACCTCATATAATGTGATTTCAAAGTTATCCAAACATATAACTTGGCCAAATTTATATCCATTAACATAGAGAATAACTATGAAAAAGATGAGGGTTTGAAGGTATGAGGAGGATAAATTTTTAGAGCCTCAAACTTGCCAATTCATGACTATTTTCTTTCAGTGATATCTTTAAAAATTAAATCCCATATGGCCTTTATCCACTCAAGAGTTCCAAAATTAGACTATGAGCCATGAGGATGTTTCAAAGGATTAAATTAAACTTTAATGGCACCAAGGCCATTAAGGGATAAGTGATATGCTATTGTTTTACCCTAGTTGCAGATCCCTAATCCATACATTAGGAAAATGATGACCTACCTCAGGAGTATTAAACAACAAACTGGCATTTAGAGGTTTGGATGATATTTTTAGCTTATCCAAGATAAATATGGATATAATAAAGTATTAGGTAACTATAAAACCCATGAAATGTCTTTCTTCATTATGATCAAATTTCATATAGGCTAATGTATACCTACAAGTGCAACTTTGGGAGTAAACATAGTCATAGTTAGAACTTAGTTTGACGAAGCAAGGAATATCAAGGAGAGTTTATAAATAAAAATAAATAAAAATATAATTTTAGAGGAATAATATATTTTTTACTTTGTTTTAAATAAAAATCATTCATAATTACCTATAGGTAGGCACCTTCGAACAAGTCAACATAGTTAGGGTTTGTAAACCTAGTCTTGTGATGTCAAGAACATAAAGGGTGCTTTTGAGATCAAGGTGATGAATGGAGGTTAGAGACATGATAAAATGAATATTAAAATAGACATATACATTTATACAATGTATATATAACATGGAGAGGGCTGAAATAAGTATAGACATAGTTCATAGTCTTAAACCCTGTACAAACTACTTCTAAAAGGAATAGTCTTGAAATTTGTGGTTTTGAAGAATAAAATCATGTAAAAAAGAGAAATTTTTTTGAAAAAATAATATTTTAAACTTGTAAATCCATATAAAAAATATATTTTTTGTGATAAAATATGGGAATTTCCCCTATTTTATCTCAGATAGGGGGCACTTTCCCCTTGCACAAACTTATAAATATTGGAAGGTAGGATGGAGATATGGAGCCAGAAGGTATGGAAGATAGGAAGAGGAGATTTAAAATATATACATCACTTATAAAATCGTGATATCACCTCATATGTTCATGAAACCAAACAAGTAAGTCTAAACCCCTAGCTTTGTAAGTATATTTACTAGGCAGGTTTTGGCCTAGAGCCCAATTGGGGGGCTACTCTCACATCTCTCATGAGTTAGAATATATAAAAAGTTTGAATAGATTTTTATGGTTAAGATATATATTTTAAAGCTTGAAAAAGATAGGGGAACCCATAAAAGATCTATTTGAGCCTCAATAAACAACCCAATCCTATTATGCATGGTGAGGTCTATACCTAAATGAGTAGCCATTTCAATTTATAGAATAAATTAAGCATAAAAATGACTTATAACATGTTTATGGGTCAATATTAGAGGTATATGAGATTTTTTATGTAGAAAAAACATCATGGAATCCATTCTTGACTCAAAGATAAACTTAGGCCTATGAAAATAAGGGAAACAAGATTGATAGGTAATTTTTATAATCTCATATCTTTTTGGAGGATTTTCATGGTTGAAAAAGGAGTTAGGGGAAGATAGTAGGGGTATTTAAAAACTATTTTGTGGAATGTTTTTGTAGGTTGGATATCAGATCTTTATGAACCAAGATTAAGACTCAAAACAAGCCTAAAACCCTACTAAACCCATATAGAGATGAACTTGGAGAAATGGAGTTGGACATGAAATAAAATGGCATAGTTATAATATGAAACATATTTTAATTATGATATGACTCACTAAATCTCATTCCCATGCCAACTATTTATACAGACTTGTATTGATGAGGGTATAAACAATATTTTTCTCACTATTTTATTTGTTTTATTGGTTGTAGGAAGTTTCAAGATATTGAAATCACATGGATGGAAAGATTAAGAATTAAGATAAATCCCCATGTAATTTTAATGCCTTTAAAATTTTAATAAGTGTCTCAAACAGGTCCTTTAACTTAGTCAAAATTGGCCTAATGCACAAGCTAGTGAGAGGGGTGAAAAGCTTCACTTGAACTAATTTTAAAGATTGATTGATGATTCCAATTCCATGGAGGGTCTTTAAAGTTTTAATTAAACCTCTCCCATGGGTTTTCATGGGAAACTAATTCTAAATTTGAGGTCAAGTGTGTAGGGTGCATGGAAGAGCAGTTTTTTGGATAACAGATGATGATGGATCCATTTTAGAGGTTTCTAGAGGATCAAGCATGAAACCAATTCATGGAGAGGCATGTTTTAGAGTCTCACCTTACATTACAATCATTGGATCTGATTCCCATCAATTATATGACGTTCAAACAAGCTTAATCATGAAGGTAGTCTTTCTATATAAAAGGATGAGTTTTGTGCCACTTTACAAGACTTTGATTACTTAGATTGGCATTTGTACTTAATGAACTTGCATGATTTAAAACATATCCTCTTATAATTCATGGATAAATAATTTTAACATCTTCACATGTGTCCTTGTGACCCTTGGACTTCTCTTCTCTTCTCTCTCTTGAGCTCTATAAGAGTTAGCCATTTTGGCTATTGTATTCTATGTTCCACCTGAGTATGGAAAATCCCTGATAATTTTTATACCTTTTGATCAATAAAATGACTAAGTGTTACCTTTTCCAGGGCTATTCATAGTGTTTTTTACTTCAATGTTGAATTTTCTTAGTGAAGACTATGGATTCCTTATCAAGTTATCACATTCTCTCACCTACTTGTAGCTTCTTCTTGTAGGGCACGTGAAGTGTTCTAGGAGATGTTTATGGTTTAAGTGAGTTATCATATTCATTGGTTCCCTCATAGGCCTTTTTTATAGTCCTCCTATCCTAAGACATTATTCCATAACCTCATAATGTAATATTGATGCAAGAAGACATAGATTGGAAAAGTGTATGTTTTGGTTAGTTTCTTAGTTTCAAGTGTAACATACATATAGTTAAAAGTCATCAGTCAATTTAGTGTATCACATCCCTTAGATTAGTTTGTTTTAAATTATATTTCTCCATTTTCACCTCCCAATTTTAGTTTTAGTTTCAATCCTAAGTGGTACATCAAGGGAGCTAGCCCTATGTAGAGACTCACTTCATTCCTTAGGATACCCACAAGCCTAGAGGTGATTCCATTGTGCCACTTGTATGGGGAGAGATTTTAATCTCATAAAAGGGTGGAAATATAAGTGACAATAGTTATTGGCATGCCTTGTGGGACTCTTGGTCTAAGAAGGTGAGATATTTTTGGTGTGGTCTCTCAACAATCAACTTTTAGAGGCATCTATTCAAGCTTCAATAGAGACTATAAAGATATATCAACTAGTTAAATAGCTCTATTTATCCTTTTAAGATTATTTATAACATGTTCTATTTATGTTATTAATTTTAGTGAAGATATATGGTTGAATTTTGTGTTGATTTCTTATTTACATAAGTTGATGAGACATTTCAAGATTGTACCATTCCCTATCAATATGAATAAGTCCATGGTAAATATTTTCATGACCCTCACTAGCCCCAATATAACTTTAATTATCCTAAATATGATCATATCCATCCCATACATGATCCTTACCAGTCTCATATTCATCGTTCTCAACGTCTTATTCCTAGTCAACTTAATCCTATCTCCAATCAACCCATTTCCACCTTTAAACAATCACTTTTGGGATATGAAAGTCATATGTTGGATATTGATACTCTAAGGGGATGTGGTCAAGGGATTCCTAATAATTCCATCCATCAAGTTAGAAATGCATTAGAGTTAGTCAAGAAAGAGTGGGTACTTATTGAAATATCCAATTGGCAAAGGCTCATGAGTGATATGCTAAATGTGAGTTGTTTGATTGAATGCTTGGAAGAAAAGATAAATATTCATGAGAGGCAATATTAATAAGTCTATCAACCTTTATACGCACTTCCCCAATCTCATTATCAACCATAAATTACCCCTACTCATGATCCAAATCAAGTCTATCAAATTCATATTTTTTCCAATCAATTGGAGGAGATATTTGAAAAGAGAGATATTGTGTTTGAGGTAACTCTTGATAGGAAAATTGAGTTGAAAAATATGCATATTTAATAGTCCATGTTGGAAAAAAATGAAGTGGATTTCAAACCCTCATTTCCCACCCACATTGAATCTACACCACCTCAAAATGAGACTCATAATTCCAATGTCCTAAGTTGGAGTAAGATAGTGGAGTTATGGGTAGAGAAGGAGGATAAAAGTCTTGATCAAGAGTGTGAAACTTAGAAGACATACAATCCTAATTTCTTAAGCTAGAGAAAAATAGTAGAGTCATGGGGAAAGAAATAATATGGAATCATTGTCAAAGAGTGTGAAGTGGAAAATGGAGTTGATATTTTACAATCCCCTTCTATCCTTCCTCAATAATCTTCTTGTGTTCCATGGTAGCCCTCATGAATTCCTTATCCTCATGATGATTCCTATGAGCTTCAAGAGAGAAATTTCCAAGACAACACAACTAAGCAAATAGAGAGATAAAGATAAAAATGAAGATACTAAGTCAAGGTGTGATGGAAGGTTTATCCAAAATAGAATACCCTATGACTAAACACATCCCATCTCCCCTCCCTCAAGAGATTCCCAAAGAGCCTCCTACCTTACATTCTCAATCTGATTTGGAGTTCTATGTGCCACCTACACCAACTAGTTCATCTTTTCCTTACCCCATAACCCTTTACCTTGATGGACCTATGGTATTGGAACCAAAGGAGGATCAATTGGTTGATAAGAAAGAGAACTCTTTATTGAAGAAGACCTACCTCCTTGATAGCCTCATTGGGCTAGATCACATGATTTCAAGATGCCTAGTCTTGGCATCACCATGAAGGAGGTTGAATATATTTTAGCCCTTGACAAAAGATATTAGATTATGATAACTAAAGTTCATTTTGAAATACCTCAAGAGGTCTGAAGTGATGAAGAGAAGGTAATTTATTGTGTTGAATATTTTTTCTTTGCTGATGATGAAGAATGCTTTCTTTGTGTTGAAGAACCTATATTATGAGAGGAAAATGAAGAGAACATGCTCAATTCATGGCTAATAAAGAAGACCTAATGAGTTTTTATGAGGAATAAATCACCATAGGGACTCCCTTTGGTGAACAAAAGGAAAATTCACAAGCTTTTGCCTCCATATTTGAAGTGGAATGTGATATCAAGAGGTTAGAACACTTGCAAGCCATCCCTCAAGAAGTAGACGTCTTGAGAGAGTATCATGAGATCAATATAGAGGAATTAACACTTGAATATGATATGATCAAAGATGAAGAAAAGGTGATTTATTGTGTGGATATTTTGGATTGGGTTGATGAGGAAGGATGTCTTACTTTTTCCAAAGAGGAAGAAAAAATCATTAATTCTTTTCTCACTTTGCAAGATACCATGGATAAGCAAGGACAAGTTCTTAATAAACTTTTAGATGACATGTTTGAAATAATTGAATTAGGATATACTCCTATTAAATGAGGTTATGATCTGGTCAAATATGGAGAAGGAAAAATTGGTACTCAAGTAAGTATACAAAGGGAAAATAATATTTCAAATCTATCCTTTCAGGAAGCATAGACATTTCATGATGACATGTTTGAAGTAATAAAGATGGGATATCATCCTCTAAAACATTTAGGAGAAACACATAAAATATTTAAGGATGGAATAAGCTCCTATTTGCATCAATCTTCTAAGGAACATGAAACTACTCCTCTTGAAGCCATGCCTACTAAGGATATGTGATCATGAGGTGAAGAGTGGGTAGCAGTATGAAGTATGTGAACATGTTAAAGAGGAATATGTATTCATTGTAAACATATTTAAGGATGATATAATTGAGATCAGATCAAGTGAGGTGCCAAGGAAGAGGTCTAATCCACAAATATTTCAGTCCAAAGAGAAGCATGCTTAGCACTATGTTTCATCTCACCATGAGGATGATTCAAGAAGTTTTACCTTTGATCCAGAAAGGAGGTAATTTATTTTCTATTTGTGAATAATAAATTGTTTCCTATTTCCCATAATTTCTTGGAGGACGTGTGTGTGTGTGTGTGTGTGTGTGTGTGTGTGTGTGTGTGTGTGTGTGTGTTTGCTTTCCTTATTGTGTGTGTCCTTTACTTTGTGTGGTTGAGGTAGTCATTAGTTGTCTTGTCTTGGTCAAGGTTTATAGTCAATGTTAAAAGTTTTCTTATTTGTCTTAGCCCTTATATGATTCCATAAGCCCAATAGACTAATAAGGCTACTGGTCTAGTTAGTATAGTAGGCATACTACCCCTATGTGTCACCAATTTGTTGACCAAATTTGACTTTTTAGTCAAATTAGGATAGATATAGGTTAAAAATTGACTTTATAGGTATATATAGGGTATAATTTATCATCATGGGGTGCATTACATGTTATTTGATGTTATTTAATGCTATATTAACTTTGGTCTTAATTATATTAGCTTTTTAAATCAATTTAGATCATTAAATGTGATTTTAAAGGTCATAAATGTAATTAGAATGTTTCCCAAGGTGTCCAAATTTTATTTTATCCTTCATAACATCCAAAAAGTTAGTTAAGATGTCATGGATGTTAGTTACATTAGAATGTTGTAGGTTCCCTAGCTGAAATTGTAGAAATTGATTGAAAAAGAGGAAAAATGACACTTATACGACCCATGGGGAAGTGTTACACATGGGAAAGATAATGGGGGGTATAATAATCCTTATAAAACTCATATATATTCTTGGTTTGATCTGAAATATTCATTTTTATGCCAAAACCATTATGCACATTTCTTGCTTTTTTAGACAAACTAAAGTGATACTTAGGTTTTTGCTCGGTACGAGAAACACAAGTAGTTTAAGGAAAAATTATTTTGGGAGTTTATTTTAAACATAGATAAATTAATTTAAATATAATAATTTTGAGGAATGGTGGCCTATGTTTTATGAATCATTTTTTTGAAGTTGACTGTTTAAAAATGTCTGCTCATTTGTGTACCCTTCAGGTTTTGGTCTTGTTTAAGAGATTCCATACAACTCACTTGTTGAAATTGATTAAAAATAATGATTAATTAATTATAAAATGTTACACACAAATTATTTCATGTTTCATGAGGTTTTTTTGTGATTATAATGTCACTTTGCAAGAGGAAACCACCATGAGCATTTTCAGTCAGTTTTCTACTTGTAAGAGCTTGAATTGCATACAAAGGTTTAATATGAATGGTAAATGATTTTTATAATGTTTAAATATAATATAGTACACCTCATTACATTTTTTGGTCTCATATATCCATGATTTGATTAAATAAATGGCTTGATGACACCAAACAGTTATATTAGATACCTTGCCAACTCTGCTTCATATGTCTATAAGTGTTTTCACATTGGAAGAGGATGAATTGTATCTATTTTAAAGTGTGTCTTGATTAATATCATGAATATGTAGGTTTATAATTTAATTTTATGTGTTTTTAGAGTTTTTCACAAACATGTTTTGCTCTAACCTCATACCATGCCTGTATAACAGTCCATATGCACCTACAATAGACATTATTGACATCATGCTAAGGTGTGAGAGGGTTTACATGTGTTAAAAAAATTCATATTTATAAATATACATTTAAATTATTTATGTAAAATTTTAATCTCACTTTCATAGAAGGTTTCATCTTTCTCACACCTTTTTCACTGTTTATGCACTAAACATCCACCTACAGGTGGCTGAGTAGGGTGTTTAAATGCTTACATGAAGTGAGTAGAGGGTCTTGACATATAATTATGGTTTTTTAATGGATAATAAATAATTTATAGACCAATTCAAGTGAAAATTGAGAAAAATAAACATGAAATCATGTGTTAAGGTCAAGATACTGTGTTTAGGGAGTTTTCCCCTAAAATGTTAAAGTAGGGGCCTAAGGTATTTTTGAAGACCTCTTATAATGTGATTTAAAAGTGATAAAAATATATAAATTGGAAAAATTTGTACCCATTAAAATAGACATGAACTATTAAAAATATGAGGGTATGAAGGTATGAGGAGGATGAATTTTTAGAGCCTCAAACTTGCCAATTCATGACGACTTTCTTTCAGTGATATCTTCAAAAATTAAATCCCATATGGTCTTTATCCACCCAAGAGTTCCAAACTTAGAATATGCACCATGAGGATATTTCAAAGGATTAAATTACACTTTCATGACACCAATACTATTAAGGGATAAATGATATGCTATTGTTTTACCCCACTTGTACATCCCCAGTCTATACATTGGGAAAATGATGACCTACCTCAAGAGTATCAAATAATGAACTGGCATTTGGAGTTTTGGATGATGTTTTTAGATTATCCAAGATAAATATGGTTATAATAAAGTATCAGGTGAATATAAAACCCATGAAATGTCTCTCTTCATTTTTATCAACATTCAAATAGGCCAATGTATACCTACAGGTGCAAATTTGGGAGCAAACATAGTCATAATTGGAAATTAGTTTGACTGAGTAAGGAATATAAAGGAGATTTTATGAATCCAAATAAATAAAACTGATCCTTGGAAATTCATAATATATAATGTAAGTTTTTTGAAGATAAATCATTTATAATTACTTACAGGTAGGTACCCTAAAAAAAGTCAACATAGTCAGGGTTTATAAACCCAGTCTTATGATTTCAAGAGCATAAAGGGTGCTAGGGAGATAAAGGTGTTGAATGGAGGTCAGATAAATGATAAAATGAATATGAAAATATACATATACATTTATAAAATGGATATATAACATGGAGAGGGCTCAAATAAGTAGAGATGTAGTCCATGTTCTTAAACCCTGCATAGTCTACTTCTAGATGGAATAGTCTTAGAATTTATTGTTTTTAAAGGGTCAAATTATGAAATCAAGAGCTCATTTTTAAAAAAATAATCCTTGACACTTGGATAGACCTATAAAATATCTATTTTTAGTGATAAAATAGGGGAAGTTTCCCCTATTTTGTCTCAGATAGGGGGTACTTTCCCATTACATAAACTTGCAAATTTTGGAAGGTAGGATGGAGATATAGAGTTAGAAGGTGTGGAAAATTGGAAGAGGGGTTTATAAAGTTGTAAATAACTTATAAAATCATGATATCACCTCAAAAGAGCATGAAAATAAATAAGGAAGTTTAAACCCCTAGCTTTGTAAGCAGACCTACTCGGTAGGTTTTGGCTTAGAGCCCAATTGGGGGCCACTCTCACTTATCTCATGAGTTAGAATGTCTAAAAAATTTGAATATGTTTGTATGTTTAAGATAGAGATGTTAAAGCTTGAAATAGATAGGGGGACCCATAAAATCTCACTTTGAACCTAAATAAACAACCCAGTCCTATTAGGCATGGTGAAGTCTATACCCAAATGAGTAGTCATTTTCATTTATATCATAAATTAAGCATATAAATGACTTGGACCATGTTTATGGGTCAATATTAGCGGTATATGAGATTTTAGAGGTATAAAAAACATCAAGGAATCCAATTTTTACTCAAAGACAAACTTAGGCCTATGAAAATAAGGGAAACAAGCTTGATATGCAATTTTTAGAAGCTCACATATTTTTGGAGGATTTGCATGATTGAAAAAGGAGTTAGGAGAAGCTAACAGGGTTATTTAATAATGAGTTTTTTTTTTATTTTTTTTGAAGTTTGGATGTTAGATCTTTATGAACCAAACTTAAGACTCAAAATAAGCCTAAATCCTACTAAACCCTTACAAAGACTAGCTTGGAAAAATGGAGTTGGAGATGAAATAAAATGGCATAGTTGGAATATGAAACCTATTATAAGTTGAATAAGACTTAGTCAATATCCTTCCCATGCCAGCTAGTTGTATACACATGTATGAATGAGGGTAGAAATAGGATTTTTCTCTCTTTTGTGTGTTTTATAAGTTGTAAGAAGTTTCAAGAGATGAAAATCACATGGATGTAAATATTGAGACTTAAGATAAATCTCCATGTAATTTTAATGCCTTGAACATGTTCTTAAGTGTCTCAAATAGGTCTTTCAACTTAGCTAGTCAAAACTGGCCTAATGTACAAGCTAGTAAGAGGGGTGAAAATATTCACTTGAACTAATTTTAAAGATTACCTAATGATTAAAAGGCCATGGAGGGTCTTGAAAATTTTCATTAAACCTATACCATTTATTTTCATGGGTAAATGATGCTAAATTTGATGCCAAGTGTGCAGGGTGCATGGAAGAGTAGTTTTCTAGATAACAGATGATGATGGCTCAATTTCAAAGGTTTCTAGATGACTGGGTATGAAACCAATGAATGGAGAGGAATGTTTGAGATTATCCCCTTAAATTAAAATCATTGGACCTTCTCCTAATTATTTATAGGATGTTAAAACATGACCAATCATGAAGGTAGTTTTCTACGTAAAAAGATGAGTTTTGTACCACTTTACAAGACTTTGATAACTTGGATTGATAATTTTACTTCATGAACTTGCATGGTTCGACCCATATCCTCTTATAATTCATGGATAACTGATTTTGTCATCTTGATAAGTGTGTTTGTGACCCTTGGACTTCTATTCTCTCTCTTGAGCTCTATAAGAGTTAACTATTTTGGCCATTGTATTCTATGCCCCTCCTAAGTATGGTAAAGCCCTGATAATTTTTATACCTTTTGATTAATAAAATGACTAAGTGTTACCTTTTCCATGACTATTCATAGTGTGTTGTAATTGAATGTTTAATTTTATTAGTGAAGACTATTGATTCATAATCAAGTTGTCACATTCTCTCACCTATTTGCAGCTTCTTCTTGTAGGGCATGTGAAGTGTTCTAGGAGATGTTCATGGTTTAAGTGATTTATCATATTCATTAGTTCCCTCATAGGCCTTTTTTCTAGTCCTCCTAGCTGAAGACATTCTTCCATAACCTCATAATGTAATATTGATGCAAGAATACATAGATTGGAAAAGTATATGTTTTGGTTAGTTTCTTGGTTTCAAGTGTATAATACATATGGTTGGAAGTCATCAATCAATTTGGTGTATCACCTCCCTTAGATTAGTTTTATTTATTTATCTTTCTCCATTTTTACCCCCCCAAGTTTAGTTATAAGTTCAATCCTAAGTGGTACATCAAGGGAGCTAGCCCTATATAGAGACTCACCTCATTCCTTAGGCTACCCACAAGCCTATAGGTTATTACATTGTGCCACTTGGATGAGGATACCTTTACATCTCCTCAAAGGGTGAAAATCTAAGTGACAACATTTACATCACATATTGAGACCAAACACTCACTCTATTTGGTCAAAGCCTCACTCCTATATGAGGGATACAAGATATGATCATTCACATTCATATATACTTGCTATCACCTCATCATAGGGAAGTATCAAAAGTGGACAATGCTCTATTTTATAGTTTTTAATGTAATGGATCCCTAATCTCTCCTCAGCTTGAACATGACTCTTCAAGCTTGTATGCCACTCTTGTGTCTTCAAAATGATTTTTATGACATTTTTCAACTCCTCAAACTCTATGAGGATCTCCAACATGCTTAAACACTAGAATTTTAACTACTCAAACGTCTATGGAGAATTTTAGGTGTACACATAGTAGCAAAAAAGGTAGTGAGGGTAGAATATGGACTATATTCATAGTGTATGGTTCTCCAACCATTATATACCTTATCAAGGTCTTGAAATGAATCTTTTCCATTATGAAGGACTTCAAACCAAGTATAATACTTCCATTCCAATGTGATTATCTCATGTGTGACACCTATATATGTCCAATAATGGTATAAGACTATGTATATAGTCTGAATTAGTTATCATAATTAGTCATATGCCATCTGGAGAGCTTAGCTTGATTATTCATATTTAAGCATATGTTCAAAATTTATTGAAAATCCTCATTATACCTTCATGACTATGTTCAAGAATTTCACACCTCATTCACCATGACTATAATTGAATATATGCAAAGAAGGTCTGACTATGTTGTTATGATCTTTGAATACGGTTCTTAATGTGAAACCTTTTAAAGCTAAGCTTGGAAAGAGAGGTGAATGCCATGACATATTTGAAACATGAAACATTAATATACCTCTACTTGAAACCACTTTGGGAAATGACAACCTATGTAGTTGATGATCATGCCTACAATTCCACTAGTATACTCAACCTATAAATTAAGAAGTTTGAGATAATAAAATCAAGTCCAAGCATGAAAAATGGATTAAAACTAGAAAAAAAGATGTTCAAATCCTATGCAATCATTTACATCCATTGGTTTGTGTGGGCCACCTCAAACAAGAAGAAAACCTGTAGGGTGTGGGGATTATCATACAAAAAATAATAATCAACTTCTTAATAATGATTCATAGAACATGGGAAATAAATATTTTAAATATTGAAATAAAATGGAATTTTATTGAGTGTAATAACACCCCTCAAGATCATTTGACCTGAAACCTCTCTTACTAGTTGTATCATGAGAAAACTTGTTGACCAACTTTACATGCCAAGAAGAGAGATGAAGAAGAGAAATGGTTTTGAGAAATTTTTGGGACTTAAAAATTATATAAAATAGGAGAATTAAGTTATAAAATATGGATATCCAATTTAGAATCTTTCCACATGTGCCACACTCCTTTAGAATATGTATAGCTACCAAAAACCTCCTTTTTTCAACTATTTTCTTGATTTTATCATAGTACCTACAAGTTTCCAGTTATGAATGGCATACCTAACAAGGATATAACATTAAATATATTTAATTATAGTTATTAACACTTATATACCTAATAAAATCATACAACTCTCATTAATGGATCAAATATGACCCTTAAGTGACATAAAATGACCTAAGACTAGATTTGACTATGACTAAGGTTAATAACACATTAAATGACATAAAAAGGCCATAAAACACCATATTACATCCTAATATTCCCATATAAAAGTTTTATATTATAGGGGTTTGACCTATTTTGACTTTTGGTCAAAATTGTCAACATTTTAAGCAATTTATAGGGGTGGTATGCTTGCTATACCAAGACTAGTAGCCTAATCCTATCCATTGGGCCATGAAGTCACAATGCAAAAGTTTAAAAATAAAATTTACTTTAAAATGACAATAAACATAAAGGAAATACACACAAAACAAGATATAGAAAATGAAACAAACATGTGCTCTCAAGAACATTTATGGAACACATAAACAATTGAAACAAAGACACACCTAACCTAGTATTTACAAAACCTTCCTCTTGAGGTGAAAAATAGCTTACCATTATTTAACCAAGGCTGAAGATGGTTCATATTTCATCTTTGGAACTCCATGAAATAAACTTGTCATGTGAAGCATGCTCATCATCAAATGCTTGACTAGGTAGATGGTGAAATGACTTACCATCCCTATATCTTCTCATGCCTATAAGTGGCCTACTTTGAGATTCGATGAATTATATCTCTTACCTTCCAAATACCTTTATTTATTATTTAACTACTATGATATATATCATATCCATTTGATGTCTTTCAAACTATATATTATGAGATATGATAGCTACCTCAATCTTTCCATCTTCTTGAACATGATGTGCTTGATGCTTGGGAGTATTAGGCTCATATTCTCTTTTTTATTTATCACATGTGGAAATGACTCAAAATCAAGATAAGGTGTTAGTTTATCCTTGAATATAAATAATTATTCCTTGGCTTCATTAAGTTTCTCTATGATTTTGACATTGGATAACATATTGATGTCCATTCTTATTCACAACATGACACTCTTTTCCATGCTTCGTGAGACACTCAAAACCTACTCATTAGAATTAGCAACAAAATTTATATCATATATGTAATATTTTTAAAGATAAGTAGCCTTACCCAATTGATCAAATTATTGGCATATGTCATTAAACTTATGCCATAGGGTATCTTCTTCTTCCTTAGGAATGTCATCATCTAGGGAAGCTTCATAAATTATAGGAAAAAAGACATTATTATTCTCATCATAGTGATTTATCATTATATTCAATCTTTAATAATCATATAAATTAATCAAATAGTTTCCTTTAGTAGCTTGTGATAAGGAGTGCTCAATAGTTACCTCATCTTATTAAAATGTTCCTTCATGGATGATATATGTGCCAAGGTCAGTTTTCTCAAAATATGTATATGGATCATGTTAATAATCATCTACACCATAATAATATATAAAAAATTCATCTATGCATTCAATATTGGAAGAAGAACCATCATCTACAATAGATTCCTCTTTGTCATTGAACACATAATTGATATTGGAACTTTCTTCTACATAGGCCTCAATGTTAAACCTTACAAGTGGTTGAGTTTTTATGGTCACTTTTGTTCCATATATTATTATAAAAGATAATAAGGACCAATAATAATAGTTATCCTCCTATCTTAACTGTGAAATATCTTGAAAGATAGATTGGAAAGTGGGCAGGAAAGTCAACAATAATGTCTTGACAGATGGGGAAACTAGGATAGTCATGGAAAAAAAACCTTCAAAAATTTGATCAATCCTATTATCTTGGTAGGTTTAACATATAATTAAATCACTCATTTAATATGTGTTTCATAATTTAGGCTCAATTTATCATCTATAACTTTGGGCATCACTGATGTAGAGGATCCACTATCAACTATGTAATTATGGACTAGTTTGTCTCCTATAATGAGAGTGAAGTAGAAAGGTGGAGGCTTCTCAATTTTGGTAGATGGTTTTACAATGTTTTTATGGGAATTAATAAGAGATACATGACCATGAATATTTATTGATGGTGAAGGAATAACATGGATAGCATACAACTATTTTTTTAAGAGATTTCTTTAGCCAGGAATATGAAGGACATCCCAAAGGGAAATGGATGCCTTAACACTCTTTAATGAATCCAATAAGTTTAGGTCAGAAGTAATTAACTTCTATTTATTTATTGGATGCAAGGAAGTTATTTTAAATTTAGGTATTGATCCACCTTGATCAGACCTTACCACATTCTTATTTGGAGGAGGTACATGAGTGTTAAGGACTTACATGCTTGCAGTCATGCCTTTCTACCTTATAGAAGGATTATTTACACTTATAGGCACACCATTAGCATATCTTAGAGCCTTACTCTTATATATTATATTATATATAATATAAGTTCCTTGGTTAAACACAAAAGTGTCTTCAACTAAGTTAGTGAATCTTTCTCCTTGAGGCTACCAACCTTCACTTGCATTAAGACTTCATCTTATGTTGATAGTAGAGGATTGAATCATCATTGATTAACTAGAGATTACTCTCCACCTTCATTGGCATCCATGAACTAACCTTATTGACATTCTTATCCTTGGATCATATTGTTATGCACTGGTATCATCTCTCTTGTGTTAGTGGTAGAATTATGATTATATGCATTGGTAGGCATATTGAAACTAGGCTACCCTTGACCTCTCCCTTACCCATATTGTAGACCATATTTCTATTGATATGGATATGGGTTTTGATGAGCACCTTATTACATATTGTCTTACCTAGTTTTAGCCTTTTAGGCTTGGTATCTTGTTATCCAATAAATATCATATTATGCCTTCTTAGGAGTAGTCCTAGGCTTGGTATTTACACTTGGAACTTGGGAAATGTTTAGAGAAAAAACAAAAACATTAGGTAGCATAGGCATAAACACTTTAGGAGGAAACTTTACTACTTGAATGAGGACATTCTAAACTCTAATGATAAATTCATATTATTTAGTAAGAGTGAAACCACCCATGGATTGTAGCATGATGGTAATATCAATACCAATGGCCCTCAAGTATGTAGGAAAGACAAAGCTAGCAGATAGTCTCATGAAAGGAAGCAACCTATACCAAGTATTTTGGAACATTTCATTGAAGTCATGAATTATTTCCTTGGGGGATATTTGTATTACATTTAGATGATGTATGAGTGAAGTGTGGTCACTTTTGTCCTCAAATATTTAAGTGAACAACACTCCAAATTCATCCCATGTTATGATACAACCATTAGGCAAATTACTATACCAGTCAAGTGATTTCACTTTAAGGGACATATAAAGGAGTCTAATGGTAATATTGACCTTAGTGACATTATGTAAACTAAAAAAATTTGATATATCCCTAATGTGTTCACTGGGAGTAACATGGCCTTCACCATTGAATATATGAACACTCTTTGTAGCATTAGGGGGAATGTCATCATAGGCATCAAGATGGATTGAATTTTTAGTATTAAAGGCAAGGAAGGCATGATACCTAGCCATGTTTTCTTCAATATCTTCCTCACTCTCTTGATCTTCTTGGCTAGTAAAGTCCTCTTGGTCTTCAAATGGTAGAATAGGTTGAGGGTGTTTAACTTCAAGAGGAAGTTTAAGTTGAAGAGGTGGATTGATAGGATTGAAAAATCTAATAGAATATGACTTAGTAAGGACCATGAAGTATGAAAAAAAATATATGACAAAAAAATGGTCTAAATCCAAATTTTACCTTGAATGGAGTCATCAAATACTGATTAGCACACCAATATGTAGTTGATGTTTTCAAGACCAACATTCACCTTGACAAGTTGTCTTTATGACAATGGGTCCCACCTGGCATGCTAGAACTATTGTCACCAAATATTACACCTTAGAGGAGGTTTTTTTATTCCTACTATAATATTTGGGAAACATTATAATAAATATAGGCTCATGGGTTGCCTATAGTAGAGGTAGACCTCTAGGTTTAAGGCTATCTCCCTGAATTGATCTTGAAGTTCTTATCACATATGCTAATTGATTAACTATGGGAAAAGGGGTAGAAATATTCATGAAATAAATCTATTCTAAGGAGGTGATAAACCATAAGGATTTTCAAAATCATATCATAATTCTTTCACTAAGAAACAAGAGCTTCAAAGCAACTTTAAAGTCCTAAGATATTTTAACATTAGTATTTAAATATATAGGTGATATGCATGAGACAACTCAAGGAAAGTGGACCAAAGAGTATATTTCAGACTATAAGTACACTTTTCATACTTTAATGGACCTAAACACACTAAATACACTCTATATGACCTATTAGAATGAGATCTTATTATACTAGACATGAAAGGATAAGAAGTAAGGATAGAATCACTAGACCTCACCATTAATCACTTTGCACACTTAGAAAAGATGTTTATGAACTCAAAACTAGATTTATTGTATTATTAAAATGAATATTACAACATAAAAATAGTAAGTATTCACCATACATGGTGTGGAATTATGAAACAAGAGCCAAAATATATAATACTTACATAATGTGAGAGAGGAAAATGAAGTTTAAGATACATAAGAACAATTTTAAAGGTGAGAGGAGTTAAATTTGTAGGGGAATTATGTATTAGATATACCACACAAGGTATATTTGGACAAATGTCCCTCAAAGGCATGAATCTCTTAAATTTTGGTGTAGGACTCTTCAATTGCTTGTTTGAAAATTGCCTCCATCATTTGGTTGTTTTTTAGCATTCCAAGGTAGACTAGGGATGATGAGATCATTTTAGTATTAATGGGGTGATATAAATAGGATATAAAATTCATTCTATGTGTCCCTAATCATCAATCACCTTTTGGAAAAGTGTTCTCACTGTCTATAATCACCATTATCCTCTTTTAGAACTATCTTCTCATTTGGCACTAAGATACTCATTAGTTATTCAATCCAATATTTATATGGGATGGTATGACACTTTTCAAGGGTACTAAAGTCTCTATATCCATCAAGAAGAGATTAAAAGTCCTCTCAATTGAAGCTATCACCTTCTCACTTGATGATCACTCTCTATTCACTATGCTACTTTGGAATGGTTGAAGTGAAGGTGATAATAGAGGTACTTGTGTTCTTTTATTAAGTAAGATATGGAAATGAGAAGCTCCCAAAGTGATACTCATCCGTTTAAACCATTATGTACCTATAAAACATTAACAACTATCAAGAAAAGCCATTATATACCTTGTCCATACAAATAGGGTAGAATTCACTTTGATGATAAAGAACCATGGGGAGTATTCTACAAGTTCAAATAACTTTCATAGGCATAATATCTCATTTGGATTCCTTTCCTTCTTCATCTTTCCCATCAGGTCATTATCAAGGGTTTTAGGTAGTTTTACTCCTTAAAGATTATTCATAGAATTATGATGTACAAACATGAATAAATTATACTATATCCTTTTTTATGACCATATATGACATATACTAACCCCTTATACTCCCATACTATGTATCCATATAGATGTGAGCTTCTAAAGTTGTCTTCTTGAGTTTTTCTTTGTATTTTGTGCACCCAATTATGTTTCTAAGCCAAGAAATGTATTCTCTATGGCCTTATCTATAAACCAAAGGTTTTAACACACCTTATAACTCCACATGAAGGTGTCCTAATGCTTTTAAATGCTTATATATTGATAGAAATGGAATTGAACCCCCTTTAGGCATTAGGCCTAGTAGGTCTGATTGCACCTATATGGGTTTAAGCCATTAATACTAGACTCTATCACTTGTGAGGACTTATAAATTATTTTTAATATTGAAATAAACTTATTACACCTTTTTTTAGGGTTCCCATAGTCTTAAAATCATTTCTTAACTTTCTCCCACCAAGCTTGTAGGGTAAATCTCTCTAGGAGTGCCCTCTATTTAAGATAGAACAAAGGGCACTTCCCTTATTGTCCCAAATAAAATTATGATATGATTGGATTTGGAAAGTTATAGGTAACCTATATACAAATTTTAAGGATTTTTTCACACACCTATCACCTCTAGACCTCATAAAACCCAAGGTAGACTTCTTGAGCACTGATTGTGTAAAAAAATTTATATATTGACTATAGGTTGCATGTTAGGACCCACTATATGATCTATTTCCATGTCATGAGCATTATGATATGGTAATTATAATTTTAAATAAGTTATTGATCATGTAAATAGTCATTCCTCTTTGAAAAACCTTCAAGATGTACCCACCTCTACTTGAGTAGGTTAGCCTACAATCAATTATGACTGTGTTCTTGATAAAAAAACATGCCTGCATGTATATACCATACTATTAAACCTTATTTTATTTATAAAATATATTATTTAATCCATTGACACAATCCTATAGTCATTTAGTTCTATTCACACCATATCCATGTTAATCCAATCACCAAGTCAGTCATATTTTATAGCACTGTCATACTATAGTCAACTACAGTTGACCATTCTTGAAGTAAAAGGGATCCTATAGATGTATTTAAAATCTATGAAACCTATGAGACATAGTATAGGATCTATTTTGAGGTATTTTTAATCACCTCTAAATTTTAAGTGTTCATATTTGTAGGCTTGTTCTCACCAAAGTTCACATTATGAATTTGTAGGTACCTATAGTCAGCTGTAGGTGACCTTTTTGGAAGCAAGGGTACAATTGTAGGTGATGGTATAGATAAAGACCCTATAATTTCACTCCCCTCATTTTTATTTAGACTAATAGTGTCCATATTGCCTCAATAAGTTCACTTACCATGGAGAGATGTCTCTATCATACTACCTTAGACTCTAAGATCATTTGAAGTTCAAGGTACTGAAGATAACACTGACCTTCTATAGTGAAAGAATATATAGAATGAAAGATTTATTTACATCACATATTGAGATAAAGAACTCAATATATTTGGTTAATTAAATAATACTATATTAAGTATAGAAGATATGATCATTCACATTCATCTAAACTCCCTACCACCTCATCATATGATAGCATCAAAAGTGGACAAGGCTCTATTTTAGAGTTTTTAATGTAATGGATCCCTAAACTCTCCTTCTCAACTTGAACATGACTCTTCAAGATTTCCTACCAATATTATGGATTAAACATGATTTTATGACATTTTTTAACTCCTCAAACTCTATGAGGATCTCCAACATGCTCAAACACTAGCATTTCAACTACTTAGACCTCTGTAAAGACTTGTAGGTGTACACACAGTAACAAACAAGGAAGTGATGGTATAATATGGACTATATACATAGTGTATGGTTATAAAACCATTATATACCTTTTCAAGGTCTTAAAATTAACACTTTACACCATGAAAGACTTCAAAATAATTCTAATTCTTCAATTCCAATGTGATTATCTCCTATGTGACACCTATAGATGTCCATCAATGGTGCAAGACTATGTATATAGTCTTAATTAGTTATCACAATAAGTCATATGCCATTTGGAGAGATTATATCGATTAATAATGTTGAATAATATATTCAACACTTATTATAACTCCTCATTATATCTCCATGACTATGCTTAGGAATTTCACACCTCATTCACCAAGACTATAAATGAATATATGCAGAGAAAGTCTGATTGTTTTGTTATGATCTTTGAATATGGTTATTCATGTGAAAATTTTTAAATATGAGCTTGGAAGGAGAGGTGAACATCTGGGAAACATGAAATATCAATATACCTATGCTTGAAACCACTATAGGAAATGACAACCTCTATAGTTGATGATCATGCCTAAAATTCTAACAGTATACTCAACCTATAAATTGAGAAGTTTGATATCATAAAATCACCTCCAAAAATAAAAATAATGATGTAAACCATGAATTAAGTACTTTCACATCATATGGAATTAATTTCATTCATTGGTTTGTACATACCAACTCAAACAAGAAGAAAACCTACAAGGTATGGGGATTAGCATGTAAAAAAAAACAATCAACTTATTAAGAATGATTTATAGAGCATGGGAGAAAAATATTTTAAATTTTTCTAAGAAATTTAATTTTATTGAGTTTACTAACACCCCTCAAGATAATTTGACCTGAAACCTCTCCTACTGGTCGTACCATGAGAAAACCTATTGACCAGTTTTGTATGCCAAAAAGAGAAATGAAGAATATATATAGTTTTTATCAAATTTTTGGAATTATAAATAACATAAAACATGGTAATTAATTCAAGGAAGCTTAATATCCATTTTATAATATTTACAAACTCTTTTAGAAGCCGTATAATTGCTAAAAACCTCCCTTATTCAACTATTTTCTTGATTTTAACATAGTACCTACAAGTTTTCAATTAGGAATAACACACCTAACAATTATATGACATTGAGGAAGTTTAATTATAGTTATGAACCCTTTTATACCTAATAAAACTGTATAATTCTCATTAATGGCTCAAATATGACCCTTAAGTGACATAAAATGACTTAAGACTAGATTTGACTATGACTAAGGTTAATATCACATTAAATGACATAAAACAAGACCATTACACACCCTATTACATACTAATATGCCCTTATATAAGTTTTTACTATAGGGGGTTGACCTATTTTGACTTGTGGTCAAAATAGTCAACAATAACCTTTATAAAGTTTGGGTCAAACTTAATACCTTTACTGATACCAAAATACTAGATAAAAAACTCTCAATATATGATTTATATTGGTAAAATCAATTAAAAACCCATTGTATCACTATCCTTGAAGACTTAGTTAACTCACTAGTCCAATAATTTCAAACTAGTGATCTTCCCAAGAACAACTTAGCTCACTTTATAAATCATAAATAACTTGAAACTAAAATAACACAAACCTTCATAAAATGATGGAATAAATTATCTAAAAATGTGTGAATAATATAATGGATGAAAACCTCTTCCACCTATTCACTAATGTTATGTACCTCAAATTATAATATCAGGTTAGGATTATCTCTCCAAGAACTTTGGAAGAATCCCTTGACCAAGCTAAGTAACAAGACTTCATCATGCATCAATTCAAACCATCTCAACCTAAAATGGGCACTCGTATGCTCATGAAAAAAAAAACCTTCATGTAACTAATGATGGCATTATTGATACCTATGACACTATTCAAAATATTCAAGCAATTGCTCTAAACAACACTCTAGAGCATGTTTCCCCTCTAACCAACACTCCTACATATTATCAACATGATAACACCAATGTTTATAAACCATTATACTTAGCTAAGATTTAGAAACATCCTCCAAAACCTATACCATGATATCTTGACCTTGATCATCTAATGAAATCATGGTATGATCCACATAATTGTTTTTGGTCTCATACAAGTTGGGGCCACTCTCACGAGACTTTTAGACAATTATGAAATCTAGCTATGGATTTTCTTCTTGACCTAAAATTTTATCATGAATCATTCATTCACAATCATTAATAAGCATATAACATAGATTTTAAATCCCATGAAATGTAAAACAAAAATTAAGCTTTAAATTAAGCTAATGCTCATCTTGATATATACAGAGATCTTCTTCCCAACCATCAAGATAACACCAAAAATGCCAATCTTAAAAAAAAATGTTGAAATTATTATAGACATCCCTACTAATAAATAAAAATTGGTTAATATGACTAACATGCAAAGAGTATTTTATTTT
This sequence comes from Torreya grandis, assembly GCA_037957365.1. Classification (NCBI taxonomy): domain Eukaryota; kingdom Viridiplantae; phylum Streptophyta; class Pinopsida; order Cupressales; family Taxaceae; genus Torreya; species Torreya grandis. The sequence continues at coordinate 1,660,187 of JARHVA010001982.1, read as the reverse complement.
ATTAACTCCAACACAACACCCACACAATAAATCTACTAACTATTTCACATCATTTAGGACACTTCCCCATCCCATCTAATGGAGTTGGGGAAATAATAACTTATAAAATTTAGAGCACCACTTTAAATAACTCCACTTTATTATACCTCTCATACTATCTCTACCCTTCCCCCAACATCTACACATCAAGATAATGTTCCCCAACTGTCCAATAGTATTTCTTCAACCCAACCACAAGAAAAACCTCAACGAACCATCCCATCACCTCAAGTCAATCAATATATTTATACTTAACCCAAACCAACTAAACCTTATCAACATAAATTTAATTTCAAATTGTAACCCTCCTTCATAAGAGCTCTTGCACCATTATGTACCTATATCTAGTGATCCTATAATGGGTTACGATGAATGAGACCCCATTTCTTAAAATTTTCATCTCCATCTCAAATAACTTTCATCAAATTAATGTGAAATTACACCCATCATAAAAATTATCTAATTAAATTCTTATTTAAAATGAACATCCCTCATCCTCCGCTAGTAGGATGCAAAACTACCTTGTCTAGATCTGAAGATAGTGTCCTTCAATAATACGAAGTGATGTCCATACATGTTGATGAAATAATGGACACTTATCTTTCCCTTAAGTTTCCTATCACTTTCATTATTCCTAATGATATATATCTTCATGTGAATGATCCTCATCTATTCATTAGCATCTAAATTGGTGATATCCAAGTTAAGCATGCCTTATTGATGAAGGCTTAGGTACTTGTGTTTCCTCCCTTAAGTTCATTAAGACACTTGCATATTCTAAATGCAATTTGAAGTCCACACATAACACATGTCAAGGCTAAAATAGAAGGTGAATGCTTCATATTTGTTACATGTGGATTCCAATTACCATCCTTCCTATCACCATTTCCATGAAATTTATGATCTTTAACTTCCTCTCTCTTATAACATCTTACTTGGTAGACCTTGGACTCATCATATGAGAAAATTCACCTCATCTATGTGTAAATTCATTAAATTCCCTAATAATGATTTTATTTACAATATTCAAGGAGACACAAAAACTTAGAATTTCTAACAATTCCAAGAGCATGGTGTCTTTAAAATTCCTACCCTTGAACCTTTGCCTAACATCCCATTTTGGGAATACCAACTCTTCAATTATCCTATCAATTCTAATTGAGGTTATAATGGTCACCTTGAACTAATTGGGAAAATACCACCTAACCTCCTATATTTTGATGATGATGAGCCAAATGAGATTAACCTCAATATCAAAACTTCTGACCTATTCCCTCATATCATCACCTAACTTCCTCCCTCTTTGTAACCTCAATCCTATCAACCTCCTATTGATGATATAACTATTGTCTTAACAAAGACTAGACATTATATCCATCATGACCCTTTAATGATAAATTCATACCTAGATATACCATTGACTTACATACACCTGACTATGATGATGATTATGCTTTAGATGACCCATTTTTATTTAGACTTTTCCAAGCTATATATATTGAGATTATTTGATATTTCACTTCTTTATTTAAATATTTTTGTTAGTCTTTTAGAATTCCTTCCTTCATAGTACCTTATTATAGTCTTCTTCTTTTTTTTGTAGAGTAGAGATGGAGAGATCACATGGTACACCTACCATTTTAGTAAAGCCTCTTAGGAACATGCTCATAGATCATTCCATGACCATTTCATACCACATTTCTAGATACCAAGATCCTTCTAGTTTGATTCTTCTAAAGATGCTAGATACTATTCTTAAGACTTCCATGTGAGCAACCTCACCTTCAATTGAGCCTAATTTGGTTTCTACTCCCACTCTACCTTTAGTTGAGCCTTATATGGTGTTTACTACTACTTTAAATTTAGATGAACCTAGTCAAATTATTGTTCCCACCCTACCTTCACTTGGTGATGGCCTTATTACTTTTCCATAACTTGATCCCATGCCCACCCAATGGGCTGATCATCCTTATTGTGATATCCACAAAGTTTCTAGTCATTAGACCAAAGACTACCAATTATAGTAGCCACCCCCTACTTCTGTTTCTACCTCTTCATTAGTAGGACCAAAAAGCCTACTACCAAATGTATCTATTAATTCCATGTGATATATAACCATGATTCAAAGCATTGATGAAAACTTAGGCAGTATGTTGACACAATGCATCCCACCACTACTCAACCCAAAGATAATGATATACCTCCTCCTATGATATTACCTAATTATATCCCTAAATATAGGGAAGTACACTATCTTTGGCACTAGTGTGGTACCCATTATATCAGTTATTTCTATATTATCTAGCAACACCTTCATGATCACCCTCAGTCAATACCTACACTAGCTATTCCTCATTCCATAGGCCACCCACACAAAAAGGCTCCTCCTTCTCCACAAGTGGTACCCCCTTCTTCGATAGTGGCACCTCCTTCTTTCATTATAAATACTATTCCTATTTAGGCACCTATTCTTCTCCTTAAGTATCCTACACATGAGATCCCTCATGAGCATGATCCTTTAGCTACACCTATATTTTTAGTTAAGGAGATTCAAAAGGAAGTTTTTGCATAAATTTCCATGAGGATTGATGAGACTCTAGCTACCTGTAGAGCAAAAAATTACTCTACGTTTCATTCTAATTTTTAGTTGCGTGCTGCAAAATTTTATTCCCACATACTTTGGTCTGAGATGGAAAAGTTTTGAAATAGAGCGCAGGTGCTAATTTTCCTTTTGATTCATTTTTGTCTAAGTGTCAAAGTCAAGTGAAAGCTACCAAGTGTCATCATTTGAGGCACCTTTCATATTTTCTATGAGTTGGTCAGGACATGCCATGTATTTCATAGTGACTAAGTGGAATGCATCAAATGTTAGCATCTGTGTTTCATATTGACACCCACGTTTCATCTCTTTTCAGTGAAAGGTTTTAACAAGCCAAGTATCAGGATCAGGCAAAAAGTGCTAAGTGGCAATCATAGAAGGTCTCAATTTTTCTATTCTAAAAGTGATGAAAGATGCCACGTACCCCAACAAAAGAGAGTGGAAGCCACCACGTGTCGTGATCTAAATTATCTTCATTTTTTCTTCACTAATATAGCAAAGACTGTGGTGGGTCTTAAGTGTTGTTTCTAAAGCAAGCAAAAGCCACCAGGTGTCATTATCTGTGTAAATATGAAATGAGACCCATTTGTTTCCATGGTATAAATAGAGTAAAGTGGAGATTGCCATGTGTCATCTTCCATAGGTTTCTAAAAAGGTAGCTAAAAGAAGTATAGACTACCACGTAACCCCATATAAGTAAACCGAAGATTACCATGTGTCCTTTAATAAAGTAGTGGAGATTGACACCTATCCCTATGTCCCTTTTAAAGTTACTTAGGTAAGAAATGTTGTGGGTCTTATTCTATTTTAAGTTGTTGAATTTTTGAGGAAGTGGATTGTGACAAGTGTCAAAGGCAAAACACTCTTGAGAAAAGACACAAAAGAGTATAAGTTACGTGGAAAGTGCCACGATTATTTGATAGGTGCTACTGAACATGCCAAGTGTCATCCTCTGGTGTCTCCTAAAGTAATAAGAAGGTTTTCAAGAAATTGGCTAAGTGTTACCTATAGTTTAAGAGAAGGGAACGTCCTACAATTTGTTTCAGCCAATGAACTACTAGTAGACAAAACATTTCAGAATCTATAAAATATCTTCTGTTAGACACTTCTAATTTAGTTAGATTTCAGTTGGACCATTATATTTGGAACAAGTAGACAATCTGGAGTGAATCCAAGGCTATAAATAAGGGTGCAAAGATTACCAAAAAAGGGGAGGATCAGATACCAGAGAGAATTTTTTAAGAGAATTATTGTTAAGAGTTTAGACTTTCTAGAGCTGTGACTAGTAATATCTTATGCTTTTGTTTTATCTTCTTAAGTTGGAAGGTTTATGTAACTATGCATGTTTTTGCCTCTTATGTGACTGGAGAATTAATGAGAAGATTGAATCCTATGCCTTTGTTGACATTTTTTGTGTCATTGCAAAAGTAGTCTAGGCTGTGTTGTTAAGAGTTTAGACTTTCTAGAGTTGTGATTAGGAATGTCATTTGCCTTTGTCTCATTTTCTTGAGTTGAAAATTTTATATAACTATGTGTGTTTCTATGACTCTTATGTGATTGGAAAATTTAAATAAGAAGATTGAACCCTATGCCTTTGTTGACATTTTTTGTATCACTGCAAAAGTAGTCTATGCTGTGAGCCTCTGTTTCTATTGTTTCCATCTTTTACATTGATCATGCACTTGTTTTCTCTTAAATATAAATGAATCTTACATATAGTCTCACTGTGCTCAAGATTAAGGTCAAATTACATTAAGGTGCATTGCCATTGTTAGATTTTCTTTCTTGCATTTGTGTTTCTGTTAAAATTCCTATCCCTTTTCCCAGTATACACTCGATATAAAGAAGAACCAACTTCTCAAAAATATGGAGCTTTTTTCAAGTCGCAAGTCCCACATCTTGAAACTTCCCATATTGGTGTTAGAATAAACACAATTTTAAATCATCAACAATTTTTGCCACGCCTGGTGGGACGAATCTTTCAAGGAGTTAAAGAATTTTTGGTGTGTTCTTCAGCCAACTAGCCTTTGGAGGTTTTTATTTTATCAACACCAATGGTGACTCTGAGTTGAATCAACTAGTTAAGCAATCCTGGTATCATCAATAAATCACTGTTCGGTATGTATAATTTCATTACTCAGAACTATGGGTCTTATGCTCCATATATTTTTGATCAACCTAATCTCTTTGCCAATCGACCCATTTCCACCTTCAAACAAGCACTACTGGGATATAAAAAGAATGTAGTAGAGCTTGACACTAGAAGGGGATGTGGCCAAGAAATTCCTGATCATGTCATTCATCAAGTGAGAAATGCACTAGATCTGGTTAAGAGTGAATGGGATCCCATTGAAAGAGCCAATTAGCAAAGGCTTAAAAATGAGATGTTGGATGTGTGTGGCTTGATTGCATTTTTAGAAGAGAATCTGAGTATTCATGAGAGGCAGCCTTACCAAGTCTATTAACCTACATATCCACTACCACAAGTTTCATATCAGATATACACAACCCCTGCTCATGAGCCAAGTCAAACCTATCAAGGTCCTTTCCCCAATAATGTCAAGTCTATGTTGCAGCAAGGGAAGTGGAATCTCAAGTCCCTCGCACCCTTACTTAAGAAGCTTCTTGTTTTTCATCATAGCCTTCATGCACTCTCCACTTCAATGATGATTCCTATGAGCTCTAAGAAAGACCCTTTCAAGAAAATATAGCTAAGCAAAATGAGGAATTAGAGGCAAAGATGAGATTGCTTAGAGAAAGAGAGATAGAGCTTTTAGACCTTAGAGAGGAGCCTAAGCCAAAAGATACCTCTTCTACCAATCCTTAGATCTCTCAACATGATGTCCAAATTCTAAGTTGGAAGAGGGAAAATCATGAACCAGCTAGGGACCTTGAAGAAGATAAAATTTCTACCTCTTCCCAAGGGAAAAGTTCTGGTCACAAGGTCATGAGTTGGAAAAAAACAATAGAATTATGGGGTAGAAAGAAGGAGAAAGGTTTTGCTCAAAGCCTTGAAAAGGTTGAGGCTGCTCTCACTCATGATGATAATCAAGTAGAAGATCCTACATTTGAACACACCCCATCTACATCCCTCCAAGAGAGCTATCAAGCTACATCTGATATAGATGAAGTGATGTACAAATGGAAAGAAGAGAATCATTTGATTCTAGCTCAAGAATTATCTCCTCTTCCGCATATGTATAATCATCTGTCTTCTTCTTTATCCCTTTTCAAAGAGGAATATATTTTGGAAGAAGCAAGTAAAGAGGAGTATACTCAGTTCCTATCTAGTCAAGAAGATTTCATGACTACAGATGAGGAGGAAATCACCATAGGTACATTCTTTGATGAACAAGAGGACAAGTCACAAGCTTTTGCCTTAATCTCTGATGAGGAAGAGATAATTTCTGACTTTCTTCTTACTTTGCAAGAAGATATGGAGGAGCATGGACACTTCCTTGATCAAGTCATTGGGGTAGGTTACACTATTCTTCAAGGAGGCCATGAGCTGGCCAGATGTAGAGAAGACAACATTGAGACTTGAATAAGTATGCAAAGGGGATGTAAGCTTTCAGACTTATCCTTTCAAGAGGTTGAAGTCATCAAGGAGGATGATCATGCAATGGAACCTGAGAATGAGGTAGAAAGAGATAAGCCAATCAATAAGGTATATCTAAGGGCTTATGGTGATGAGCCAATAACCATTGATTTCTTGATGAGACACCCTAGTATGAAGAACTAGCATTTGATGAGCTTTCAAGAACAAGAAGAGTATGTATATAGTGGAAGCATGTTTGACTCTGATTCACTCAGATGCAGGGTTTCAATACTTTATTTAGAGACATGGATATTATCTTGTGGAAAAGTCTTTTGGATGTATATAGAAGTTGTATAGCCTAAATCTGACTTATCCTTATTCATGAGGCTCTTATGAAGCATCTTGGCCAAGGAAAATATTGAGGCTCAATAGGTTCATCTTCAAAAGTAATTATTACTAACTTTGTTCTTGGTTTATTAAAGTAGATAGATTTGCATTTATAATTCTCTTATGTATTAGGATTTACTATACATTGACTTGAGTATAGATCTTCTACGCATGTTTAAATTTTATGTTTATTACCCACACTTTGTGCCATAAGCTTTGGTGAACATGAGTTTACATTTTAATTTTCTTTGTATTTATTTAATGAATATGAAAACATAGGACTAACTAGGGTTATTTCATGGGGTTACTTAAATAGAGGCTTTGGAAACCTCTCTAGTGATGCTATTTTGGTAAGATATCCATTGGTTAGGTCTAGTAGATCCATCTTGGTCATGAACCTAGATATCTAATTTATCAAAAAATGGAAGTGTACGTAAGATTTATATTCTCTAAGCTAGGATTGATTAATAGGTCAATTGTATTTTCCTTTGTATAGACTTATGCACTTGATTTTTTTTTGTAACACATTTTATCCATGGGTTATTATGATATGTTTATGCTAGTTGCTTATGCTTTCCTTTATGAACTTCCTTGAGTTTCTTGCCTTGTTATTGTCTTTGTTGTTTGAGCATTTGAATATGATATTTTATTTTTGGCCCTCATGCCTATGTATGATTTATTTGACATTTAAATATGTCATTTTTTTTCATATGGACATTTGAATATATCATCCTTGATTTTATAGACATATGACTAAGTCATGTTCCTTTAATTATGCAACATTTGAATATTCTTGATCCATAAACTGGGTCTAAAATATTTTTTCATAAATGGATACTAAAATTCTAAGAATGAATAAAAGTGCTTAGAAAAATTTGACTATTCATTTCTCGACTTAAAACTCCCTATTTTGCATCATGTTTGAAATTTCCATAATTAATTATATTATTATATTAATTTCATTTGTGAATTGAATTAAAAGAAACTAGAATAAATTGAAAATGAAATACTTGACACAAGACATGATAATGGAGTTCACCCATTCAGGTTACATCTGAAGGTTTGAAATTCAAACTGATCCATTAAAGATGTAAATATCAATATTTTAAACTTACATCAAATGGATTTTTGAAACCTATATCAATTTTGAATTTTGATAGTGAAGGATTTGAGGCTCTGAAGCAATCATCCTTTCTCAACTACATTTCTCCATAAAAATAGGCAATATCTTCTCCATTCAGAGTATCTATAACATTCAAACAAATGGGCAAACCTCTACTCATAGACAATTATTTATGTTCCTCCATAGATAGTTACTTATAAAATAGAGGAAATTAATAAACATAATTACCCACTAATAACATTGTAACCATTTTCCCTTTGTAGCCACTAGATTTATAAATAAAGGCAATAAAACTTACAGTTACAAGTAGGGCTCTCTATGTAATAATACACAGTGATTCAAATACATATTTTCCTTATCTATCACAATATATCCCACTATATCTCTTCCAAGGATGAAGGCTATAACAAAATAGAAGAGACTAAGGTTGTTAAAAGAAAGAAAGACATCTCTCACCTTGGTTTTGGATTTTGATACCTTTAATGTTTTGGGATTATGCGTGTCCTTAGGTTTGAGATCCACGTATTATTATAACACCAAATATATATCCATAGTCCAATAGTTTAAAAAAAATGGATGCCTAATATCAAAATGGGTCCACTTACAAGAAAAAATATATCATATCTTAGATATCAATATAAAATCTAAACAAATTCCACCATAACCAAATAGTCTTGCATATAGGTGTCTCTTCCATTCATGATCAATGATTATTTTCCATTATAAACTTGAGATCTATATGTTTGTAATTGAATATTATGCATCTAAAGCTACCCGGATTTCCAACATAGACACATTCCATATCCAAACTTGACTTTGTCAAATTAGTGTAAGAAATCTCATCAATTTTCTTTTTAAAAATGGGTTCACTTAAAAACTATCCAGGCTCTACCAAATAGAAATTTTCATCCATACATGAATGGTATACAAGTAAATATACAACCACCTATATCCTATTTACCTTGTGATTCAAATGGTGAATTTCAAAAGATACATGATTCACCCAGGTCAAATAGCTTTGTAACAAGCATCTTTTTTTTCACACTTAGCTTAGTCTCGACCAATAGAGATGATAAAGACATCCTCCTATATACTCTGGCTATATATATATAAAGAATATACCTAACCTGGTCTATATACATTCCTCCAAAAACCCCTTTGATTGATGAAATCCCAATGTCATTTCCTTCACATGACTCAAGTTTCATTACCTTTACAAGACTTAGGTTTAATTGAGAATGGATGATTATGTCCATCTATGAACTTGGCTTAAATTAAGCCCACATTAGTTTCCCATGATCTTGGCCTACAAAAAATCACCTTAGATTATGTGCTTATGTAAATATCTTGTGCATCCTTGGCCAAAAGGCCTTATAAAATAGATGCCACCATCTTTCTCGACTTATACTGTGTGCCTTTGGTCTAGTCTACCATCCATGGCCTGATCTCATGATCTTTTAAAAATAGACATCCACCTCTATCCCATCACTTTTGGCTTGGTTTATATATATAAAGAGATACATAGTCTCCCCTCCATTCATAGACTTATAATGACATTCTTGTTATTTTAAAAAACCCTTCACTCTTGAGCCTCTCAACACCTATGGTACCAAATGGGCCATTATGGCCACACAATCTCACCACCCTCTTTTATTTAACATTCATTTCTATTTCATTACTCAAACATTGTATTCTATAGCTTAGGACCATGCTATTGGATGATAATGCTCTTCATGAGCTCAACCTCTTTTATAGATGCCAAGTCCTGCCTTTATACCTTTTGACCTATGTGAATTATCTTTTTTTGCAAATCCATTCTAATGGATTTAGAAAATAGAATCAAATCCATTCTAAAATTTTTCCCAACCATCCTCTAGAAACTTTGTCCAACCAATTTTTTTTTATTTAACATGCACACCAAACTTGGTTGTAAATATCACATGGAATTGGCATGTGAATGGTTGCCAAAGATTTGTTGCATGTATTGGAAATTAGCTATCTTCCACACATATAACTTAATTTGGAACTCAAGTTAGACTCAATCTCAAAAATTAACTTAGAATGATGATGATTTGTCATATAACTTAGGTTGAGCTGACATTTGAGTTGGGTTGGATGTCAAGTTGGGTTGGCTATGAAGTTGGATTAGTTGTCGAGTTAGGTTGGCTACCGAGTTGTGTTAGCTACCGAGTTGGGTTGGATGCCAAGTTAGGTTGGATAGTGAGTTGGGTTTCATTAAATAGTCCTTTAAATCAAACCTCCCCATAGAGAGGCTTTTATCCTCAAAAGTACCAATAATCTAATTGAACCTATTACATAACTTTCTGCATCACACCAAAAAATAGAGCTTTGCAAATATTCAATTGTGCAACTATAATTTAAAAATATATATGAGTAGAAAAAAATATGTATCCATTCTACCAAATGACATATTACCCATAATATTCATAATATCTAGTGGCTTTTCTCAACCCCTGCACTGCATGAAAGTTAAGGTATTCTCCTTATTATCACACAAGGGGAAATTATTGTGCTACATAAACCTAAGGGTTTACAAATAAATTACACATCTATATACCTATATTTTTAAAAATGTTTCCTATCTATGGGTCTTTGAAAGTACACTTACATGACATGAACAAAAACATACTTGTGTGTACAAGAAAGTTTGAAATACAAACATTGCTCATATCACAGTGGGACTTAAAACATATATATAAGTATAAAAATTTACAATAGATTTTGTCTATCCTAATACAAATTACCTATTAATTGAGGGTAATTAAGGGAACTATAAACAAATTAATAAAATACTATCCCTCAAATATTTCTTTGTACCTATCAAACTCTAATGTTAACTTGGGAGAGTTTTCACAATAAGAGCTTCTTTACAAACTCACAAATCTATAAATAACTGTAAGCAAATATAAGTTAAAAGTGAGAAGAAACCAAGTATTTTAAACCTATCTCGAGGCTTCCTTCACCATATAATTACTCCTTCGCTCATACCTCTACAATTCATCCCACTAAGTTAGTTTCCCCAAAAAGTCTACTACAATGGAAAACTGAAATAAGAGATAGCAAATGAAATTCTTTCCAAACACAAATTGAATGAAATTGACTTCCCAAATTCAATAAGTAGGAATTTATCTATAATAGTGTTGGAAGTAATAATCAAACATATTATTTTGTTCTATAGTTATGCTTATCAAACTATTCAAATAATCATTTAAGCCACAAGGAATGTTCCCTATTTATGGTTTCCTCAAATGAATAGTAGTGGTTTCATCTTTATAAAACTCTATCTCAAAGAGTTAGATGATTCATGTTATAGTTTCAAAAATATTTTAAAAATAACTTCAAATAAAGACATACTTTACTCCCAATGTAAACTTACACAAAGGATTCAACCAAAAATGTGTAAACATAGCTATATTTGAGAACAATTTATACCTCTAAAGAAAATTGTAGAATGAACATGTTGAATATTGGCTAGTAAATGTTGGTGTTTTAAATAGATTCCTATTTGCTTCTTGAAAGTCTCAATAAATCTATGAAAATAGAAACCAACTTATCAACTAATTAAAAACTCAAACTTAAAGTGAAAAAACCTATTCAATACTGAAGAATGCCTTGTTGCTATTTCCATATCTACCATGGAATTGGTATTTTCACTTGTTCCTATTATAAAAGACATAGGCATCCATAATATAATTAATAATATAAAATAATAAGGATAAAAAACTAGATAGATAGACCAATATTATGTTGATACTAATAAAATTAGATTATAACTATACCTTAATCTACCCTTTATGTAAGTCAGGTAATTAAACTACAACTGATTCCTCTTGGAGATGCATTACTGAAAGTGCCTTGCACTTTATTTGAATGATTCCCAAGGAAGAAAGGTTGTTCCTTTCAAAAAACTATCTCACACTCAAGTGACCATGTATTGTGTTCTTAATCCAAATTGATCCTATAGGGCTAGTGGTTCTAAAACTTGGCTGTCAAAAGCTTGTCTTCTTACAGTGAATTGGAACACCTTCCAATTTCCCTTCACATTAGCCTCCCTGCATGGTCAAATCAAAAATAAGAATCAAAACCAAAATTTGATATTTAAAAAATCCTAAATAGAAGTATATCACAACTAAAGCAAGGTCCTACAATAAATTGGATTTGATACCAAAATTGATCATTAAATTGGGTCTAAAATAGTTTTTCATAAATGGATACTAAAATTCTAAGAATGAATAAAAGCATGTAGAAAAAATTGATTGTTCATTTTTTTGACTTAAAACTCCCTATTTTACATCAAATTTTAACTTTCCATAATTCATTCTATTATTCCATTAAATTCATTCGTGAACTAAATTAAAGGAAACCATAATAAATTGAAAATGAAATACTTGACACAAGACATGATAATGGAGTTTACCCATTCAAATTATGTCTCTAGATTTTTAATTTGAACCGATCCATTAAAAGATATAATATCAATATTTTAAACTTACATCAAATAAATTTTTAAACCTATATCAATGCTAAATTTTAACAATGAAGGATTTGAGGCTTTAAAGCAATCTTCCTTCATCAACAACATTTCTCTGTGAAAATGGGAAATATCTTCTCCATTTAGAGTATCTATAACATTTTGACAAATGGGTAAACCTCTAATCATAGAAAACTATTTACATTCTTCCATAGTCATTAACTTATAAAATAGAGGCAATTAATAAAAATAGTTACTTACTAATAACCCTATAACCATTTTCCCTTCGTATCCACTATATTTATAAATAGAGGTAATAAAACTTATAGTTACAGGTAGGACTCTCTTCATAACAATACATAGTGATTTAAATACATATTTTACTTATCTATCACAATATATCCCATTATATCTCTTTCATGGATGAAGTCTATACCAAAATATAAGAGATCAGGGTTGTGAAAATAAAGAAAGACATCTCTCACCTTGGTTTCATATTTTAATACCTTCAATGTTTTGAGATTATGTGTGTCCTCAGGTTCAAGATCAATGTATTCTTATACCACCAACTGTATATCCATGGTCCAATGCTTTTACAAAAATGGAAGCTTGATCTCAAAATGGCTCCATTTACATTAAAAATTATATCATGTCTCAGATCTTAGTATAAAATCTAAACAAATGAAATTATAATCATCATAACCTCATGGTCTTGCATACAAGTGTTTCTTCCATTCACAATCAATGATTGTTTTCAATTATAGACTCAAGATCTATATGTTGTAATTGAATATTATGCACCCAAAGCTACCAAGATTTCCAATATAGATGCATTCCATATCCAACTTTAATTTGTCAAATTAGTGTAAGAAATCCCATCAATAATATTTTTGTAAAATGGGTTCACTCAGGAATTATCCAAGCTCTACTAAATAGAAATTTTCATCCATACATAAATGACATGAAAGTAAATATATATTCACCTATTTATTGCTTACCTTATGATTCAAATGGTGAATTATAGAAGATACATGATTTACCAGAGTCAAAAAAATTTGTAATAAGCATCTTTTCTTCACACTCGGCTCAGTCTCAACCAATAGAGACACCAAAGACATCCCCATATATGCTTGGGTTGTGTTTGTATTTTGAATATACCTATCCTAGTTTGTATACCTTCCTTCAAAAACCCATTTAATTAGATGCATCCCAATGTCATTGCCATTTTTAGACTCAAGTTTCGTCAAGAATAGATGGTTATGTCTATCTATGGACTTGGCTTAAATTAAGCACACATTAGTTTCCCAAAGGCTTGGCCTACAAACAAGCACCCTAGACTATGTTCTTATGTAGATATCTTATGTATCCTTGGCCAAAAGGCCTTATAAAATAAGTGCCACCATCTTGCTCATCTTATATTGTGTGCCTATGGTATAGTCTACCATCCATGGCCTAATTTCATGATATTCTAAAAATAGACATCCACCTCTATCCCATCACCTTTGGTTCAACTCAGCTCTATAGAGAGATATGTAGTCTTCCCTCTATTTGTGGACTTATAATGACATTATTTTTATTTAGAAAACCTTCACTTTTGAGCCTCCCAACACATATGGTACCAAATGGGCTATTGTGGCCACAGAAGCTCACCACCCTCTTCTCTTTAGCATTCACTATTATTTTATTACTCAACCATTATAAAATATGGCCTACAACCATGCTATTGGCTAATAACATTCTTCATAATCTTGACCTCTTTTATAGACACTAGATCCTAACTCTATATATTTTGACCTACGTGCATTATCCTTTTTTACAAATCCATTCTAATGACTTTCACAAATGGAATCAAATCCCTTCTAAAATCTAGCCCATCTATCCTTTACTAGATTCATCCAACCACTTTTTGTCTAGATTTAACATGCATGCCAAACTTGGTTGTAAATCCCACATAGAATTTGCATGTGAATGATTACCAAAGATTCATTGCATGTATTGGTAATTACCTATCTTCCACACATATAACTTGATTTATAACTCAAGTTAGACTCAATCTTGATGATGAACTTGGAATGATGATGAGATATCATATAACTTGGGTTGAGATGACATTCAAGTTGGGTTGGCTATCAAGTTAGGTTGGCTAGTGAGTTGGGTTGGCTAGCGAGTTGGGTTGGTTAGCAAGTTAGGTTATATCAAATAGTCCTCTGGATCAATGCCCCTTGTTTGTAGTCTCCTTGGACCATTGCTTTTTGACTTGCTTTTGAGTGATCTTATGTTTGTGCTTAATATTATTGTTGAGATTGTAATTTTACTACATAGATGTTACCATGATATTTATCATGCATATTAGGTCTTCATGTAAACACATTTTTCTATCCGATTCAATGATATATTTACCTAGACATGTTAATTCTATATATTACATGGTCCCATTCATAGTTAATACAATTTTATTATCCTTTTGAGGTTAGATAACTACCAGTGTCTATTCTTCCCTCACCTCAAAGTGGGGAATATTAGTGGGGGAATGGCATATAAGAATTCCTTCATATTTGGCATAGTTTTTAAATTTAGTGGGGGCATGCTTTGGAAACATTTTCTCCACACTTATTCAGTATTCAACATCTCTAGATTACAATGAGGGAAAGTTTTAGAAATATGTTCTCCACATTGGTTATTTTTTAATTTTGAATATTTCTCCATATCTATTGGGGGAATTTTTTTGAAGCATACTTTCCACACATAATTTATGAATTGGCTAAAGCACATAGTTATATGATTCAGATTCATAGTTGTGGTAGAGTTCTATACATTAGTAACATTATTATACATAATTTTAGCATGAGACATATATAAGGTGCATATGTTATGCAATGTGCACCTAATATTTCAAAATAAAAATTAGTTTTAGATTTTAGAACTCTACCATGGACTATTACCATATCATGGACTTTTATGTATTGATACCCTAATCAGACATTTATGAAATTTATTGAGACAATTTACTATAGTAATTGGTTCACTTTTTAGTATGGTTTAGGTGATTAAATCACTCAATATTTTCAAATTTTTAGTTTGGACTTGATTATATCATCAAACCTCACTAGGTTATAAGTATGATTGGGTTATATGGTTGAGTTAATCTCAACTACTAGGTGGAAAATCACCTTTGCTCTAATTTTGGTGGTATGGACCTTCCAATATCTCTCTATCTCTATCTACTTAGATATATGCACTTTAAATATTTATCTATTTTTATACTAATTTTAGTTTTAGAGCCTTATAATGATATAATTTTTTCAAATTAACTTGATAATAGGCAAGGTGGTTACATTGACACATAAGTGTACTCCTCAAATTTCCTCTTTTAATTTTAATCTATTTCAAGTACCTTCAAATATAGATTATATGCACTAATTATATATTGTAACATGCTCTTGGTTGTAGGTTAGTTACTAAGAAAACAAAAAAGTTGGGCACACACAAAGATAAGGTGTGTTATACACACCTAGGTATGCATTCCTTTCCTTTAAACTAGTAATTTAATTACTAGATTAAGGGGGAAGGGAAATTTAGATGATATTTATGAATTATATAACACCTCAATATTATTCACTTAGAAAATTAGACCTTGGATATTCCTCTCAATTTTGGACCTTTCCCACTTATATAGGTCTCACATCTGCTCTATCTTGTGCCCCTTAATCCAACCAGTCATGTGTTGATGACCCATGCCTTCTATATTTCTTGGAATGCTTAAAATGTACATATCTTCAACCTCTGCAAGTTATAAGCTTGTACCTACTTTACTACTCAATGCTAGTGTCCTAACTTGAAATAAGTGTCTAATACCCTAATGTCATATATTTTGCAAATGAAATATATCCTAGTATTGGCCTAAGTGTATTAATACGAGTTATTTATCCAAAGAGATTGATATAAATACAAGATTAAACCTCATCAATTCCTCACCAAACATAGACCAAGAAAACCTATCAAAATCATTTAATCAATCAGTGAATAACGTAACTCTTTCCTATTTTATCCTATTATCATATGATTCATAAAAACAACACATATGCAGGTTTGAAGTATTGAAGGAGTAGCCCAAGAGATATATTTTCCAAGTTATAAGCTATGTCAATATTGTAATTGATTTACACATATTACATGATTCATACATAATCCAACATGTAGGGGAGAACTATGTCAGTTTTAGGCCCTCTTTAGAGTATTGGATATGCAGGTAATGCTCATTGATAGAGGATTCTTTGGGGTCAGTTTGACACCATGTGCCCACTAACCCATTTTCCCAAGGCATAATTTAAGGGCAAAGAGAATTGAATCTAGGGTTTTTATTAATAAACTGAGAGACATCCTATGTTTAAGATATACAGACATTAGGCAAACAAAAATCCCAAAAAATAATCGATGAATTCAAAAATGGAGCTATATTGTGGTCTAGACACTAACATCAAAATAAGAACACTATTGTTGATGAAGGTGTCCAAATTAGATGCAAGTGTCTAGTTGTTAAACACAGTTAGAATTCAAAGAGAACAAAACCTAAATATTTGTTATAGTCTTGTGATGATTCTTGATCATTTTCATCTTCTAGAAAAAAACATCAAACAAGATATGCTCTTTTTGTCCCCTAGTTACTTTGTACTTATTATATTTATTGTACATGCTTAAACAAATTATGTTTTTAAAGTATTATAATACATTTATAAAATCTAAATATTAGAATATTGAATTCAAATAACTTTTATTGCTTGTATATTTATCTCATGAACTCCAAAAGTATAAAACACTTTGATACTAAATCTTTTATGGAGGTGGTCATTGCAATGTAATGGACTGAGTTAGTGGAATATTTTGGATAGGTAGTGGTTGTACCATTTTCACATGTTTGGATTTATTTACTCCATTTCCTACAACATTATTGTTTCTAATGAATACCTTTGGCTTATCAAACATGATTATTGTGCTTACACTGGGGCTTGAGCTTGTTCTTGACTGTGAGAATAAATCTTGACCAAGCTCTTGTCTATAATAGCCTTTTAAATTCACACCCCATTATAAATAATATCTTCAAACGTATCATCACAATGAAGTATTAGACTATGAGATAACTTTGCATAAAATTATAAGTGAAGTTGTTTACTAACTTCTTGTTTGGAAGGTTATGTGGAAATTGGTTAGAGATACTTCTCTATTGTTGTAAGTAGTCATAAAAAATTTACCCACCCTATTTTTTGGCATTGCATGAATCAATGATGGTTAATTAATGTTTTATGTTATATGAGAAGTATTTAATAAATTTCTTAGATATGTCATCAAAAGTGTTGATAGATCACTTTGGTAGATGGAAAAACCACTCCAAGGCTTGCCCACCCAAGTTGTGTGGAAACAAGTAAAGTAGATAAATGTTATTATAAGTTATCTCTTGACAAGCCACAAATAATTATTTTAGGTCCTATATGGGATCATATTTTCCCTTTTATTTTTTAAATTTGGGTGCCTCAAAGTGAGTTAAAGTAACTTGAAGGAAACTCATATCAAATGGATAGGGTCACATGTCCTCAAACTTGTATTTCTTTCCTTAATTACCAATTTGGATTTATAAAAACCATTATTTAAGAGTGAGAGTATTTTAGGATGGAGGAGGCTCATGTTTCTAAGTATTTAAGGGGGGATTAGTTTGGATTTGATAAATAGGCAGTTTTGGATTGTAATATTTTAGAATGGGTACCTTTTGTGCCAATAAACTAGGGTTGTTCACCTTATAATCAAGATTCTATTGGTGATAGGGAACTTGTTACTAATTTATATTTGTAATTAAATTAGAAATGCATTGTTGACTTGGGGGAATACATTTTCAATATGGAGGAATTTTATATTAATAGATAGGAACTTGTCATGAATGGAAAGGGACTTGCTATTGGAAGGGGACTTACTACTGATTGACATGGATTTGTTGTTGATTGGGAGGGGTGGATTATGGATTAATAAGAAATTACTATTGTATATTGAAAGGTAATTATTTAGGATTAGTCATAACTTGCTACAATGGTGGATTTTTTACAACCTACTATTGTAGATTGGTCACAATTTATTGTGGTGGTGGATTACTTGTAACCTACTCAGATTTGGAAGTGACTTGTTTGGAATCAAAAGGGACTTGTTATGGATTGGAAGGGACTTGTTATGGATTAGAATGGATTTTATTTGGATTAGGGAATAATTTTATGGATTGTCTATAGTTTGTTGTAATGTATCCAATATATGTGTTTTCATAGGATTGGTTAATGGATAAGTGCTTAATGGAGGATTGGATAATGAATCTTGTTGTTATTGTTGTTGAAGTGGTGGAATTTGATCCATAGGTGGGGGATTATTAAATGAAACAATAACTAGAGAGGTATTTAAAGTAGATAAATGTTGAATAGTCTACTGTAATTAGGCAATGATGACTTGACTATGTTAGGAGGGGTATACAAATTATCCCTTACCTTTGTCATAAAATTATGGGTTTTGACTAGAGATTTGTACCAAATCTTGTTCATGAGTAGAATTTATTTCTAGGGGTATTTCATCTATTAAAACATAATAATATAATTCTTCTATTTTGAATGGAACATCCTCATATTGAGGTTGATATACCTCATCTTCTAGGTTTTTCAATATTTCAAAAATATCCAAGCAGATCATAAGATAGTTTATCATCAAAATTAGGGTTGTTTTAATCCCCACTTTATGTATACTTAGGCGTTTGAATTGATAATATTGATCTTGAATCATGATAGGATGTTTGAATTGATTTGATTTAAATATATGTAAAGTGTTTGCTTATTGATTTCAAGTTGATTTTTAAATTTGAGAAGTGTATTTGAGTAAATTTGTATCTTGATGTGAAATTGGATGCCTCTTAGTCAAAGTGAATTGTTTGATTATAATTGTTAATGTAAATTTCAAAATTGAAGGATTTTCAAAGTTACAATTCAATTTTTGAATGCCAAGCATGTTTTTGCAAAGGGAAGTGTGTTCCTTATGAAATTTTTATCTTACAACCTCAAGAACATTTGAATTTGACTTGATTTTAATATTAATTCAAAGTTTGAATTTCAAGGTTGATTTTATTAAAAATTTGATTTTTGACCTGTAAATCTTGGCCTTGAAATGTTTGACATGTAATTTTTACATTAAATTATCTTAAAGGTTAAACTTGAATTTAAAAGTATCTCAATTCAACCTTGAAATTATTGACTTAGACTTAGAATAGTTGACTTGGGAATTTTAAATTTATAATTTTTGACTTGATTTTAAAGTTAAATTTGGTTGGGTTGTAATGTTTGACTTTGGAAGAGTTGATTTGATTTCAAAATTTTTGGTTGATTTAGAAATTTTACTTGATTTAGAAAGTTTGATTGATTTTGATTAAAATTGGAATTAGATTTGGTTTAAAATGAACCTAATTTGGATTTGTTTTCAAATGGGTAGGTTAATAGTATAATCTAAACATGGTACTATTTTGGTTGGATAATATGACATTAGGATAGAAAAAATGACTCAAAAATTAGGTAGAATAATGTCTTATTAGGGAAATTTATAATGGGATATGATAAAGTTTGGATGGGATAATTTTTATTTGTTTGACGTGTAAGGTATATTACATAAAACTGGTATATAAAAACAAACAAGTAATGACACACATATAGGAAAAGACCTATCTTAGTGGTAAAATAAGTGTGCAAGGTGATTGTATCCCATGTGTCTATCTCATAAGAAACAAGAACAAGATAATATCTTAATCCTCACTTCAAGTGATATGTCATGAGATCTTAGGGGAGGATGGTTTCCTTTACACTACAAATCACTTTAAGTTGAATGATCTAAATATAAATTTTGAAAAGGCTTCCTAGATGGTCCTCGATATACCTCATAGTAGGTAGGGCTCAAAATTACACAAAAAAGAAAACATAATAGAAAATTTGTGTGAGGGTCTAGCCCCTTCACAACCACTTTGACCATGAGATCTTAGTGAAGTGATATTGAAAATTGAACTTTTAGGGTGATGTCTAATATCTTAGCATTAAAGATAAACCCCTTGATTTCATGAAGCATTTTATGGGTAATTTCACTATACTCTTATGAAAACAACAATAAATTTGAATCCCCCATAAAAAAATAATATTGGTATGTATGTTAGGGGATGAAATCCTAGTCATCATGTTCTATGGACTTGAATATAGTAATGAAGTCCATATCACGTAACCAAAAGAAAAAGGGAAGGTTCAATATTTTTGATCCTCAATATCCCACAAGTGGGAAAGAGGAGAGCATAATCATTTTGTTTTGGTAAAAATCAATAGTAACCTATATGATTTTGATCACCTAGGGTCCCTATTATCATTTTGAAGTGCACCCTTTGGAGAAGTTGTTTCAAGACTTGTCCCTTCAACTAATATAATGGAAACACCCCTTAGGCTATGGGTAACCTTATGCGAGGGTTGAATATATAGAGAGGGTTGGTTCCCCTTGTAAATAACCTAAACCATTATTAAATATACTATTGTAATGAATAAAATGGGAAGTATGAAACACAAATAAATATAACTAAAAAAGAGGTGATGCACCAAAATGTATGTCTCCTCCACTTGCATGGAATTTGCATAATGAAACCCAAAATGACTGATACACCTACACAACTTGAAAATTAGGCACTCTTGCATAAGAATTTCATAATAAAGTTAAGTGATAAATGTTAAACCAAGAGTAATGACACTTATTCAAAGCTAATTATTTGCTAAAAGATGATTACAACCTATGATCTACAAAATAAAACCTACCTTGCATAGAGGTGAGAAAATTGGACAATAATCAAGGAGAAACAATTTTAAATCAGAAGAATACATCAAAAACTTCATAATTTCACATATAATTCAAGTATGGAATAATTTAAAAAATTACTTTAATTGATTCAAATGCAATTAAAAGTCTAAATTGGGTAGAGTCTCATCATTCCTAGTAGAGGGATTCCTCTTTGATTAAAAAATAAAAGTATATACAGGAGAGAATGTGTGTGTGTGTGTTAGAGAGAGGAGGAAGATAAATAAGAGATAATTGAATGTAAAATCAAATAAAAATAAATTATCAACAAAAGTTGGAAACCTGAAAATCAGTTCTAATACCTTTCCCTCAACGCATTAAGACCTCATGTGCATGATGATCATCAAAGAAGAGTGGCATAGAAAGTGGAATAGTGGATAATTATGCATGTTTTTTAATTTAAGGAGTATTACATGTTGCCTATATTTGGGTTCAAATCATAATTTATTTATAATACCTTTAGAATTAAGTCCTCAAATATGCATGTAGTTAATTGTCTTTATTGATTTCTCATGTTAATCACTCTCTCAATTACATGACTAACACCTTTTTAAGAGCCTCCAATGTATGTATGCCTTATTCAAGAACATTTATTTGAGATTTGGAATAGAAAATAAGTGTATGGGCATATTTTTTACCTTATCATCTTTGCTAATATGATATAACCTACACATTGATATCTATTGCCTTGGAAAGGCCAACTTATATCATTCTTGGTTCTTAACTATACCAATCCACATTATTGGTGTAGTTAATGTGGATAGTTCATAGGTAAATAATTTTAATGATAATTATGAGGTATTAAATCTTCAAAAAAAATATAATTCACAACTCAAAACATGTTAACATCTCACCTTGGATCATTAGTTCACTTTTCTCCAAGAAGGTTCACTAGGCCACTAGGCTTGTTTAGAGGTGGATGAAGGGTATAATTAGATTTATAATATGAGATAACTATTGAATAATATAAAAAAACCTATGATTCACTTTTAACCCTCACATTTTCATTATGAGACCCAAAATCTTCACAAAATGGTCACTTGCCACTTAAACTAGCTTAAATACACCTAGAAACAAGGCTTGCCTGTAAATAATCAGTTATAAATCCTCATATATTAACCTAAGTATATTTATAACACATTTATTACCTTTATAAAACCTATTATCACCTAAAATTTTAGTATTAAAACATTTGTATCACTATAAATTGAATTATGACACTTTTAGTCCCCTTGAAGATTGATTTTCACCATTTTGCAAGTGCAAGTTTATATTTTTTTATTTTTCTATATACTCAAGTATTTTAAAGACTTTATACCAATTTATAAAAATTTTAATGTTTCCTCCCACATTAATTCCAATTTTCATAGGTTTTGGAGCTCTAAAACGCAAATTATGGTCTTTTTGTGAACCTAGGATCTCACAGGGCAACAAGCATGCCAATTTAGTAAATTTTTTGTATCTTGAGTTCTAAGAGGATTAAAAAGATGATTATTTTTTTTATGGTAATTATGGAACCTATATATCCTCCATGATATTTATTTTGGAAATTTATCAAAAAATTACCAAAAACTTCCAATCTAAGGTTTGCAGACCTATATAAGCACCTTCAAGACTAAAAACTCCCTAAAACACTACAATCTTGAAATTTTGTGGACTTGATGCATATGAAAATTTATTAGATAAATTTAATATTTTTAGGAATATTATTATTATTACTCAATACTCTTTCTTAAGTGAATAACACCTTACAATGCCTTGAAAACTTCATCTCTATTCATGTGGGCCTATGTTCTTCCTTCAAACTTGAATCACTCTAAAAACCCTTGGTTGAATATCAAGGAATAAAATATGATTAGATGGATATTAATAAATATTTACATAATATTCAAGATACTTTATCTCCATGTACCTTGTTGGAACTAGCTCAAAATGCCAGAAGATAGGTTCACATCTTAGTGTTTTAAGAGGGTTTCAAGGCCACTAATGAAGATTTGATGGATCTACATATTTATGGGATTAAAAACCATGTTTTTTGGTTAAATATGGTGATAAATAGACCCATTAACTTCCTCAAAAATACATTATTAACCATTCATCATTAGAAATAAAAATGACTCCAAAACCATGCCTCTTGAGCTCTTTTGAAGGTTACCTTAGCTTCTAAATAATTGTTCATAGTCTTACCTACTTATATCTTATTCATAACAACTCAAGTAGACCCTTTTATACCTATTTATTCCTCTCTAATGGTAATATATTACCATGCATATTATCAACTCTTTTGGCACGTTATAGAAAACAACTTCTCTAGGTCTGTGAAAGAATTTTTAGTTGTTTTTGGCCTAGTTTAGACTTTTTTTAAGCATGGATCCTCTTCTTGGAGATCTATAATGGAGTGATGAATGTATTCTCATTATTATATCCTGATATATAAAGTTTTCGTACATCTCTATAATCTTAAATAAAATTCCTTAGGAACCTACAAATCTCATATAAATCTTAATTTTGAAGGCTTTTTTTCTTTTTTCTTGAAATCAATGATTTTTTCCATGAATAGGCCTCCTTAAAATTTAATAACCCTTAAAATTATTTGAAAACCATGAAACCTACATAACCATTCTTGGATTTAAATGAATTTGTTCTATTCAAGGCACTCTTCCATGTTGGAGGGGAAATGAAATCCATTGAGAGGTGAAAATGGAAGAAAATCATGAAGCTCCACATTTTTTGACCATATTGTCTGGATGGAGGGAGGCACGTGAGAAAATTTTAAATATCAATTTTTTTTTATACATTAAGAATGATTATTCTCCTATAATGATTTAAATGACTCAAATATGACATTTTGACATTTTATACATTCAAGTGTACTTTTAAGACCTTAATGTGTTTATGACTTGCTTATGCATTTTAAAACCCATTTTGAAATTTTTACCCATTACAAATCACCTTTTTAGACTCTTTTATATGTTTATGACTTCAATATAACACATTATACCTCTAATTAGGTATTACATTGACATTAACTTGAATATATTGAGGCATGAAGTGAGGCCTAATAAGGTCAATCAATACTTGAACAAGGTTTCAAGACACTTTTTTTCATTGAGGAGTCTTACAATAGACCTAATACAATCCATGACACATGAAAATGACCACAAGATTCCTTAAAATTAAAAATAAATAAAAGAAACCATGTATACCTAATTTTAAGCACACCTAAATATTATGAAATGTTTGTAAGAAGGAATACTCAACTGAATTTTGCAAAATATTATCCTCTCAAAGTGGGAAAATATTCTATGGACCATGGGTGGTTAGAATATCCAACATTATGGCAGCCTCCTAGGGGTGTTTTCCTATCTAAAAACATATACTATTTTCCTTGATGTATTTATTGGGCACATAAACTTACAAATAATTAACCTACTCATTCTGAAAGTGGAACCCTGATTGTAATATGTTGGTCCAGCATTGAATGTAATGAAAATATTGATATTTACCTCTAAAACACACAACAATGAAACAAAGGACAAAAACAAACCTATGCTTAGGAACTTATGGAAAGATAAAAGAAACTTAACCTAATCAACAATGTGAAACAACACTTAGAGAAAGTAAATATGTCTATCCTATTATGTAAAAAGTTTTAACACACCTCTATTCCACATAGATCAAATAAAAAAAATATAAAGTCTCTCCCATATGGTTTAAAGGGATGAAGGGAAGCATTTTTTTAGATGACACTCTTGGCCAATTAGCCTTTTTCAATGGGTCTTGGAGGTAGGCTACTAGCGAATGAGATTCTTCATTGATTATAATATTATTAGACTACCTTCTAATGGCTTAATTGAATCAAACATGTCTTTGACATTGATAACCTCTTCATGTATTTCATTAGAATTTAACTTCATAACCACTAAAAATATACACTACCTTTGATCTTTAGGGATTTCCTTGGGCCTATCCTTATGATATATGACTATTTTAGCTCCATTGGTAACCTTATGTTATTCCTAAATGGTGGAAATGTATTCGATAGTAATCAGACCTTGATTGGTTAAGATAAATGATCCTAATGACTCATTCAAGTTTTTTTGTTAGTCACCCATAACATTTTAAGGGATGTAATATTGTGTGCCAACTACTTCTTTATCATGAATTACAATGTCATCTTGAATTCCTTCATTCTTCTCCCTTGTAATTATTGGGCTATTAAGGGCCTTAAATTCATTATAAATGTCAAATTATGTTTTCTAAGTTTCATCAATATCCTCTTTCTCATTTTTAAGACTACCTTATTGTAAAATAATTACTACAAATTCTTCAAGGTGTACTTCATGCTCATCACTAGACTTGGAAAGATTTGGGATGTTGACTTCCTCCTCATGTAGGCATTAAGTGCTCAAAATAGTATGAGTGGATTTGATGTGATGCTTGGGTTGAACTTCAACCCCTATGAAATAATTTTATTCCTTTTATTTATTGAATGAAAGCTCATTTAACCAAGAGAATACCTCATCATGCTCTTAAATACATTCTTGACTAGATAGATTTGACTTCTCCTTATCAAGACTATCTTCTTCCTCTTGTTCAAAGTTTGATTTTCCTTATTTGATGACACAAATAGGCTCAAAAATATAATATTATTCCTCTTTTTAATTTTATAACTCCTCCTTATACTCATTCAACTAGCTATCTTGACAAACAAAGTTTTCTTCCTCTTGCTCTTGAATTGGTATGAGAGGGGTGGCTTTAAAAAGATTTGAAATTTTGAAATCAAGGTGTTTGGTCCATGAATTCTGCCATGGTTGAGGAGTTTGAGGGATTTTACAAGGGTGGGGATCTCTAAAATTGGTAACCTTAAAATAAGGAGGTTTATTTATAGGTTCAATAAGCTTCCCTTGCTTGAAGCTTTGGATTTTAAATTTGGGAATGGAGGGGTTTAGATGGATTTATTGTCTTTGTGCTTAGCTAAGAACTTACTTTATCTATTCCTCCTTAGTTGAAACCAATATGGAAAAAACAATCCTCTTTATACCTTGCTTGCATTTACCTCCCCCAATATTGAAGATAAGCTTGACAAGCAAGTTCCTCCTACTAAAAACTATACTCTTTTGTAACAACATTATGGCCAATCTTAACCTCAAGGATATATTATTGAACATATAACATCTAATCGATGTTGTGTGTTCAACAATATATCCTTGAGGTTAATATTGGCCATATTGTTCATATTATGGGGCTGGCTGGGAGGATAACCATGATGAATGGGGGAAAAGTATAACTCTTAAGACAATTTCTAAGCATGAACATGCTATCGATAATACTAAAAAGGGGTGGGAGGGAGGTACACATTATGAGGAGGATAATATTCTATTGTGATAGGGCTATTTGGGACACATCCAATAGTATTTTGGGTCTAATATGGATGGTAAGAGGGCATAGAAAAATTAGTTGGACAAAAAGGAGGGGAAGGGGAATTTTTTATAAGGTAGTATGACATGTTATGGCATTAAAAAAACTAGAAATCCATTGAAATATACCTTAAAATAATTAACAAATAGGTCTACTTCTTGAAGAATAGTACCTTTAATAATTTTCAAGTGCATGAGTTGATAAACCAATTGAAATGTGCTCAAAGTCACCAGGTGCCTTATGAAGTGTCTTCTACACTACTCAGCTCAAGATTGGAACCAAATCTTCACCTAAATATAATTTAATGGAACTAGCCCATTGAGCATGGTATAAACTGTTATCAGTCTAAAGTGCACCCTTTGGAGACATGGTTTTAAGACTTTTCCCTTTAGTTGATAGAATGGAAATACCCCTTAGGCTGTGGGTAACCTTATGTGAGTGGTGAACCTCCAAGAGATGGTTCCCATTTTAAATCACCTAAAATTTGACTAACTCTACTACTGCAATGATGTAAAGGGGAAGAAGGAAACACAACTAAATATACCTAAAAAAGAGGTGACATACTAGAATGTAGGTCTCCCCCAATTGCATATAACTTTAATAGTGAAACCCAAAATGACTAATACATCTACATAAATCCCAAATTAAGCACTCTTGGAAAATTATTTCATAATAAAGTCAGGGTATGAATGCTAAAATAGGAGGAATAACACTTACAACTAATTATTTTCCAAAAGTTGATTACACTGTTTCTACTCATTTTCACTTTTTACATTCAGAACAATAAGAAACTAAAGTTAAATGGTCAGGGGTTAGATGATACCTAGATTAAGTTGCAAACTATATCCAGACATTGTAGGAGCTCCTCTTTGGCTATGGAGGATGACACCTATAGAGAGAAAGAGACTCAAACAAAGAAAATGTTAGATAGATATATGGTGGACTGCCAAGCACATGCTCGGTCCTAGAAGTGTAAAAACTTTCTTGAGGGATGACAGTCCACTGTTTATGAAAAAGAGTGTTGTATAAAAGAAATGGTGAAAGACTAAGAAAGAGAAATAAAGATAACACATACCTATTCTCTGCAATCAGTCTGCCACAGTCGCTGACGTCGGTAGTTCTGTCGGCATCAGTTGGTAAAGTTACAAACGTCAGTTATATTACCAATGTCGATAGGGGCAATGGGCCTTGGATGGGTTTCTGGTTGATGTCTTTGGTTGATAGAGGAGTCTGGGAGGTCTGTAGGAGTTTAATGGTTTATGCAGGATTACAAGGTAGTAAATATGGTTTGGGAAAGGGCCAAAACAAAGGGTTGGTGTGTAAAGAGGATAAGGTTGTGGGGAAGGCTTTTCAGCCTCTCCAGGAAGAAAGCTGGGTTGTCTCTCAATAGTACTCAAAAATATTCAATGGAAACTAGCTACCAATGCTTCTAAAATACTGAAATGAAATAGAAGAATACTTAGCTCTGCTTAGTGGAGAACCAGAAGTGTCAAGACGTTTGTTCCTGATGCGACTGATATAGAAGACTTCATACAACCTTCCAATCCAATGTCTGGAGTGAATTCTGTAGAGTTTCTATAGCCTAGAGAGTGATGATAGGATTCTGATCCTTCGTCCCAAAGCCTACCTTTGATATGCAAAGAGTCAAGGAGCAAGAGAATTTAGATTTAGGGGCCCAGCCAAGGTTAGAAATTAGTTTT
Source organism: Torreya grandis (assembly GCA_037957365.1). Lineage (NCBI taxonomy): Eukaryota > Viridiplantae > Streptophyta > Pinopsida > Cupressales > Taxaceae > Torreya > Torreya grandis. Next base: position 1,631,993 of record JARHVA010001982.1, on the reverse strand, counting down.
AAGTAACTGATGTCAACGATTCCACTGGCGTCGGTTGATGGTTGACCGACGTCGGTGGCTAGAGAATAGGTAAAAAGGCTATTTTTAGCCTTTTTCCCATTCCTCCATCTGCCAAGTTTAGTTGTCATTGGTGAACGGTCTAAAGGCAGATTTAATAGGTGCGAGAGTTAGTGGGGGAGTTGGAATAGGTCTTAGGTAATTATGATTTGTCATAGGGTGATAAATGGTCTAAGGGTGAGGTATCCAAGGTGAGGTGTCTAGGGTGATGTTATTAATTTAAAATAAGTAATTTATTTTAAATTAATAAAGTGTGCAAGGGACCAAGGGGAGTTGACACAATTTTGGTGTCTACATACACATCTTATGACCTACAAAATAAAAACTATATTGCATAAAGGTGAGAAAATTAGACAATAATCAAGGATAGACAATTTTCAATCACAATATTACATCAAATTCATGATTTCACATAGAATGCAAGTATGAAAGAAGTTAAAATAGTCTTTTCATTGACTCAAAGGCAATTGCAAGTTTGAATTGGGAAGAGTCTTATCATGCCCAGTAGAGGGATTCATTTTTGATAAAAAATATGGAAGTATAAATAGGAGAGAATATGAGGGAGAGAGAGAGGATAAGGATAATTAAGATTTTATTTACTTTAAAATTAATTCAAAATTAATTATCAACTAAAGTTGGAAACCTGTAAATTAGCTCTAATACCTTTTCCTCAATGTATTAAGATCTCATGTGCATGATGATCATCAAAGAAGAGTGGCATAGGAGGTGGAGTAGTGGTGATTTTTCATGTTAATGACTTGAAGGATTATTCAATTTTGCCTATATTTAGGGTTAAACATTTATTTAGATCCAATACCTATGTATTTAAGTCCTCACATCTGCATGTAATTAATATCTTCATTTATTTCTCATGCTGTCACTCTCTCTCATGCATGACTAACACCTTTATAGGAGCATCCAATTCATGAATGACATATTCAAGGCCATTAATTTCACATTAAGAATGTAAAATTAGTGTATGGTAACATTTTTAAACATATCATATTTTTTAATTTGATATAACCTACACTTTGATATCTTTTGCCTTAGAAAGGACAACTTATCTCTTTCTTGGTTATTAACTACACCAATCCACCTTATTGGTGTATTATGGTGGATAGTACATAGATAAATAATTATTATTCACCTGATGAGTTATTTAATACTAAAAAAAAATTCACTACTTAAAACATGCTAATATCTTGCCTTGGATCATTGGTTCACTCTGATCCAAGAAGGTTCACTAAGCCACTAGGCCTATTTGGAGGTGGATTAAGGGTATAATTTGATTTATGATTTTATATACCTATAAAAACACATAAAAATACATTTTAGGACATTAAACCCCTCCAATTTTCATTAATAAACCAAAAATCTTCACAAAATGGTCACTTGCCACTCACACTAGCTCAAATAGGCCTAGAAACAAGGTCTGTCTGCAAATAGATAGCTATAACTCCTCATATATTGGCATATAAATATTGATAAAAAATTAGTTACCTTTATAAAAAAAATTATAACCTACACATGAAGTTTAAAAAACATTTGGATCACTATAAATTTAATTATGGCACTTTTAGTTTCCTTGAAGATTGGTTTTCACCCTTTTTGAATATACAAGTCTATATTTTGACTTTTATTTCTCATAAAGTATTATACAGACTTGAAAAAACTTTAAAAAGTTCTAAATTTTTTTCCCACACCTTTATTACTATTTTTATAATTTTTTAAGCTCTAAAACTCAAATTATGGTCTTTTTGTGAACCTAGGATCTCATAGGGTAAAAAGCATGCCAATTTGGTAATTTTTTTGTATCTTGCATTATAATAGGATTTAAAAGCTCATTTTTTTTTTGGGATTGAATGGACCCCTTATATCCTCTCTAATATTTTTTGGGTAAGTTCAATTCAAAAATGTACCAAAAAAATCCAATTTCAGGTCTGTAAACTTGTATAAGCACTTTCAAGACTAAAACCTCCCTAAAACCCTGCAAATTTGAGCTCTTATGGAATTGATGCATATGAAAATTGCTTGGATAATATGAGGAGTTTAAGTATTATTATTATGATTATTTAATACTCTTTTTTTAAGTTAATAACACCTTGAAATTCCTTGAAAACTTCATCTTTGTTCACGCAAGCCTATATTCTTCCTTCAAACTTGAATCACTCTCAAAACCCTTGGTTGGCTCTCATGAACTGAAATATGATTAGAGGGATCTCAAGAAACATCTAAATAATCTTAAATATCCTCTATATATACATGTACCCTATTTTAATGAGCTCAAAATGCAAGAAGACAAACACACAACTTAGTGTTTTAAGAGGGTTTCAAGGCCACCAATGAAGTTTTGATGGATCTACTTATTTTTGGGATTTACAAACATGTTTTTTGATTAAATATGGTGATAAAAACACCCATTAAATTACTAAAAAATAAATTATTTACCATTCATCATCAAAAACAAAAACAACTCCAAAATTGTGCTTCTCTTGAGCTCTTTTGAAGGTTGCCTTAGCTTCTAAATGATTGTTTCATAGTCCTCCCTACTTATCTCTTATTCCTAACACCTAGATTAGACCCTTTAATACATCCTAATTCTTTTCTAATGGATGTACATACCCATGAATATTTTCATCTCTTTCGGTACAACCTAGATAATAAATTCTCTAGGGTTATGAAGGAATTCTTATTTGGTTTTGGTCTTGTTTGGAATTTTCTAAGCATGGATCCTCTTCTCAAAGACTTGTAATGGAATGAAAATGAGGTGAATGACATCTTGTGACTCTAACCTAACTTATAAAGTGTCCATATGACTCTGTAATCTTAAATAAAACTCCTTAAGAACCTAAAAATATCATAGAAATCTTCATTTTCGAGGCTTTTATGCTTTTTACCTTGTAATCGCTATTTTTTATCCATTAATGGGCCTTGTTAACATTTAATGACCCTAAAAAATGATTAAAAAACCATGAAACCTTCATAACCATTCTTTGGTTGAAACAACTTTGTGCTAGTCAAGGCACTCTTCCACGTTGGAGGAGAAATGAAAGCCATTGAGAGGGGAAAATAGAAAAAAAATCACAAATCTCCATATTTTTTACCATGTTTTACGACTGGAGGGAGGAATGGGAGAATATTTTAAACACTAAATGGATTTTTGAGACATTAAAAAGGCTTATTCTACTAAAATGACTTAAATGACTCAAGTATGCCATTTTAACCTTTTATAAATTCAAGTGTACTTTTGAGACCTTCTTAACGTGTTTGTTTTTATTATGGCTTATAAAATTCCTTTTGACCTTATTACCCATTAAAAATCACCTTTTATGACTCTTTTCAATGTTTATCACTTTGATATGGCACAATATACCTCTAATAAAATATTACATTGACATTAACTTGAATGTATCCAGGCATGAAGTGAGGCCTAATAAGGTCAATCAAGACTTGAACAAGGTTTCAAGACACATTTTTTCATTGAGGAGACTTCTAATAGACCTAATACAATCCATGAATCATGATAGTGACCATAAGACTCCTTCAAGATATCCAAAAGTATAAGAAACCATTCACAACTAATTTTAAGCACACCTAAACATCATGAAGTTTTTGCAAGAAGGAATACTCAAATGAATGTTGTAAGAAATTATCCTCTCCAAGTGTTAAAATGTTCTAGGGACCATGTGTGGATAGAATAGAAAACAATCACAAAAGTTGGAAAGGGGACACCATACATATGATAATCTTCCTAAAAATAAATAAACAACACAAACACTCAAAGCAATGAAAACACAAATATGTATTAGAACACCAAATTTAAATCTTGGTTTATTTTTGTACCAAAATAAAATATGTTTGTTTTTAAAATAACCACTTATTTTAAAAGTGAAACCTATATAAAATATATTAGTGTTTGGATTTGTGTTTTGCTACAAGCAAGAGGAATTTGAAATGTTGATTTCTTAAGTCACAAAAAACTATCACAGGGTGATATTACCATTTAGCAGGGTGACTTTGTTGATTCTAAAATCTATCCTACCAATATGTAGAAATAAAACATAACAAATATAACTTAGAGATTCTATCAATTAGTAGGGTGATATAACTGATTAGTAAGGAAATATCACTGATTAGTAGGGTGATAACACCATTTTTAGAAAAATAAAGGCATAATTAAAACATAAACAATTTTGATATTTATACTATCAATTCCACTATTTATAATTAAAATATCACTAAAATACAAGAAAATAGACAAAATTCTAACACCGTTTATAATTAGCGATGCACCAATGTGTTTTATAATGTGCATGTTAAATTATCTAGATGATTTGGAATGTTTTAATGATTTCTAGCTTAATTTGTGAGTTATTACAAAAAAATCATCTGGATTTATAATTTCAACATGAAAGTGATGGAAGTGGAGTGTTTATAACTATCACTTGGGGTTTAGACTCCACTCATCAAGTTTGTGGATAATATTTGACTTTAGTGGTCATTCCCTTAGTATTTCCAACATTTATGCATCCAAAAATTATTGAAAGGATAATTTTTTAATGATGGATGGTTGACTTACTCCTTGATACTTATTGGATCATATGTGGCGATTTTAGTATGATTTAGTCTCAAGAATACAAGGAGGGTTTACTCTGAATATGGTGATACACTAGTGAAAGAGAGACATGGTTTTACATGTGAAACATTCTTGGGTTGTCTGACCCTAAGCACCATAAATTCCTTCCTTCCACATCTCCATGACTAACATGGTCTAGCTTCCACCAAGGAAGTGAAAGGGTGGTGAAAATATTGGATTGAGAATTTTTTGTAGAGTAATTTTTTTTTACATTTTCAATTTTTTTTTACTTCCCTATGGTAGTCATCTAATATGTTTTTCTTTTAGACCACCTTCTTATCAAGTTTGAAATTGAATGGATTACACCCCAAGAAAGGAATGTAAAGTTGAATTTTTACCTTAATATTTATCACCTACATCACTCCTAGACAAAGAAACAAATTGTTATATTTTAAAACATTGTACCTCAAATTTTGGAGCTTTTGGATGGATTGAATGGTAGGAAAATGCTATCAATCAAACAAAGACATTTTTATGCATTTATGGTTAACAAGAAGTTATGTTATGATACAAATTTAATGATGCTTCACACCATGAATTAATTCATGTTTCATATAAATTTTAACATTCTTCATTTAGTGAGGATTTCTAAAAGCAAACTTCCGTATGACAAAAAAAACTCAAGGTAGAGGAGCATTATCAAGCTTGGGGAGCTCAACTATGAGAACAAATGCATTGGTTAAAAATCATAAATAAAGATTCTAAGGAATGATTCACTCTCATCCATTCTATGCAAGTGGTTGATTATGTTGAATTCATCTAATAAGATGGTTCTAACATTATACACCTTATTGATATCTTGAAATATTTTGTTTCTCATTACCATGATGTGTTTGTTGCTCAACCTTCCACAACTGAGTGGGAACATGCTTTATTTAGATTTTTCCAAGTCATTACACATAATCACAATGGAGAAAATAGGTGGTGTGTGATCTAATTATCTATATTGAGGAGTTTCAAGAGGCTACTATGCAAATGGATGTTTATAAAACCCTTGGTTCTGATGGGTTTCCTTGTGAATCTACTATAAATTATGGGATATCTTGGGCCTAAATTTGTACAAAGTTCACATTGAAATTGTTCAAACCAATTCCCTTAGTAAGATTATTAGTCAAGGTAATATCAAAAAAATTACCAAACATAGGGAATTAGAGGTTATTACCAATTAGGGACCCATTACCCTTATTAATGTCTCCTATAAAATCATTTCTAAAGTTTTTTCTATTAGGATAATCATATATTACATTTTATTGTTTAGCTTGATTAAATTACACTTATTCACAATAGATATATCCTTGACAACAATATTGGTGTTTATAAGGGAATGGAATGGGACAAAAGATCTCAACACATGACATTTTTTTATAAAAAATGATTTTGAAAAATATTATGATAGAATTGAATGTATTTTTATTTTGGGAATGCTCCAAGATCTAGGTTTTGGATATAGGTTTTTAGTAATGTTAAAATGCTTTTTCAATATTTGGGTTCTTCTATCACCATCAATGGTGTTTAATCTTTGTAGTTTTTCATTTTGTGTTCTATCCATCAAGGGCATCCTCTTGTCCCTTATCTATATGTGTTGGTTGCTAAGGGGTTTAGTTTTTGCTGTTGATTAATCATCTAGAGTGATGGCTAAAGGTATCTCACTTGCTTATTCTTAGAAATAGATGGTTAATGCAATTTTTTTTGATGATTCCTTTATCACACTGGCCAAAGAGGAAACTTCCATTTCTAATGTGATGGAAGGCCTAGAGGTGTTTTTATTAGCATCTAGTTCCTCCATCCAATAGAATAAAATTCAATGTTACACACAGTTTCTTTCAACCTTTCCCAATTAGATGCTTTAATGTAGTTGGAAATGGATTCATCCTACTGAACAATTTATGTTTTTAGGTAGTCCCATTATTTTTCAAGTGATTCATTTTTATTTGAGGGGTTATGTGGTTCAACAGGTTGAGAATTTTTTTTGATAGTGAATATATAAGACACTCTCCTTATCAAGAAAATTTCAAATTTATTTCAAAGTGTTGGATACCACACATGTCTACTATTCATCTTACTGGGCACCTTATATGGTTACCTATGCCAAGCTTAAGATAGTTGTAAGAGACTTACTTTAGGCTAATTTTAAAGGAAATAAAATATTTCACCTTTTTTATTTAGATATTTTTTATAAGATAAGATATCTCTGAGGCCTTGGTATTTTATAAATCAAAATTAAAGATTATATGTTATGTTCCAAATGGATCATCCATGCCTTGGATGGTGAATAATCTTGGTAAATTATGCTTAGGAATTGTATCACACAAGGAAATATTATGGTAAAGAGAGCCTATAAATGTTTGAATATTCAATGTCTCAAACTCACACATGTCCTTGTCATAATTTTTATCACTTCTATTTCTAAGATTATCTAGAAGGCTTGGAAGCTTCTCAAAAGACACTTAACTTGGAATGGATATGGTTTTAGATCTAGACTTTCTTTAAATTATCATTCTCTATGGTGTTCTCATGTTATTACTTTTTATGAGGTTCCCTTTACTCTTGTACCTTTGATTAAAAGTCTTTGACTATTTATAAAAGGCATCAAGGTAATCTCTAACCTCTTTTACAAGTGAAATAGGGAATGGGTGTCTTGGCACATTCTAAGGGATTAATACCAAATATAAGCTAGTGATTAGGAATCTTTTTTTGAAATTCATAATGCCATACCTGATATGCAACTTCATAAGATAAGTATTTAGTCACCTTATTGATGGTGGATAGACTGGAAATGGGAAATTAATAACCCATTCCACTAATATAAACCATGGTTAGGTTATCAAATCCTATCTCTAGAGCATCTTCAAGTTGATACTCTCAATGCCAAATGGAAAGTTGGTTCCATAGAATAAGTTTGAAAAATATGATTTGAGTGAGTATGGGTAGCTATCATAGATCCTAAACAAGAACACTTTGGTGTATTAATAACCAAGGGCTTCATATTGGAACAAATTTGGTGCATATTAGAATGATAATATTGTTTATTTTGTCAGCAACCACCCAAAATATCTAAATTTTAGTTCTGAAATCACTCATAGTTGATCTATCATTATATTCAAGCCCTTTTCCAACCTTTCCATCTATACATGTTTACTTGGAAAATGGTGATTTTAATGGAATCAACCATTATTTATGAAAATTACATGCAAACTACACATATATTCCATGTTGGCATTCTCATTCACTATGGAAGAACTAAACTCAAGTTACTTTTAATCATAGTTATTCTTTATGATTAATTTCCTATTGTTAACAAGCTTGATGTTATACTAATTTTATGATTCAAATATAAGTTCAAGATGAAATTTTTCATTTGGAGGTGACCCAACTCTAAACATTATTGTATCATTAGAGTAGTGCCCCTTATGTTGTTAGGTGAGTCCCTCTAGACTCTCTTAGTCACAGGTTTCCTCTATGAGATCGTGCGTATGGATAATGGGGGAGGAAAAGTTTTCATATAAATCACCATAGTGGATCCCCTAAACAAAGTTTTTCACCCCCTCCTTTGATTCTTAAAGCTCTTGGTACTAGTGGTGATGGACACTCTAGGTGGTCTATGCCTTAGCAAAGGTAAATCCCATCATTTGGTGCTTTCCACTTTGCCTAGTAGGCAAGATGATAATGAAGACAAAGAGAAATAAAATGATGGTTTTGTTCATATACATGAATCAATAAATCCCCATGTTGGAAGTGACTGGAGGTTTGTGGTGATAAACTACATGATCCTCTACCTCCTCTACCACCTTTCATTTTTACTCCCACCACATAGTTATTTCTCATGGTTTGTTGTTGAATTTATATGACTCTTGCTTATTGTTATTTCACATTTTTGGTCAAAAATTATTTTGAATATTATTAATTCACATATGTGATCTTTCTTGGCTATGACTAATTTGACTTCTCAAAGTGAAATTATGTTCACTCACATTTCTGTATGATAAGCTTGTGTAACATATTATATTTTTTATATATAGGAAAAGATTTTCAATCAAAAAAATTTGGGCTTCCCAAACTTGATGAAGATTGGGATAATTTGGATGGTATTAAAATATTAGATTTGAAAACATAATAGAAAAGGTTTAATTTAATTATTATACATGTTGGTAAAACATAGTGGAGAGTCACCTACCAAAGTAAAATTTTTAGGATATACCAAAAGGGATGAGGTGTACATAATATTTTTTCACAAGTTAATCCTAGACTATCATTTAATTAAATTCTATTCATTCAATCAGAATACCCTCACATATTAAAATAAACATTTATCTTATATTTTATACAAGAAATAAACATTTCAATAAATGTAGAATTATCCCAAATAAAAATCATTTCAAAAAATATAAACTTATCCCAATCTAATATATAACTCAAAATCACTGATATTGGTTTTTTATAATTTTAATATTGGAACCTAACTTTGTTTTTATTAAGGGGATGAGGTGTATATAATATTCTTTCACAAGTCAATTATAGGATTTCACTTGATTGAATTGTATTCATTTAATCACAATAGTTATTAAATTAAATATTTCTTAAATTTTTGATAATAAACATTTCAATAAATATAAAATTATCTTGGTCTAAGATATAAATTGAAATATCTAATTTTAGTTTTTATAATTAATATTGGAATTTTAATTTATTATTACTGAATTTTAATTTTGATGTTATCATCTCTACTATTATTATATTATAATTTTAAGGTTATTGAAATTTAATATTATAAAAATCAGATTCCAAAATAATTTTTTTTGAATTCTAATATTATATATATATATAAACTAGGACTTGGGCTTAGTTTAAAGGATTGAAGAGTATCGAATCTATCAAATTCCTCCATGAATCAAACTCAACCATATCTCTTATGGTGTTGAGTATTTAAATTTAGCAAGTATTGATCCCCAATAAGATATTTTTTAACTAATCAACTTCACCAATGGACTAACAACCTTTTGACCAATATTTAATTCAAAAAATGCATTTTTTAATTTATCATTTTGATACTATTAATTTATTTATTTTTATTGAATAAAAAAACTTGTACTAATTATATTACTATGGAAATATCTATATTGTATCCATTATTTTATTTTGGTTCAATAAAAAAATTAATTAATTGTAACATAAGGGAAAGATATATAATATTTGATCTTTTATTGGTAGTATCTATCAACATGTATTTTATTCTATTATTTAAAAAATACTATCTCATGTATAAAAATAGAGTTTAAATTTTAAAATTTTTTATAATTTTTTTATTTCATTTTATTTACAATAGACTTCACATAATATACATTTTAAATGAGTTCTAACATTAGCCATACTTATCGTAACAATTATTTATCTTCACCTATATTTTTTTATTGAAGGTATTCATAATTATATAACTCCTCCCATCATAAAGTAAGTTTTATCCTCAAAATCATCCACCAATATTGTGTTTAGGTTATTATAACCACCATTAGTTCTTTCAAAAAATGTGTTTAATATTTTAAAAATATGCCTGAATTTACATAACCATCATAATATATACATTAAACTTGACAATAGTTTTATTGAATACAAATTAATTTAATGTTATCCCCATTTAACTCTATTATTTAGAAAAATGATGGAATTGTGTTGTCTATAATTTTTAAAAAATTAATTTCATATTTCAATTTTGAAGCTAGCCAAACACTTATGCAATAATTTCTTAATATTTGGTCTAAGAAAATATTACTTATTTTTAGTTGGATTCCACCTGTTATTTTTTATATTTTTTCTAACCACTTATTTTTTTGTAATGTATGAACTAGAATTCTATTCATATCAAATATTTTAAACTTTTTTCTCTGATATATATCGTCTACAAATTAAATAAAAAATTAATCCTTTTCTTACACATGTTGATAAAAAATAATAATTTAAGAGTTTACATGAAAACACAATAAGATACGAACAAGGCATAAAAATAGCTCAAATAAAAATTCAATTGCATAAGTATTAATTTAAAATAGTTAAATGAATAATTTCAAAAACATTGTGTTGTAGTCACTAATTATGAGTTTGACTATTTTCAATGAGTGACACATGTTTGGGTGTTTCCTCACATATTTTAACCATACACACAAGTGGGAATTTATTATTTTATTATATTCAAAAGGTTCCATCAAATTTAAACTAGACAAGAGCTTAATTAAAATATCCTCATCAACCTATGTTCAAATGTATTTTTTTAGTAGTAAAAAAAAGGATACCACTTATCTATTATAATAAGAGTCCTAAAACTAAAAAAGGTACAATAAAATATTTAGACCTTTTATCGAAGGTTTTAAAATATAATTAGAGATAAATATTTAAAACAATCATGTAAGTTTAAAAAATAATTAAGTCACAAACTAAAAAACATCATATTTACTTGAAACCAACATTCATGCTCATCGTCCTCCATCAATAAAGCAACCAATGACTTTTCCAAGTGAAAAGTCTAGATCAAAAGTTGATCCCAAGAAAGTGTAAATTGGATCAAGTTTATAACCCTATATGGCCTCCTTATCAACCATTTCCTTCAAAAAATCCCACATCTGATCCAAACAATTACCCAAGCCAAAACCCAATTGCTCCACATCCTCATAGATAACATGAGTGTTGTTGACACTAAAAATTATGCAGAAGCCTATCTTACAAAGGCCATAAGTTTTTATCTAGGAAGTTGATTGAGAATATATTTTTTTTAAATGAAGAGATACATCCTACTATAATTAATTTATTTAATTAGAGTTTGTTTCAAAAAAATTGATGTCCAAATTAACCATCTAAGGGCTAAAAATTATATTTGAATTATTTTTTGGTATTTTAAATTTTTTTAGAATTTGATAGTTTTATAATAGGTAATGAAAATGAGTTCCAATTCAACCTTTGGATTTATTTAGGAATTTAGAGAATAATGGATAATTATTAGGGCCATTTGATCTTGCATTCAAAAGTTTATAAAAATAGTAACTACTAAAAATATCAAGTTTATTTAACTCTAGGTAGCTTTTTGCTCTTATTAATTTTTTTAGTTGTGCATGTCAAATCTAAATTTGAGTTATGTTTTATTTAAATACTTTGATGTATTAATTTAATGAATAAGGAATAATTATACTTTGGTTTCATTTCTCAATATTTTTTTTATAAATTTATGCCTTTTAGAATTTGTACTCATCATCTAGTATTAGATCAGTTCAACTCTTGGAATAAAATTCATGGCAATATTTTATGTGAATTCTCTATGAGTTTAAAATTTTATTTCTATTTTAAAGGATATATTTAATAAATATCTCAAGATGATAAGGAAGCTAGGCAAAGATGAAAGAGAATATGAAATAGTTGCATAAGAAAGTGGAAGATCTCCCCAAAATTATTACACTTCATAGAAAAATGCAAAGAAGAGATGATACAAAGGAAGAAATAGAGTAGGAATAAAATGTTCAACAAGAGAATGAAGAAAAAGGGTAGCCAAAATGAATAAAATAAAGGATGGTTTGAGAATTAAAAATAAAGAATGAAGGAATAAAGCTAGAATTCTTAGATGATGGGGGAAATATAAAACTAAAGGAGTTAATAGATTGGTTGAATAGTATGGAGGATATTTTTAATGAAAAATAATGGTAGAGGAAAAGAAAGTAAAATTATCATGCACAAAATTGAAGGGTCATGTAATGATTTGGTGGGATAAATTATAGAATGAGAGACAAAGAAAAGGTGAGGAGAAGATCAAGACATGGAGAAATATGGAGAGGAACCTAAGATATAAATTCCTTCATATAAATTATGCACAAAATGTCTATCAAATATTTTTAAACCTAAGGCAAAAAGAGCACAATGTACAAGACTAAATATATGAATTTTACAATTTGTCTATTTGAGTGGAGCATGATGAAATATAGTAATAGATGCATGAAAGGTATGTATCTAGTTTGAAATTCTCTAATCAAGATGACTTAAGCATGCATATAATAAATAACATGGAAGATTCATATCAAATAGATTTTTAAAAAAAAGAGAATAAAAATAGATAATATTTTTGGAGATCACCTGGGTTGAAGAGAGGAAAATATTCTCCATTAAGGGGAAAAGGTGGATTTAATCCCACAAAATTATAATAATCATATGGGGTGGAGAAGTAAAAATATACCAAACAAGAGTTTCAAAATCAAATAAAAGGAAAAGGATTTTAAAGAGACAAAGGCTATGGTGGTAGTAAAATATGGAAAAATTGACATAGGCCTTATGTTTTCTATAGGTGGTCAATATTGACACAAAACATTCAATTTTACACTCTATCATGCATAAGAGAGGATGTGAGAGGATTGGTCAAGAGTGAATCTAGTTGAGGTTGAGAAATTGTAGAAAACAAATCTCATGATGAGAATAATAATGATTGATCCAAAGAAAGATCGTACATAAGATAAATATAATGGTGATTCATAGTTGTGTATAAATATTTTTTTAATTAGGTGCACTTCAAGAGGAAATATGTTTAAAATTATTATTGATAGTTTAAATAGTAGAGAAAATATGTCAATAATTTAAAATGTGTTTTTATCCTTATTATATTTCATGGTTTAATAAATGAATTAAAGTTAAAATAGATAAGAGGTATTTAATTAAGTTTTCCATAGGAAATAATTATAAGGATAAAATATGGTGTGATATTATTCCAACGTATGCATGCCAATTGTTGTTGGAAGACCATGGAAATAAGATAGGAAAAAAATACATGATGGAGAGAACACATATAATTTTTAAAAATAAGGTTCAAAGGTAGTTCTATTATTTATTAATGAATAAGGATATGTAGAAAACATGTTCTCCAAAAAATAATTTATCAAAGAGGTGAAGATGATAAGTTTTAATTATGCGTTAATGGAAAATAAAGAAGAAACAAAGGTTATACAAATACCAGTAGAAGCAGTGAAAGTGCTTGAGGGATATGTTGATGCTATACTTATGAGTTTATAGATGGTTTACCAATAAATAGACATATTTAGCATAATATTTACTTGATTCTTAGATCAGCTCTACCCAATTAAGAACCTTACAAGATGAGTCAAATCAAACATGAAAAATAGAATATTAGATGGTTGAATTGGTGAGAAAGGGCACAGTGAGGGAAATCATGAGTCCATGTGAAAATTTTACATTATTAACTCCAAATAATAATGAAACATGGAGGATAGGTGTAAATAGTATAGAAATCAATTATATCACCATCACTTGTATATTTCCTATACTCCACCTAGATAACATGGTGGATATACTTTCAAAATATTCATGATTTACTAAGATTTATCTAAAGAGAAACTACTATCCTATTTTGATTCAAGAAGAAGATGAATGGAAAAAAAATTTCAAGAATAAGGATGGGTTATATTAATGGTTGGTGATGTCATTTGGATTATCCAATGCACCCAACACATTTATGAGGATAATGAATATAGTGCTATGAGATTATGTTGGTAAGTTTATAGTAGTCTAATTTGATATTCTATAAGAGTAATTAATAAAACTTAAGGAATTTGAGAATGCTATTATAAATATTGATAAAGAAAAATCTCTATGCAAAGTTGAAGAAGTGCAAGTTTATTGTGGTGCATCAACACAACCAACATATACAAGGGTTTTTTTTTCCTGAAATGAACCACTACTTTTTTTTCAAATTAATTTCAATAATTAATTTAAAAAAAAAGAGTATAAGGTACATATATTTCACAAAATTCTTTGTTCAATAAATACAATTAGCTTTCCCAATTTTTTTCTTTTACATTACATTGGTAGTACACAATTACTTCCTTAATTAATAGATAATCATGAAAAAATAACTTATTTTTAGATGAAGTAGGTAATTATCTTTAAACACAAATAATAAAATACAAGATTGAATCTTTATCTCATGATAATAGAATAGGGAATTATTTAATAACATCATACGGTAATTGACTTTTTCCTATAGATATATAGACATTAAAAAATAATAAAAGAGATTTATTACTCTTTCTTTGTAAAATATAAAATTTACTTTTCATAGCATGAAATTTTAATTCTTTTCTCATGGAGGCACACAATCACTTATTAATAAACACTTTTAAAAGTAAGCCCAAAGAACAACTAGCTTCCTTTTCACAAAAAGAGATTTAATATATCTAAAAGCATTATGTGACATAATGAGAGTTTAAATCATTTAAAACATCTATTAAATACATTTTTTTTCTAATTATTCATTAAGAGACATAATTATAAGCATAATTCCATCAAGTAACATAGGTCTAGTCCCTTTCTTCCATTTAGTAAGCAATCACCATTACATTTTACAACATCAATGTCTTGTGAAACAAGTGAAAATTAGAAGGTAGAAAAGTGAGTGCTCACCTCCTAGCCATGTGATGTCATTAGGCATATATGGACCTCATCAATCCTTGATCCTAAAGGGTTCCTCAATGAACCAAAGTACATGGATTTCCAATGACCCAAAACATAGGTATAATATTTATAGGCTTCTAAATACAAATTCACATAATAAATGATCAAGAATAAGAAAAATCTAATATCTATCTAAGTTATTTGAAGGATTTTTTATGAATTAATAATTCATAGTTTCTTGGCACTTAAATTTTATACCAAAAAATATTAGGATAAACTAGCATACAACTCACACTTAGGCTCCAAGTTCCACCTAATCCCTTCTACAAGTATAGAAAATGAATTTACACACTAAACACACATTCCCCTCACATTTTTGGCACAATCTATCACACATTTTTTACACAATATTTCACATATTTTCAACACAATATGTCTCAATTTCTGCATATGGATTCAACATTATAACAACATAATTATTTCACACTTTATCACAAGATGATCATACTTGAAACATTTATTCAAGTTTTTTATATTACTTATACCATGATCCTAAAATTATTCTATTTTCTTCATCTCTATTTCATTAAAATGTAGCTATCATCCCTAGCTGAGAGAGAAAAATATGCAATATAATAATATAATGAGGGAGTGGGTTATTTAATTATGCCATCATTCATGATGGGACTTGTGTCCATTATAAACCATGTAGATCCACCCCTTTACAAATAGCCTTGATGGATATAATATTGGGTAGTGGGCCTCCTAGAGAGTCCAAATGGCAAAGAAATCAAGTTTGATGACTTGGAAAACTAGAAACATGATTTTGGGAGTTTTTACATAATATTAAAAACTAATTTCCAAGGACATATAGGTTCTAAGATCTTTGGATTGGGGCTAGATTGAAACATGGATAGGTGGATGTTAGAATGTTTAATTGAGACTTTATGTGGCATAATAACCTATGATTATAAATTCCTAACAAAATATCATAAGGTGATAAGTTATCCACACACATAACATAGGTGAGGGTAATAACAAATATGTTAAACATGTGGTCCAAGGTCATGTCTAGGATAGGAATGGCTCATTAGTTCCATGGTTAATCCCCCATGTCCCTTGTTATACCATTGAATACATATCCTCTACACACTCACTTCACACATTAAAATGATCTCACATTATATATTAATATATCAATAATGAAAATTCACTCATCTTAATATATATCCAAATAGTATCATGGAATCCACCATAATGTGTATATTAATGTCTCTCTTGAGTTGTGATTATATCACAGTCATAGGTTATGAGGATATACATGTTTTAACCCACCTTTGGGTATGTCACAATTCAACTATTTCATGATAGGTTAGAAATAACAAGTCCAAAAATAGACTACCATATAACTTCATTCATGATTAGATAATTAATTTCCAAGTGTATTTATGACAACAAAAAAAATATAATTAACATAATAAAATAACTGAGCATGCTATATCAAATATCTGAACATAACCATAGTCAATCCAAACATCAAAACTAAGATAAAGGATATAAATAATGTACAAATCATCCAAAACTATTGAGTCAATTGCTACATAAAGGGTTAGAAATATCATGTCTTGAAAATATATTACCACATAATTTAATTCATGGTTAAAGAATTAATATACAATCACAAGTGTGTGTGTGTGTGTGTGAACATGATAATAATAAAATAATAATGAAATAAATCTACAAAACAACTAAAAATGTTATAAAAATCATTTAAATATGTCCATCACCAATCCATATGGCAAAAATAAGATAAAAGATATTAGCCATATCCTTAATATTTTAAAAATATAGTGCAATCCTTCTTAGTGAGTCACGTGAAGGAAACCTAGAATCTCTCCAATAATGTTGTATAAGTAGAACACCCATATATATTTATTTGGGAATCCAACCGATATAAAAAAGTAGAATAGAAAATGAAACACATAACGTGGTACCCATCTGCTAGAGCTAGTATTTATTCTACCTAGGATGCCATTACTTATCACCAAGTAAAATGTGAAATATAACTCATAGCAGGACACCCATATATTAAAGTTAAATTTTTTTATAAATGGTATGTAATTCATTATCAACAAGTAAAATATGAAATATAACTCATAATAGTATAATGTACATGCAAAAATCAAAATGTTTACCTATGCACTAAAATTATTGAGGTTTGGTTGAGACCACTGACATAATGAGTAGATGGATGTGAAAATACATGGATTGGGTTGGTTAAATTGAGGAATGAGGTTTTAGATGGAAATTATAAAAGGATGCTCATGATGGTACTAGAATATATCTATCACATCACAATACCCATTGAGGGTGTTTAATTTGGAGGAGACAAAATACTTAGGTCCATCTATATATGTGATGATAAGGTAAAAAAGTTCTTAATCAATGATAAGAACAAGAAAGTGGGTGTAATTCAGTTAAATAACTTAGGGTATTTGGTCAATCTTGTTAGGTTGTTTATGCCTAGTCAATGACATACATAAAGTGAATGAAAATATGATGAATCAAGTCCCAAGGAGGAAAGAAAAGGAAAAGGTGAATGGATAAACTTGAATGATGTTGTGTTGGTGACCTTGAAGATGAGGGGGAATGACTATGGGAGGTTTGAGAATATACCCATGATCATTTTAGACACTATTTATGAATTATAGTAATTTAATCTTGTACACTTGGAAAAGACATATCATGGATGTACCTCCAACTTCTATATCTTTCTTTCTAATAAAAGGATTGCATATACTATCTCCATGTGCCTATTGCTTATCTCTTAGTCTGACCAATGTTATTCTGATGAATCATACCTTCTATCATACTCAAAGTGTTATAAACATGTTTATATTCTATTTCAACAAGTTTTGGACCTGTGCCTAATTTTTAACTACCTAGACACTTACATCCCAATCAAGTGCATACGTCAACATAAGTGTCCTACTCTAACACAAGTGTCTAGTTTCCTAAAGTCATCAAATTTTGAAATGAATCATACCCTTTGGTCATTTTAATCTATTTTGTGATATATTCTCTGAATTCTATACAAGGATTGGTATGAATATAGGATCAATCCTCATTCATTCATCACATAACACATACCTAAAAACTCACAAGGCAAAATACTTAAAAAATTCAATCAAGCATTCAAGTAAGAAAATATTCCCTATTTTCTCCTATTTCTATATCAATCATAGGGAAAACACATATATAGATATGAAGTATCAAATGAACATACCATGATCCATATTTTCCAAGTTACAAGCTAGGTAACTCTATGTATGTTTTTACTGCACATTGTATCCTTATGAACATACAAGCCCACATGTAGGGGATAACTACATGAGTTTGAGGTCCTCTTTAGAGTAGTGGCTACATAGGTAACACCCACTAAAAAAGGGGTATTTGGGTTAGCTCAACACTATGATCACACTAACTAATTTTTCTCATAGCCACTATGAACATGAAGAATTAGAGTTTTGTTATTTTACAAGGAGTGACAACTTATGATCTAGATTTGAGCACATTAGAGTAAAGGTAACATATATCCTAAAATATCCTAAGTGGTATCATCCAATTCCAACATGTATTCTATACTAGACACCTATGTCTAGATTAGAAAAAAACATTGACACAAACATTTAAGGTTGATGTAAGTGTTTGAGGTCACAAATGTGATTAATCCATAATTTGATGACAATCTTATAATATAATTCTAGTATGATTCCTTCTTGTTATAAATCTAGATATGTATTAGTATCAAAACTAGATAAGTATCTTGTTTTAATTATCATTTTAATACATAACATAACTATACTTTCTATTTTTATCATATCTCAGTATATAAATTTAGAATATTTTTTAATCTAAGTTTTTAAATTAAATTTGGCTTGATATAAATATATTTTACTACCCTTGTGCCCTAGGCTATCTCTATCCATTTAATCCTAAATTCCCTAATCTAGAAATTAGGTTTAAACATTTTGTGAAATCCATATATATGAATATATATGTTTTTATTCCTAGGGTTTTCAATTAGCTAGGGTTTTAGTTTTTTTTACTTTTTCATTTCATGTTTATATTATTTTGCATGTAACCTCGATGTATCCCTAGATTAGGATATGCGCCTATTAAACACATTAAACTTCATCTCCTCCTCCTAAGATGTCTAAAAATAATTAAGGGCCTAATCCTATGATCCATTATGATACACATGTTGAAATGAAAAATATAATGATGAGGTTATCATAAAATAAGATTGACATAATGAAAACCATGAGTGTAATGAAATTGATGAACATGATCTAATAGATCATCAACAAGTGAAAGAAATTGGATTATTTTGTGAGAAATTTGTCGAAAACCTAAAGATATTGATAAAATCATAAGAACCATTTTATAAACTAAAAAATCAAAATGAATAGACACACAAGTAGGTCCATCCATTGATCATGCTATTAGGGCTATGGGTCATCCCTATATACCAACAACCCTCCCCTTGAGTACCTTACCACTTCATTCATCTATTGGGGATAAGAGATATGTGTTCACACCTTTGTTATTTGAAACTAATATTAACACATCTTACATAGGTAACATTATTACTTCAAACAAATTACCGATTTTAATGCCTATATCTACCCAACCAATGGGTACACCTCCTTTTGTGACTTTTAAAATATCAAACTTTAAAGACCAAGAGGTGAAATTTATTGTTTAAACTATAAATTTTTTCAAATTAATGTTAAATATATTGAACATGATTATATGAAATCACCTTATGTTATTGATTCAAAATAGGTGTTGCATAATCCTCTTGCACTAGAAATATATTTACACCCCTTTCCAATTGGTTTTGTTGCACTTAAATTCACATTTTATGATGGTAAGGGTGATATTGAACAACATCTTCAATATTTATATGAAACACGATTGATTATGCCTCAAATGATAAAATTTTGACCAAATTATTTCCAAAGAGCTTAAAATACTATGTTTTTAGGTGGTTTTATGGTTTACCAATCTAATCAATAAATGCATTCAAACCTCTTTAAAAGAAATTTTTGGCACACTTCTCTATCAATATCACCAAAGAGGTTTCCTATGCCCAAATTACAAAAATAAAACAAGGAAAAAATGAAAATATAAATGAACATGTATTGAGGTACAAGATAATGTTGGATAAAATGACCAATCCAATGGAAGATAAAGAGTTTCAAGACATATTCAAGCAAAGTTTTCTTGTTCTATTACATGAGTCCATTTTTTTCCAAAAAAAAAATATTTTAATGACTTATGCCACATTGTTCATGATTGTGAAATGAAACTTATCTCATTTAAAAAACTTAAGAATGTAAAAAACACACTAAATACATCTGCATATAATACCAAGTTTACTATTGAACCAAGTTATAAGGTGAAACCTATTGCACCTAAAAAGGAGACAACTACCATGGTTAATGTGGTGTCATAACAGCATAATTAGTTTATCTTATCCAATGCACCTAAGAGATAATTTACATGCTTACTCGAGTATCCTACTTCATTAATCCCATGGCTTGTAGAGTGTCACTTCATATCTCTCCCTCATCCTATATAGGTTGATATGAGTATACCTCTACCCAAAGGGTGTAATGTGAATGATTATTATGACTATCATCAAGGCCATATGTATTGTACAAACATATTTTTTACCTTGAAGCATAAAATCCAAGACCTCATCGATGACCAAAATATTTAATTTTATGATCCCCTAAAGGAATCCAGTTCAAAACCTAATGATCACCAAAAATAAAAAATATTTAAAAATCCTTTGCAAGACCATTTCTAAGAAGGATCCAAATGTACAAATGGCATATAATGCACATCCTCATCCATTACATTATGGGAACCCATTATGTGGGATTATTGACACTTATGCATTCCATACACCTCATATGGTTTAGAGACCCTCTATTAATTTCAATGACAATGAGATTATAAATGATGATGCCAATCTTCATTCTTTATTCATTCAAGAGTACCTTAATCACTGGCATATACTTAGTGTTATGATTGATAATGGTGCAAGTGAGAACATTTATACCATGACATTACTTATGGATTTGAGTTATATAAATAATGATTTACATCCTTCAACTACATCAGTTAGAGCATTTGATGGGACCTCACATTAGGTTCTTGGTGAGATTGACTTAAATTTACAGGTGGGTCCTGCACATGTGGTTAATACCTTCTCAATTATACCTTCCACATGTGTATTTAATATGTTATTAGGATGACCTTGGATAAATACACTTTGATTAGTACCTTATATAATGCATAGGTGTGTTAAATACATTCATGCTAATTGGATAATTATATTTTCCAAAATTCCATATGAACATCCACTTGAACAAGAACAGTTTATACCCAAACAATTAGTTATCAAACCTACTAAGGTTAATCCTCCATAAAATGGTAAGAAATAGGCAATCCCATTTCCTAGGTGAAAAATAATGGATATACCATTACTTTAGAGATCCATAGTGGGTTCCATGGAATACTCATCTACTACACAAATTTTTAAGACATCTAGAGCACTTAAACATGCTCCTACTATTATTATTTCAAAGGAACTATATAACACTTAATGATAGGTTCCACAAACCCCCATCCATTATATTGTTTATTCAGGACCATAGAGTCCTATTATACATATTTAGTAAGCCATAAATACTATAGTGACAAAAATTACACCTATACATTATCCTTGGTAGTACCACCAGTTTATTGTACTAGGTTCCCAGTGGGGAGATACCTATGAGCATCCATTGGAAGAGTTTATAGGATGGTCATTTCATATCAAATATTCTAAAAATAACACACACACACACACACACACACACACACACACACACACACACATATATATATTGAAAAAATAAAAAAATTAAAAACTATTTTTAGCATTTACATGTTCTTTTATCTCCTTGTAATCTATGTTGTTAGTCCCATATTCTTGTAAAACATATCATTTATTTCTATACACATGAGTTTCACACATATTTTGTGTGTGATAAAAACATACACAGATATATGATATTTACATTTTTGAATGTTGGGACTTCCCTCTACTCATGTCATGTGGAAATTGGGTGCATCTACTTCTTTGATCACCATACATTCAAGTTATAACATTTTATGATCACTTTTCATTATCATGTTTGATATTATGAACTTACACATACCTTCCCATGCTCATATCTTTTGAAGTATACTTGGTATGATATGTACTTAACATTTTTTGATAACACATATATCCAAGGACTAGTATGATATGTTTATGTTGGTTGCTTATGTTCTATGATTTTCCTTTATGAATTTCCTTTAGTGTATTGTCTTACATGTGGATAATTTGAATATGATCCATTGTGTACATCCTCCATGCCTTTATTTTCCTCTTTAACATTTAAATATGTCATTATTTATTGTATGTAAATTTGAAATTGTCATAATTGATTTTTTGGACATTTGACTAAGTCATGTCCCTTCGATTGTGCAGAATTTGAACATGCCCCTTGTTTGAGGTCTCCTTGGACAATTGCCTTTTGATTTATTTTTTGAGTGCCTTTGTGTGTGTCCCTAATTTTCTATTTAGCATATAGTGTTATTATATATATATTTACATGATATATATCATGCATATTAGGACATGATGTGATCAAATTTTAAATGCTTCAATGATATATCTATGTAGACATGTTTCTCCTATATGCAACATGATAAATTCATAGTTTACATGGTTATCTTATCCTTTTGAGGTAAGGTAACTATTAGTTACTACTTCCACTCACATAAAAAGAGGCCAGCTAGAATATTAGTAGGGGAATGGCATAAAGGCATGGCTTTCACATTATTCATAGATTTATATTACAATAGGGTCATGTTTCAAAAACATGTTCTTCACACTCATACCAATTTTTTATTTTAGATTATAT
Source organism: Torreya grandis (assembly GCA_037957365.1). Lineage (NCBI taxonomy): Eukaryota > Viridiplantae > Streptophyta > Pinopsida > Cupressales > Taxaceae > Torreya > Torreya grandis. The sequence goes on along the minus strand of JARHVA010001982.1, from coordinate 1,608,842 downwards.
TGGGGGGATGTTACGAAAACATGTTGTTCACATTAATACTAGTTATCATTTTTTAGATATACAATGGGGGCATTTTTTGAAACATGTTATCTACATTTACACTAGTTTTTAGTTTAATATTATAGTGGAGGCATGTTATATAAACATGTCATCCACACTCAAACAATTTCAAAATTTTAAAAATTCATAGTTATATGATTTAGATACACATTTGTGGAAAAGTTCTATACATCGGTACCATTACTATATGAAAGTTTTAGCATGAGACATACATAAGGTGAATATGATATAAAAAGGGTACTTAAATTATAAAAAATAAAACCATATTTCAAATTTCAAACATTTATATAGACTTTAGCTTACCAGGTTGGACTATTACAAACTATATTGAACCAATCTACTGTAGTAGTTAGTTCACTTTTTGGTACGATTGAGGTGATTAAATAAATAAATATTTCCAATTTTATAGGTTATAATTGATTACATAATTTAAACTAATTGTATTTATAGTTTGAGTTGACTTGGTTCACTCACACTCACTAGATTATAAGAATGATTGGGTTGCATTATTGAGCTAATCTCAACTGTTGGGTAGAAAATCACATTTTAACCAAGGTTGGGGGCATGTGTCCTCTAATATTTATATATTTATGCACTTTAAATATTTTTTATTTGTCCTAGTCTCAAATCTAACTCTTCATAAAGATATATTTTTTCAAATCAAATTGCCAAAAGGTGCAAGGCAGTTGCGTCAATACACATGTATACTCCTAAACCTTGCTCTTTCAATTTAAATCATTTCAATGTTTTCAATTTAATATTATATGAAATGATTGTATACTATAACATGATCTTGGTTGTATGTTATTCACCATAAAATCACTCAAATTTCAATCAAATAAAGGCAAGGTGTGTTATACACACTAGGTATGCATTTATTTTCCTTTAAACTAACAATTTCATTACTAGATTAAAGGGGAGAATTTAGACACTATTTTTGAATTATATACCACCTTAATATTTTACATTTAGAAAATACATATCATCAATTTAACTTTAGCTTCTAAACCTTTCCTATTGCCAAAAAGATCACATACATTATCTCTTTATGCCTATTGTTTATCTCTTAGTCCAACCAATGTTATTCTAATGACTCAGATCTTACATCATACTTAGAATGCTATAAAAATGTTCATATTTTGTCTTTATAAGTTATGAACTTGTGCCTATTTTCTATTTTTATGGACACTTGCATTCCAGTTAGATGCCTATGTTGAAGCAAGTGTCCTACCTAAATGTAAGTGTCTAGTGCCCTAAAGTCATCCAATTTTGAAATGAAATGTATCCCTTTGGTTGGATTAAGTTCTTTAATGTGAGATATTATCCAAAAGGATTGGTATAAATACATGATAAATCCTAATTCATTCCTCACCTAATGTAAAACTAATAAATCATAATGAAAAATACCAAAATCATTCAATCAAGCATTCAAATCAGTAAAGTTTCCCTATTTTCTATTATTTCCATATTAGTCATAGTGACAACACATCTACATGTCTAAACTACTGAAGGAAAATCCCATGAGCCACATTTGACAAGTTACAAGCTAGGTCAATCTATATACTTTATTATCACACATTGAATCCTTATGAAAACAAAAGCCCACAAGTAGGGGATAATTATATGAGTTTGAGGCCCTCTTCAAAGTAGTGGCTATGTAGGTAACACCCATGAATATATGGGTATTTGGGCTAGCTTGACATCATGAGCTCAATAATCCAATTTATCATAACCTATATGAAGATGAAGAAATATGGTTTTTTATATTTGATGAAGAGTGATATATTATGATCCAGATCTAAGGACACTAGAGTGAAGTCAACATTGAACCCAAAATACCATAGGTAGTCACATCCAGATCTAATAGGTATTTCATACTAGACACCTACATCTAAGTTAGACAAAAGTGTTGATGAAACCATACAAGGTCAGCATAAATGTCTAAGGTTATAGATGTTTTTAATCCAAAATTTGATAGTAGTCCCAAAATATACTTCCAATATGAGTCCTTCCTATTCCAGATCCAAATCTTTATTAACATCAGAACAAACTAAGCATATTATTTTCATTATCATTGCAATATCTAACATAGATGTACTTTAAATTTATAGATATTTTAGTAAATAAATTTAAAATATTTTTTTTATCTAAGTTTGAAAATTAATTGGCTTACTATAGATATAGTTTATTACCCTTGTGTCTTAGGCTATCTCTATCCCCTCTAACCCTAGATCCCTTGATTTAGATTTTAGGGTTAACAACTCATTAAGAGTATTGAGAGAGTTGAATATGAGGTCTAGAATGGGGCTGGAATGAAATAATTCCAATTTGAGCTCTACATTAATGTCACTTTATAAGTTGATAGTATGAAAATTAACTTTAACCTAAGGGAAAAGACATGGTCTAATAAAGTAAGGATGTTTTAGAAGTGTCATGGAAGAGGATAATAAAGTTTTTGTAAGTGAATGAAGCATAAGATATTATTTATATAATATTTTTAAAATGGTGTAAATTTTTTTTTAGAGTGTTGTAGCAATGTTTTTGTGCTTGTGCTTATTTTGTCAAGGTTTTTTTTGGATGTTTTTAGTTGTTTTGACAATGTTTGGAAAAGAAAATGAATTAATCTACTTGTTGAAAATGGAATGAAGAAATAAATTACGAATTAAATTATTCAATTAAATAAAATGAAAATACTTATTTTTTATTTTTGGTATTATGGATGCATTAAACCTAAAATTAAAATTCTAAAATAAATACGTAGGTGTTGATTTTTACTAGTTTTTCTTAGTTTGTAAGATGACTTGCTGAATGCAATCTGCGTGATCTAGATTTTTTTTTTAATTATTCAAGTTGTAAAAAATAATACCATATAAATATTCATTCATAACATTAAAATGTGAAATCAAAATAAAAAAAAACCTATCCAACACACTTGTTAAGAATTAAGAAAATTGATGTCATGTACACAAGCTAGAAATTGGTTTTGAAATCTTAAAATTTCTATGCATGAAATGAAATTATATAATGATTAAATAATGAAATTTTAGTATAATTATTTTTTTGTTATCATACCTAAATTTTTTTTCTTTCAATAATGAAACGAATGAATCTTTAATCTAATATATAATGTTTGAGTATCTAGGTTATCTAGGTTGTGTGTGTGTGTGTGTGTGTGTGTGTGTGTGTGTGTGTGTGTGTGTGTGTGTGTGTGTGTGTGTGTGTGTGTGTGTGTGTGTGTGTGTGTGTGTGTGTGTGTGTGTGTGTGCATGTGTGCATGTGTTTGAGAGTTGTTTGTATATGAAATCTTGTCTAAAAATGAAAATTAACTACTATATTTGGTTTTAAATATTTTTGTGATTTGATTAATCTAACATATGTGATGTTCAACACTATTTTATTTCAATAAAACTAACATGCAATTATAAAACATAAAATCTAGACTATGTTTTTATGCAAGAGAGGAAAGAGAAAAGGATTTATTTTCTTCTTATTTTTTTGTGATTTTTTAAATATTCCAATGAAATAAAAAATAAATAAAATTAAACTATTATAATATAATAAATTAAAATAATACTTAAAAAAATCCTCTAACCTGATCAATGGTTATGATCAAGCAAAGGTAGGATATTGTTGTTGTGTAAAGCATCATTAGGAAACTATCTCCTCCACTCAACATGACCATAAAAACTCTTTAACAAAATATTACATAAAAATAATGAGAATATAATAACAAAACCATACAAAAGAGAAAAACTATATTTTAGCTTGATGAATCACTAATAACAAATACTATGTTGGTGATCTAGTAAATTCTCTCCTCCAAAACCATGCGGATTTGACATGAAAATGATCAAAGGTGGAGCAAAACATTTTCCAAAAATAAAATCAGTTGGGATAAGGTTATGTATAAATTGAAAACACAAATATTTAATGTAAAAATAATATCTAAAAATGATCTAAAACTAAGATATTTATAGAGGAAGAAGGGAGGTTGCAAGGGTGAGTTTAACTGTTGGTTGACTAAAAGTTAAACTTAGGAGGGATAAAAATTGATAAATTGGAGTGGGAGTGAGTTGGAATTTAATATATATGAACACAAAGGAATAAAAGAAATAAAAATGAATAAAATAATTAAAAACATGTGGGAAATCAAGTCTCAAATTCTAAAATTGGAAGATGGGCAAACTATGATGAAACCACCACTATTTACAAGTGACAGATAAAAAGCACAACATAAGTTAATGACACCACCTCATTCAATAATTAAATTACCCTAAAAAATAATGAAACCATAAAAATGTGATGCTTAAACTATATTTTTTTATGAAACCTTCACAATATAACATGTTCAAAAGGGGTGGCTTCATCATGATTAAGGGCATTTTCATCATAGAAACTAGTGGTTTCCTCTTAAATTAAGGCTTAGATATTGAAGATAGAAAGGATCAAAAAATGTTATTAAAAGTATAGAGGAGTAACATATGATAAGCAAGGATATGCATGCTAAAGATAACCAACTTTGAGCATGTTTTGGATTCATTACATCATCATTGAATTTTATAGAAATATTGTACCATGTAATTTTTGGGAGCATACATATTTAACCCTTGGGATAATGTCTTGTTATGAGTTGATTAGAGTTTGGTCCTAATTAGTGGTGTACTAAAATGAAAATTAGGGTTAGAAAAATTACCTTACTTACCTATGTGGTGGAATGAAACTAGCTGAGACTCTATCACAACTGACAAATAAAAGATGGAAATCAAGTGCATTTTAATAAAATTATAAAATAGACTAACTAATCAAAACATAATCATGACTATTTATTGTTTATATGGGGATTATTACACTAATTAAACTATCCCATTGGGGGACTAAATCTAGGGCTAAGTGATGTGAACCTACAATACTAAAATAATATACAAACATGTTACAGGAAATGAAAACTATTCATAGGTGTTATTTTTGTGTGAAAAATGCATTGGCCGAGAAACAAACATATCTAAAAGCATAAAAAATAATTTTTAAAATAAAATTGTTAAAAAATAAAAATAAAATAAAACATAATGGTTAGTTAAAATGCCTATATATTCAAAATATTTCTAAAAAAATAAATCATTTTTACAAATTGATTTGTGATATTTTGATCATTTTACGTATTTAATTTTAACATGATTACTTAGCTAATTTACTAATTTTTATTTCATATGAATGGATCTGATGTCTATATATTTAATTTTGGTTACAAAAACATCAATGGGTTGGATTGATATGATCAAGGACACCCTCATCAATCTATATAAGGTGGGCATGAATATGACTTGAAATCAACTTTTGACATATCTAGGATTGCCTACCGAGATAGGTAGATATATAAATGTTTTTTCCCTAACCTACCTCATGTGTATGACACTAGCCAGTCTGAGGGTATATATTAGTGGGTCAGAGGTGACATTCACCTTGGTAGAAGGTCATGTTCATGATTTGATTGACATCCTAGTTGGTAGAGGAGGTCAAGCTTCTTTGAGTTGATAGATAGGTGGTGTGATAGCCTCATAGGGAGGGACCACTAGGATGTGACCTAGGAGCTATAACCCATGAAATTATTTGACACCAAGGCATTCTCATAAGAAAACAACAATATATTATGGCCACTCTATTATACATGGATATTATTTTTTTAATTTTTTAATTTTTGAGATATTGAGAAACACTTTCCTTCTATAGAGGTGATTGTACTTGATATTTTATTATACAAACTTGACATTATTATGATATATATAGAGATATTTTGGTCCATTTTAGTGACTTTTAATTTATGTGTTATGTGTTTAATTTCATGTATGCTCTTTTAGTTTATGCACCTTATATGACTAGGCATATTATGGTATACCATGTATCTCTATGTTTTTTGATAATTCTATGAGTATGTTTATATGTGTGAAGTATGAAAACATAATGTATGCAAATAATGGAATATGATGGATATATATAAAATAATAAACAAACTAAAACTATTTTTTAAGTGATAACCAAGTTATTTCACTTACACAATATATGAATTTAAAATTACAGTAAAAGGAATGAAAGGGCAAACATGATATATGTGAGATTATAAAACAAAAATCATTTATCAAAATTTCATGCAAATAGGAAGATGACCTAATCCTTACGAGAAAAGGGGAAAATTAGATTCTTGATAAAATTGTAAAAAATTAACTTTATTAGCTTCATATAGAGGTAATGATCCCTAATAGAATCAATAAATGGGATAAAGTTACCCCTTTTTAGCATAGATAAGTAACAAGCTTTTTTAAGAATTTTTTTATTATTGGACACTTTCTAATTTGACATTTGTTTTGCCTTGCTTTGTGGATGTAGAATTGAATTTTGACTTGCATAAGCTTTTGATTTTTACATGAGTTTCTCTTTTTCTATTTATCAAATTTTTTAAAAGTCTCCTTCCCCTTAAATCTTGGTCCCCTGAAACTAGTAAGATTCAAGGGATCATCACCAAAGGTGAGTGAGGTTACTTGATTTTGAGCATGCTAATGTTTTATGCTTAGAAAGAACCATAAGAGGATATTTTCCCATGGAAAAACATATATATTAGGTCAAAGGATAATATTTTCTAAGTTTTTAAAGAAGGTATAGGGAAAAAGAGGTATACTTTGATTGTAAGGACTCAGACAAGAATCAATGTAATACTAATTTTGAGAATGTTTTCTATAGGATATGAAGGTATTATGAAAAGTGAAATGTTATGTGTTAGTATATGTATTTATCATGATTGATAGCTTATATTTAGGTTTTTCATACTTTTCATATGTGGATTCATCCCACATTTATTAGTTAGGCTTACTTCTTGTTTCTCCTTGCATACTTAAGCAAGGGATCTCCATTATATTAAACATGTCTTATTATAAATATTATATGAAATATATATTATTTGTATATCAGAATTGATGTGATGTTTTGTTATCACTTGAGATATTTTGGATTGGAATAATCTAATCCTTGTTCCTTTCATGGTATTAGAGCCAAAAAGTGTTGTAGACTTCTGTTTGCAAGATAGATTTGCTAAAAAAGTTGTTTATTTCATATATACTTGTATCAACAATTTGTATTGTGAGTGTGTTAGCCTTTGAAACATATTTGATAAATATTGACTGATGTGTGATTTACATTCTTTGTTGTCCATATGATTTTTTTCCCACACTCTCTTGACATTCTCCCTGATCTAGCCCTATAGCTCTAGCATTATTATTTTTTGTAGAGTTCATCTTGTAGAGCTATTTTTATTTGAAATCTCCAAACCTTTTACATTTAATTTTGAATTAGTATTTTTTTCATTGGTGATATATAAATTCATATTGTATATGATTTTATTTTTGTGGCATCAGCTCAATCTAGTTCTTTTCAAGGAAAACACTTTTATTAGCATTAGATTTTGATTTTCATAACTTCAGCTTACATCTACCTGTTGATGCCTAAATATGTACCATAGGTGCCCAAAATGTTTAGAAATATTTCTCATTTTAAAATTTAGATAATTTAGTGCATGAGTTATAGGTCATGATAATATTTTTATCTATTGGCAAAATAGAGGCAGAACAAGTGATTGTTTCACAATATTTATATTAGTTGGTGGTTGCGAGCCACCATGGCCAAACAACAAATATATGCAAAGTATGAAGTAATTATGTAAATAATAGTGAATTATGATAAATAAATAAATTAATAATTAATTTATAATAGATATTTATAATGACAAGATAAACTAAATTGATTCAGGTAAAAAAGCAAAAGAAAGGGTAGGGCAGAAAGAAATATTGTTGATCTTCATTCCAAACATCATGACAAAGTTTAGATTTCATCCAAGCATGCACTTAAAACCAACATGTAAAGTGATATAGATTATCTTAAATCACATCACACATTAGGCAAACTTCTAAGGAAGGTAGGAATAATGCAAATAAGAATCATTTTCACTTTAAAGATTATACCTCTACAAGTAAATAACATTGGCCCAGATGCAAGAAGGGCAAAGAAAATGAAATGAAACTAAAGACTTTTAGTTAACCTACCATTGACATAAGTTAATAGATTTGAAATTAAAGGTGCACACCAAAAATCCATAAAAACCCTTTAAATTTAGAAATCAGAACAAACAAATGAGAGAGAAGCCATGACAACAAACACACAGACAAATGTTGGACAATCTTTGCATAATTCCTTACTTATATTGCTTACTCCAAGTTTACAAAATAATTTTGGATCTAAAACTCCCCCTCTATGAAATGAAAATAATACCTTCTATAGAAGTAAAAAACAACATATCAATTAGTCATGTTGACAATAAATATACAAAAGTAAAGACAACTATCCTTTTTGCAAAGTTCCTAGAATATATTTACTTTTCCAAAATAAATTGACCTATAGATAAACATGCTAACAAAACAACATATTCCTTTGTAAAAAAGAATATTTCTAGCTAGCTGGTGGGTGTGTTAATGAAGCCCCTTGTTGTTGCTAAAAAAATACTCATGGTTGTATTTGTATTATGGCTATATATTTTTGTTTTATTTCAACCCAGACATATATTAAAAACTAATTAAAATATTTATTTTCATTTAGTAATTTGTAGTAATGAAAATTCTACAAGCTGCATAGCCTTGCCACCAAACTGCTAGAACCCTCCATTTAAAAACCAATGGCTCTATTTGACAAGTGGTTGAGTGTGGAAGAACAATAAAAAATGCTTTAGAGGGTAAATTTATATGATTTTATCTTTTGGCATGCTTAATAATGTGAGCTAAAGCTTGGCACAAATGGTCTTGGTACAAATTTGAACAAACCCATTTGATCATTTGTCTTGAAACTATAGCACTTGTTAGACATCACATCCTAAAAATGCCTACTAGGATCAATTTAGACCTTGCAAAATTCATTGTCTAAAAAAACAATAAAAAGTTTGTTGGAGAGAAACTTTACATGTCCATAACGTTTGAGTCACTTATGTTTCATAGCTTAAACTTTACTTAAATGTTCCTTGTGAAAATATGAACAAACCTATTTGACCATTTCATCTGAAGTTGCAGTACATGAGAGATATGGATTCATAAAAAGACCTACTAGGCTCTGTTTGGACCTAGAAAACTAGTCAAAAATGCCTTAGACCAAATTTTTATGCCCATAAATTTTGAGGTAGGTATGTCACATAGCTCAAAATTTTTAAAAATGTTCCTTGCATGAGGGTTAACAAACCTATTTGACCATTTACCTTAAAAATGAAGCTCATGAGAGATATGACTTGTTGAATATGATTACTAAGTTATGTTTGCATCCTAAAAAATTGACATCATTCTATAAAAAGCAATAAAAAGTGCATTGGAGGGAAACTTTTCATGTTCATAACTTTTGAGTCAGTTACGTTACATATCTCAAACTTTGTGCAAATGTTCCTTGTATGAGTATTAACAAAACCATTTGATCATTTCCCTTGAAACTATAGTGATTTTGAGATACAACCTCTTGAAAATACCTACTAAGCTTTGTTTGGGCTCCCATTTGATGTCCACATGATCATATTTGATGTCATAAAGACCATCAAATTTAATATCATATGATTTGTTTCATAAGCTTAAATTTGACACCTACGCAACCATCATGTGAAGTCCACATGACCGTATTTTATGTCACAAAGACTGTAAAATTTAAGCTCATGTGATATTTTTTTTCATGGGCTTAAATTTGATGTTTGTACAACCGTCATGCATTTTTTTGGCCAAATTTTTAATTTTATATCTTAAAGTGTAAAACTCACCAAAGCACTAAATTTGTAGGGAATGGACTTAATACTAAAAATAATAAACCTATTTGATCTGCTAGTCCTGAGAGATTTATAAATTCACCTATAAAATGTTGAAATGAGCCATTTTTCATGATTTTGCATGATTTACATGTACTTGTTAAGAAAACAACCTAAAACTATTTGGGAGCCAACTTTGCATGCTCATAACTTTTGAGATGCTTATGTTACATAGTTAAAACTTTGCACAAATATTCCTTGCATGAGGGTTAACAAACCTATTTGACCTTTTTTTATGAATTTGAATCTCATGAGAGATATGGATTGTTGAATATGCTCACTAGGATCTATTTTCACCTTTATAATGTGGCTATGGGAAAAACTATGAAATGTGACTTGGAGACCAACTTTACATGCCCATAATTTTTGGCATGCTTCATCACAAGAGCTAAAAATTAGCATGTATGATATAGACATGAAAATGAACAAATTAATTTGATCATTTATCTTGAAACACTCATACATATGAAATGTTACTCTAACAAACTGCTCATTCAAATTTTATGCCATCAAATTAAAATGTCCAAATGAGCACAATGAGGAACCAACTGAATACCATGAACTTTCATGCTTACTTCAATCACTCTTGGCACCCCATAAAGTCTCTACAAACTACCCATATCCTTTGTAAATTGACAAATGACACTTTAAATTAACTTACTTGAATTTATATAGACCAAAGGCTAGTAAAAGACCAAATTAGGATTAAATCATGAAATTTAGACATAGCTCATTCAAGAAAGGACTCATAAAACCTATAACATGAATGAAAATAATAAATGATAATAAAATTAGATAAGGTTAGACTAAAACCCTAAACCAATAATTCAATCAGACCATGGTGTGGATGAGCTTCAAAATAAAAAGGTACAAACATGCTAGTGACACTTTGATCAAGTGAATTTTTTAATTTTAAGATATACATTTTCATAATTTGATACAAGGGTCGCTATTTTTTTTAAATGGGGGTATGTTGAGCTCAAAAATACTTAATTCATGCAAATATAGATCTATCCACATCATCTATTTCAGCCACAACAAAATCTCACACCAGTGAGGAAGGGAGAGGATTCTCTTTTTCTCGATCATACATTCTCCTACTGCTTGACGTCACTATTGGTGAATCAACCCATTTCAAAATAAAAATGATGCGGACTTGACTTAATAGTGAGATAAATTACATCTTAGATTATATTTTATATCAACATTAACCTTTGTAGATCCTTTTCCACAACACTTACCATAGTTTCTCTACTCCATGGTTTTACTTTTATTTGAGGTTTTTTCATCTTTTGGTGATCTTTGTTGCCCCTAAATTGGCATTATGGTCCTTTGCAATGTTGACATCTTGCATTAAATATAAGCACCAACCATTCTAATTTTACATTGAAATTAAACATTGGAATCCATCTACATGCCAAGCCCACATGGAATTGGCATTTTTAGGAGGTGGTGTTGGTTTTTTTAAACAAACTTTATAATTTTTTTTACTTGTGTAGATGTTCCCACCTATGTCATATCAAGAAGGAGATCAAAATAATGATGATTTTGTGTGATGTTGGCTTTTTCATGTGCTAATATGTATTATTTTTAGCCTATATTTCTATTCTATATCTATTCTAGATGAGCAAGCCTCTGTCCTTAAGCACATTGACATCCCCCTACTACTGCATTCTGATCCTTGATGCCCAATAAAAATTGGAGATTCCTTGGTTTGAAAGTTTATTCCAATTATTCGCATATTATTTACTTGATCAGACACTTGATAGTAAATAAATAATAGTAATTTATTTTTATCCTCTTAAAATATCTATTTTTATTCATTATTTATTTATAATAGTTATATTTTTTCCTTAAAGAGGAAACATAGTTAGCTTGCACATGCATAAAGGGTCATCGACAACTCTTTTTTTCATTTTTGTTAGATTTGTTATATTCATAATAAAATTTTGGTTCCAACAAATGGTTGTAAGGCTAAGTTAATTTCAATTATGGTCATAAACATCAGTTTGTAGTGTAAATTTTATTAAATTTGACCCATTTATAGGAATTCTTAAAGCCTATATCTTTTGAACCGTAACTCAGATTTGAGTTTAGTTTTTTTCAAAAGTGTATGGTTTTTTAATTTTTTATCTAATAGTGTCATCAATTTTTAAAAATACATTACTTTTATAAAATGCCAAATTCTAGGGGGCTTACACATTTTTAGGGATTTATTTGTTCGTTGTCATTCTTTGAATCAAGAGTTTTTATTTTGGGGGGAACATTATTTATTTTTTCTAACTTCTTCCTTGTGTTTTGGTAATATATCCCCTCAATTCCTCAAATTACACTACTTTGAAAATAAAAATGAAGATACACCTTCAACTGAAAGGCTTATGAAGAATGGTACTTAGTGATCTTCTCAACTTCACTGATGAGGAATATATTGCCTAGATTATATTTATGCAAGATGAATATCTTATTTGATTCACCTCAATATTTTAGATAGCTTGGATATTCATATTATGGATGCCACATCACCAAAGGGAGCTTGGGATGCTATTAAAGCCCTATTTGAGGAAGAAATTGAGATTTTTAGGTTTTTTTCACCCTCTCTTACTCCACCTCCTATTCCAATGATTTATCTATCTATTATTGAGGATTTATATTTTGATGGTGACATGTATGATGCTTATCCATCTCCTTATCATCCTATTAGTGAGGTTTTCTCTTTTGATGATGTACTCTCTCCTTCTACTATAGTTTCTTGTTATGACACATTCATGATGGACATTCCTCTTCTTTTTGTCAAGCCACCTCTATGGGATGAGTTTTTTACATACTTGGGATGTCTATTTTCATAACCTTCCTTTGTTCCTATGTAAGATGTTGACCCAAAATAGATTATCACTTTAGAGAACTATACTGCTTCCAATGAGAGTAGACTTATTGATCATTACATTCCACTTCCCATGGACATTATTTCAATGAATGTTCCATGTATTTATTCTGATTGGCTCATTTTCATGGCATTACATCTAATTTTTGTGCATGATCTTTTCAGACCTATACCACACTTCTAATTTAGATGTGTTTTAAATATCTTTATACTATTTCCTCCTCCATCTTCCATTATGGAATGGGTAGAATTCTAGCACACCATTCATGTTCTTATTTTGGCAAAAGGAAGAAAAATTATTCAATGTGGATGGAGCTTCTATAGTCTTCTAGATGAGAATATCAAAATTGACATTAGTCATCTTACAATCTCAACTTGGAATATTGATAGCTTCAGTATCGATGGAAGTTATCCTTGGGGGGATTCTGTATGAAGTCCTTCCTTCCTTATTTTTCATCATTTGGGGGGCAGAGGAGATTTTTATTTCCTATGATTTTTCTCACTTTCTCCACTTCATGGATATATATTTTACATGAGTACCTTATTAGGCATTATTACTGAGACTCATATTATGGATATGCCACTAATCATTTTTGGCTATTGTTAACCCCTATCTAAGTTTTTAATCATTTTTTAAGTTTTATGTTTTGTGGATTTATCCCATATTGCTTAGTTAGGCTTACTTATTGTTTCTCCTTTCCTACTTAATCAAGGGTATTCCATTGTATTAAATAGGTCTTATTCTATATTTTATATGAAATATCTCTTGTTTGCATATCAGACTTGATTTGATGTTTTGTTAGCACTTGAGATCTTTTAGGTTGGAACAATATAATCCTTGTTCCTTTCAAAATGAAAGTTTCACTTTGAAAGTTTTTTTTATGTGAACTAATAACCAAATAATCACCAAACATGAAATTTTATATACAAGACAACATATACATTATGGAAAACACAATGCAATGAGGGAATTGTGAAATACAATGAATAAATGTAAAATCATTTAAAGTGAAAAGATTTCAAAATTCACTAAAATCCTTGTCATTTAGATTGCATAACCAATAGGCTCCATTATTAAAATCTTCAATCAATAAATAAGGACTTAACTATTTGGGTCTAAATTTTTAAATTTGTCCTTTATTTTTATATATTTTGCTATCAAGTCTTAAGACAAGGTATTCTACTTTATAGGGTACTCATGAACATTTTTATTGTATTATCAACACCTAGAATCTATGCAACCATGAGTTGGTGTTCATCTAAGTTCTCTAGTTTATCTAACCATGCACTTATATACTCTTCATCATTGATAATACTTTGAAGAGGTATGCATAGGCTAAGGATTTATACCTTGAGGGGTAGAATTAATTTAGATATGAAGATAAATGAATATGGGTTTCCCATGTGGGTATACAAATACTTATTCTATAAGTATATAATGTATGGTAGAGCTAAATATGCCAATATCTTTTATTATCTTTGAATGTTTTGACCATGATTGTATTTATAATTTTATTCATGGCCTCAGCTTGACTGTTGGCTTGTGGATAACATAATGAGACCATGTGATGAGATATAAAATTTTTATTAAACACTTAATAAACCTTAGGGTTTGAAAGGAGACACATTATTAGTGACTATGATCTATGGGACTTTGAACTCAAAAATGATTTTATTCTAAAAAAATCTTGTAATGACTATCTGGTAACAATTGTTAAAGGCATAAATTCTACCCACTTAGTGAAATAATCAGTGGATGTGATGATGAAATGATGACCATCTAAGGAAGTAGAATAAATATTTATAATAAAATATAGACCTAAAGTGGAAAATGGACATCTAATAATGGGGTTTCAATGCTCTATAATGGATTTGAACATCATGGGAGAAGTTTTGACACTTATCACATTTTCATACATAATAAATACAATCATGTTTAAGAGTGGGCCATAAGTATCCTATCGTATGGATATTATGGGAGGTTATACGATCACTATGGAAATGAAAAATGACCCTTTATAAGTCCTCTTGGTTGACATAGCTCAATAACATTCTGTTAAAGGGTTTGTGATAGAGAATGTCATATATAATGATGTATTTAGACACTATGATATGAAGGCAATGCCTTTATTGTGAATTAGCAACCTTGGGATAAGTTAACTCAATTAAATAGTTTATGATACCATAATATATATGAGATGAGATGATTTTGGTTTTCTCTATATAACAAATAAATTTATTAGGAAATTTGGTATCAACAAGATCTTTGAATTCTAGGGGGAATCTGCTATCTAATCAATGATGATTTTTACCTTAATAAATTTTTTGTTGACACACATGAGTTTAAATTCACTAAAAATTATGATGAAGTTCCTATCCTTTCATGATAAATCTAGTTGGGTTAGAAATTTTCACAAGGCTTAGGACCCTACCATAACCCTTATTTCTTGGTTAAACATGTAATGTTGAAACCACTTGGTTATGAACATGATAGACAAACGCTCTTTTTATTATTGAGTATAATGTTTCTAATATTTGATGAGAGTGAATTTAATTAATATATGGCATTATCCTTTCCATCATCATCCTCTTGGGCTAACATGCATGCAAGAGATATCTCAGTTTCGATTATGCAAGGTATGAGAGGCTTGTAAGACTTGGGTACTATGAGTGTTGAAAGAGACATAAGAAAATGGTTTACCACTTCAAATGCATCTTGGTAATCATTAATCCAAGTAAACACACTTAAATTTTTAATAATATTGTTGGATGGATGAATTATGTAAGTAAATTTAGGTATAAACCATCAAATAGCCCCAACTTCCTGAGGAATGACCTAATTCTTGATTGAAACAAACCCAAAAAAAGGATGAAGAAAGAAAAACACAATAATAGATTGATTAAAATCAAGTAAAATATTTGAATAATTAAAAATTCCATAATAATAATCAAAATTATCCTTGACTAAGATTAGAAATGGGTTCACAAAATACAAATTCCTATGAATATGTGTTATTGAGTAAACCTTATAAAAACACATTCTATTCCTCAAAATATATTAAGATCAGGATGTATAAGTATAGTAATGTACCCTTATAAATTTCAAATTGAATATATGTGCATAATTCATCATTACCACAATATTTACTAAAAATCTCATCCATAAAGAGTTCTTACTTCATGGAAGAGCAACTCACAAATAGTTTTAAGCTTAAAGGAATATTTCAGGATCTACTAGAATCCTTCTAAATTAAAATCATGTTTAATTAAGAAATAAAAATTAAATATAATGAACATATTCATGTATCTTATTTAAATTTAAAAATTCAATTAAGCACATGTTCACTCCATATTTAATCAATTAAATATTTCAAATTATGAACTAAATTCTATTGGAATCCTAATCGGCTTTCATAACCATTTCTCTAATAAATTAAGAAGTATGAACATAATGAAGCATAAATACATTCAAAATACTTTTAAATTGACTAGTTAAATAATTCAAACTAGAATGTCAATTATTAGATCATTTACCAAAATTAATTATTGAAAGAAATAAATAAGATCAATAACCTAATAGTTAAATAAATAACTAGTTTAACTTTATGCCTTATCCCAAACAACTACATTCCACACAAGAATGAATACAGTTCACAAACACTTATAACTTAGCCAAGTAAACATATCTATTCCCAATAGAAACATATAAATATTACAAAAATAAGTAAACTGTATATCATTAAGCTTAATGATTCTCTCATAGAGCTTGAATGTTCACTAGAATAAAAGAATATATGTAACTATTCAAGGAGTATTAAAAAACTACAAGAATCAAATATATATAGATTACAAGATAACTAATCACCATTTCATATTGATTTTATACTAAAAATTTACTAAACCCACATTCTCATATTATACTCTACTAGAGTATTTACTTATAACATGCGATTTCAAAAACCATAACATATTAAAGGAAGGATGTAATTCAAAATATCAATAATGACCCATATACAGACCACACCACTAACTAAGAAATGTATAGCCAAATGGATTAGGATTCACATTCCTTAAACATTCCTAAGATTATTATCAAAACCATATCTTCATTACAAAAAATAAAATCCACTTGAATTGATTCCATTAACTCAAAATTGCATAGTCAGAATACTAAATATTGATCTAACTAAAAATGTTAATGTCGATATAGCAAGCTAACTCATCTATATGAACACTAAAGAACAACTAAAGTAATTTTAACACATATAAAAGATATACCCAAATCTTTATACAATATTATAATTTCATTTATAAAACTAATCCAGTTCCATATTAATTAGGGAAAAATAATATACATAACTCAAGTTCCTCATTAGGGTATGAAATCCATTTTATATAAAATTATTATCCAATTTGAAAATATGTTTATTTAAAATATATATTTCCTTGACAACACAATAAAATAAATCATGAAATTAATTTTTTTCATACCAATAATACATAATCATTTCAAATGAGTTCAATACTATAATCGCATATAATAATGATAGATTAAAACAAAAAAATATTCAAAGGTTAATAACTGAAAGTAAAGATTTAAAACACTAAATAAAAATCCATACACTATTATTAATTGAACCAACATTATTAAAAGTTATATAAAAAATTTACTCATGTCCATGAAACACCTACCTCATAGATTCCATTCCAACAATGTTATACATATGATAGAATTATGAAGGCGCACACACATTATTCAAATTACAAAGTGTTTGGGTATTGAATCCAGCTAGTGAGTGTTGAAAAACCCATTCATCCAACCTCATGATCCCTACATAAGTGGCTCTAACCACCCCTAATCATAAACTTGATGGTGGATTCAAGTTCATAAGTTAGTGGATATTTCCATGAGTTTATGAACCATAAAGCTTAATAGTCAAATAATAATAAAAAAAATCTCAAACATAATATAGAAACCTAAGGTTAATTCCAAGAATGAATAATATAACTGAAGTTTGAGCCACAATCTGCCCACAAAACTTAGTGTTCATATTTTATAACTAGGGTTTGAAAAATATAATAACCTAGAAATGCAAAATACTAATGACCAAACTTCACACAACCCAATACTTCATCCAACCACATTTCCTTAAAATAATTAAAAAAAATGTAATGCATAATTTTTTTCCCATTACCATAATTTTCACCTCAACATACCATACATACAAATATCAATATTATAATTACTTGCTTAAATAAATCAATCATTTTCACCTCATCCTTATATAATAGAGAGTAGTTTGGTTTTTATGCCTACTTTTTCCAACATGAGTTTTTAGTTTTTCTAGTCATCCCTCTTATGTAAAGATGAGATCTAAAAACCCTCAAATTATTTTCCACTAGCCACTATAATAATTTAGGTTATGATGAAACATAATGGAGATATTAACTCTATGTTACCCCATGTCTCCATTTATTCTAGATAAAAATGTTAGAATGAATAAAACCTTTGTCACCAAAACTTTCCTAATTGAGCCATGAAGATTTATGGTATAATCAATGGAAGAATAGTTTCCTAAAGATTCATAGTGTAATTTAGGGTTACTTCCAGTCACCAAGATTTGAAAAAAAATCCATGCAACTAAAAACCACTTGATACCTCAACACAAAAAAATGATAACCAAATCCTAAGACAACCCTAAAATCATTACCATGCATTATGATGGTTATGTCGAATGTTATCAATTACTAATGGTAATCAAATTATGCTTTAAGGGTCTAAGGTCCAAGTGACCACTAATAAACATAGCATCATGTAGCCAAAATTGACCACAAGGTGACTTCTAATGACAACAAAAATAGTTTACCAACTCAAAGATAAGCTCAAAATCAAAAGAACATGAAATAAAATACCTCTAAGGTGACAACATGCTGGTAATAAAATGAGATATGTTTGTCAAAGACAACTAATTCCAATTATGACTATGTATCTTTCCAATGATATCAAGATTATTCATCCCTTATTTCCTTTGATTTATAATATAAGGCTAGTTCAGGTAGTTCCAACATAAGATGATCTATCTAATAAATGGCCAGGAGAATAAAAACAAGAGTGATCAAACATAACTCAAGGAACAAACAATCTAAAAGTAAATCAAAAGGAGATTAAAATATGAAACTCCATAAAATAACTCAAATAAATGAAGGTAAAATCAAATGAACACCAACACTATGGTTCTTTTAGAAACTCATGTCTTAATATTTATCGTTAGATCATAACTGATTGCCAACAGTCCAAACCTACCAAATTGACTCCATGATCAAGCTTGGTTCATGACAGTCCTTGTAATCATAAAAATAACATCAATATTATCCATCCAATCAAAATCTAATGAACACATATAAAATCAATTGAATAACCAACTTAATATAATGTTACAATTAAATACAATAAATTTAATATAAAAAACAAAATATAATATTATAATGTAGTTATTTCATAAATACAATAACTGCATTAGCAAGTATCAGACCAAATCCATGCAATGAAAACATAATTAGAATATCATATCAATTTTAAGAAATTTCCATGAAAAATAGTAATAATCCACAGTTCCAAAAGTCATAACAAGCTAAGTCATGAAAATTTATCCCTCTTAAAAGGAGTTATCCTAATGACTAATTAAATAGTTGCAGGTAATGCTACTTAAAAATACTTTCATCTTCCCAATATCACTCCTATCACTATGTGGATTATACTAGACTAAAACTTATTAAATATCTCTATTATATAACTTAACACTAAAATGGTCCAATATCCTCATTGGCTCCAACTAGACCTTATCCTATTCCATACCTTGAAGGTTTTTCCAATCCAAGATGTGAGTAGGATCAGTTATGTATTTCCTAAGTAAATCAACATGAAATTTAGAATGATTCCTAGATAAATAAGGAAGAAGGGCCAAATAATAAGATACAATACTAATATATTTAATGATGTAAAAGGGTCCAAAAAAACATGGATCTAACTTAGATGATTTACCAAATTTAATTGAGATTTTCTAAAGTCTAACTCTTTGAAAAACTTTATCACCCAAATCGAGTTCATGAGGTGATATTTTCTAATCTACATAACTCTTTTGCCTATTATAAGTAGTGTTATCACCAAATTTTTAACCCTTTAAAATGTTGATCAAGCCTAATATAATTGATTTAAATAATGGGATTACCCTTAAACCTGTGGGTTATCTATTTTAGGGGTAAACCTCTAGTTGAAAGGGCTATCTCCCTAGATTTATCTTGATTATCCTTGTACTAACTAGTTGGTGTATGAAAAAGGATAATAAAATATCTAATTTAAATAAAACTAGGAAGAAAGGTGATACACTATAATATTTGATCTAATATCATCCTCATATCCTCATTGGTTCCAATTGGACCTTATCCTATTCCATACCCTGAAGGTTTTTCCAATCCAAGATGTAAGTAGGATCAGTTATGTATTTTCTAAGTAAATCAACATGAAATTCAGAATGAATCCTAGATAAATAAGGAAGAAGGGCCAAATAATAAGATACATTACTAATATATTTAATGATGTAAAAGGGTATAAAAAAACATGGATCTAACTTAGATGATTTACCAAATTCAATTGAGATTTTCTAAGGTCTAACTCTTTGAAAAACTTTATCACCCAAATCGAGTTCATGAGGTGATATTTTCTAATCTACATAACTCTTTTACCTATTATAAGTAGTGTTATCACCCAATTTTTAACCCTTTAAAATGTTGTTCAAGCCTAATATAATTGATTTAAATAATGGGTTTACCCTTAAACCTGTGAGTTATCTATTGTGGGGGTAAACCTCTAGTTGAAAGGGCTATCTCCCTAGATTTATCTTGATTATCCTTGTACTAACTAGTTGGTGTATGAAAAAGGATAATAAAATATATAATTTAAATAAAACTCAGAAGAAAGGTGATACACTATAATATTTGATCTAATATCATCCTAATATCCTCATTGGCTCCAACTGGACCTTATCCTATTCCATACCCTGAAGGTTTTTCCAATCCAAGATGTGAGTAGGATCAGTTATGTATTTTCTAAGTAAATCAACATGAAATTTAGAATGAATCCTAGATAAATAAGGAAGAAGGGACAAATAATAAGATACAATACTAATATATTTAATGATGTAAAAGGGTCAAAAAAAACATGGATCTAACTTAGATGATTTACCAAATTTAATTGAGATTTTCTAAGGTCTAACTCTTTGAAAAACTTTATCACCCAAATTGAGTTCATGAGGTGATATTTTCTAATCTACATAACTCTTTTGCCTATTATAAGTAGTGTTATCACCCAATTTTTAACCCTTTAAAATGTTGTTCAAGCCTAATATAATTGATTTAAATAATGGGATTAGCCTTAAACTTGTGGGTTATCTATTGTGTGGGTAAACCTCTAGTTGAAAGGACTATCTCCCTAGATTTATCTTGATTATCCTTGTACTAACTAGTTGGTGTATGAAAAAGGATAATAAAATATCTAATTTAAATAAAAATAGGAAGAAAGGTGATACACTATAATATTTGATCTAATATCATCCTCATATCCTCATTGGCTTCAACTGGACCTTATCCTATTCCATACCCTAAAGTTTTTTCCAATCCAAGATGTGAGTAGGATCAATTATGTATTTTCTAAGTAAATCAACATGAAATTCAGAATGAATCCTAGATAAATAAGGAAGAAGGGCCAAATAATAAGATACAATAATAATATATTTAATGATGTAAAAGGGTACAAAAAAACATGGATCTAACTTAGATTATTTACCAAATTTAATTGAGATTTTCTAAGGTCCAACTCTTTGAAAAACTTTATCACCCAAATCGAGTTCATGAGGTGATATTTTCTAATCTACATAACTCTTTTGCCTATTATAAGTAGTGTTATCACCCAATTTTTAACCCTTTAAAATGTTGTTCAAGCCTAATATAATTGATTTAAATAATGGGATTACCCTTAAACCTGTGGGTTATCTATTGTGGGGGTAAACCTCTAGTTGAAAGGGCTATCTCCCTATATTTATCTTGATTATCCTTGTACTAACTAGTTGGTGTATGAAAAAGGATAATAAAATATATAATTTAAATAAAACTAGGAATAAAGTTGATACACTATAATATTTGATCTAATATCATCCAATACTTTCACTTAAGAGTTATAACTACAATCTGGTCTTGTTCCAAGAGAGAGCTTCTAACATAAGTATTTCAACCTAGAGACTATGTAAGTATAGTATATAAGGTGAGAGATTCAAAGGAATGATAATAAAATAATTAAACCCAAAAAAATTTATCTAACACCAAACTTAAATGTACTCCAAGTGACCTACAAGAAGATAATATATCCATATCTTGGTGCATAGAAGTAGGACAAGATGCAAGGACAAGCAATTTTCTCACTAGAATTTATCAAAAACTCATTCAACAAACTAAAATATGAACTTTGGAATCTTGAACTAGTTTTAATTTATTTTTTAAGGAAAATATGAGTAATAAAAATAATAGGGCTTCACCTACCTTTCTTATGGATAGATTACAATGCCAAAACTAGGCATATTTATAGCACCAATGAGAGAGAGAGGAATCTCACACTAGGAATGGAATTTTGGGGGGTTAAGAGAATGGAAAAATATTTATTGGATCAAAAATATTTGGGAAGAATAATTTAAATTATTTGATAGGTGTTAGCTAGCTTTCAAGTCTTTTGCAAACTACCTTAAAGTCAAAAGGAGTCAGTCCTTGAGGAGTTCCTAAGCCTTCTTAAAAATTGATTTGATATATTTATTCATCTACCTTGAAAGTGCATGTATATCCACATATGAGGGTGGAGTGACACCCAACCAAGGTGTATTAATAATCTTCTTCCCTTGAAATGGGATTTATTGAAAGGGGGAGTTAGCTTAACTCATGAGATGTAGTGTGTCTTCCTAGGCAATGAGGAGATCATCTGATTCTTATTATATAGCTTATAACTAACCACTCTAAGAATAAAATATTATACAATCACATATTTATTTATATTAAGGATGAAATTAACACATTTCAATGCTTTCTACTCTTCTCAAGAAGTCACTTCAACATTGGTTATCTAGCACTAGTTGATAATTAGGCCTAGTTACACTTGTTAATTCATTTGAATATCCATGAAAACTAAATGGAACCATGAAGCAAGGATTAATATCATGTTATAAAACCAAATAATCACTTAATCATATTAAAAAGTCATATAAGTCACAATAAACCTCCTTTTATGATCAATCTAGGTGGCTAGGTCTCTCATTCCTAGTACACCTCAAACTATCTTCTTTGTGCAGACTTGTAGGAATAGTTTTATGACCAGATGAAAGGAGTTTGTGCCTTAAGGAGTTATAAAACATCCCACAGTACCTAATATAATTAATTTTGAATTATTCCTTCATGTTTGTATCCTTCTAAATCATCAAAATTAGCAAAAGATAGGGTATTTAATGTGTTCATACAAGTGACATTAGCATTAAATTTCATGGTGAGGAGAACCAAAGAGTTTTTTACAAGGTTAAAATGTTTATATATTTAAAATAATTAATTTGGATCCATTAGGAAACAAATATCTCTCATTGGATTCACCCAAGGGTTTTAGTAGGGTTTAAGACCTATTTGGGGTCTTAACGATCATTCATAAAACACCGACAACCAATTGGCCTCATTTCACTTGGAGAAAATTCTTGACTGACCACCAACCTATTCAAAATAGCTCATATTCCCATGTAAAGTGTGTGATATGGTTTGAATGTATTAAATTATTCCTTGGGTAATAGACCTAGTGGTTTTTAATTCCAAAATGTCTAATTTAGTTTTTAGGCCTCAAAACTCAATCCTACTACTAGGAGATATTCAAACATCTCCAAAAAATATTCCCCATGGTTATATATGCTTTGTAAATGATTATCACACCAATATTTTCATTTGGTATATTGGTTAGGAAACTTGACGTTATAGGCCTATCACCACCTTAATAAGCCTTAAGGACATTTGGTTTGAAAACTAAGGTTTTATACAACTTGAGAGTTTATTGAGAATTTTTATATCTTTATTTATTTCCTCAATGTCCCTCCATGGGGTTTTTCATTATTATCTTATGTTTTGGATTCCAATAGACCCCTTGGTCTCAAGACTGTCCCTTGTCATGGAGTGAGCAAGGTATGAGATAAAATAGTAAGTATGCCTACTACTTGTATGGATTTGAGGTGACCATGTATGTCTGATTATAATCATAATTTTTTTTAAATTAATTATAAAAGTTTAATTGTGCCTATATAGGCCTCAAAACATTAATCTGTCTCATGACTGGGCAATCTAGACTAGTGGTCTACAACTAGGTGACTGTATCTTGTGATGGGGCCCTTGAAATTTTATGACAATCTCATATTATCACATTGAGAACTATATATGATCAATATGTATTTTTTATATTACTAATAAATCTTTATTCAAACCTTAAAACTTTAATCTCTCTACAAGTTTGATATCCTTCTTCAAACCTTGAAACTAGACTTACAACTTTGAATGTCTTGATTAATTCAATAGTGGAACTTACTCCATGGTATCAACACCCTTTTGATCTTTGAATGTTATTGTAATATCCTCCTTCTCATTTATGCACTTTAATATCTATAATATTCATTAGTGAGTTTAGCCCATCTTCTACATGTATCACTCATAGGTGTCTCACAAAGGCTAGTTATAGGTGCACTCTCCCCATGACCATAAGTCATTAGGAAACTTGTCATCATGATACCTTATAAAAACCTTATATGGGTTATATTCATGGTGTGTTCATGTTATAGGATCATAGAGAGTCTAAAAATGCTTATTGGTCATATTGATGACTGCCATCTAATGAGACAAATATTAACATGAAGAAACATGGATGTTTCATGCATTTGAATACACTATATGAGTTGAAATGATGGAAATATAAGACATATAATACCCTTTTAAATATTATAAAACTTTTTTCCTACAATAATGAGTTCATATTTGTAATAAAACTACCCAAAAATCAAGGTGGTGTGGTTTAGAGCCTTTTCTAAGTACTTAACTTTCTTAGAATTTTTTCATAAAGAAAAAGAGCTTGAACTAAATACCAATTAAATTAATCTCAATATTATTGGGGTCCCCATGCCTGGTAAAGAGATCAAGATCCGTATCTCTATATTCTGTATGGAACAAGCATTTAGGCATGATCCTTAAAATGTTACCAAAGGAACTGATGAAGTAGAAACTACATAGTTGACCATTTTTAGAATTTTTAAAACTATATTAACATTTAAAATATTTTATGAATGTGGAGAGTCACTTATCATATATTCACTCTTGAATATAATCATACAAATTATCGAAAATGCCCCTTTTAGCTCAATTTCTTATTCCTTGAGCATTGAACGTATAAGGTTTGACTAACCTCTGACTTGATCTAACATTAAGAATGTTAGTAAACACCTTTTAAAGATTTATAAGTACCAATTATATGTAACATACTTCATATTCATCTTGAAAATGACTTTGGAACCCTTAAGAAGTAATTTTCAAGTGTAGAGAGAGATATTGAAACTAGATGACCTCATGAAGTTGACATTTCATTTTATGAAGACAATAAAAGACTTATATGGACTCTTTTTCACCCCTATGAAAAATTATGAAATAAAAAATATTTGAAAATACTCCCGTTGGTCACAATAGAAACCTTAATATTGCTAAAAACTTTAATTTATGCTAAGAAACCTTAATTTATTTGAGGTGACTATAAATGGGTTTAAACTCATGATTTAACAATGTAAGGGAATGGATAAGATATAAAAACCTATATACACTTATATAAGAATGGGAACATGAAAAAAAAATGGACTCATAGGGGTCAAAATTTTGTCACGTGTTGATAACATTCTTCATGACTCTTTTGGGGTTGCCTATCTACTAGGCTATGAGACTAGTAGCCTTTGCTCAACCATTAGGAAATGGGGTCATGGTAGAGAAGCCTTGATACTAAACTAGATAAAGATAAAATACAACATAAACACACCACACTAAGACCAAGACAACAAGAAACCTATGTTCAAGGCATTTAGGGAACACCACACAACAAAGACTCAAAATAACACACCAAACAAGAAGGAAATAACTAGATGTGCATAAGAAATTATTCAACACACACCACACACCTAATTATGTACATGACTAACCTTCACATCCTCAATATTAGGTATTCAAATGGATTCCATTTATAGGAACAACTAACTCCTCCCCATCCATTTTGGTACTTATAAAGAATTATTTTACTTGTATTGGATGATGATGTATGGCCCACTGCATAAAGTGTCAAACTTGGTGTGTCTCCTAGGATTTTCTCTATCCTCATCCTACTTAACTAAAATATTACCCTATTGTAAAACTCTTGAAGTTTCTTTCTTATTAATTGAATAATTCATAAGCACCTTATTATATTCCATAGTTTTGTGAGCATTGTCTCTAGTCTCTTGCAACTCTATCAATTATGTTAGCCTCACTTCCATTGGAGTGTTTTCAATAAATTCTAACTGATGTAATAGTTATAATGAAGGAAACTCTTGGGATATGGAGAGTCTATCCTCCATTTCATAAATAAGAAAAAAAGATAGTTACCAGTTGACCGTTTAGGTGTGATCCTATCAACCAATAGGGTTATCTTTAGCTTAGTATGCCAAACTCTTTGTTTTCTCTCTAAAGTCCTCTTTATGATCATAATTAGGTTATTATTAGTAGACTCAAACAACCCATTACCTTGAGGGTAATATTTGGATGATGTACTCAAATATATACCATTACTACTTGCCCAATCAATTATCTTAACACCCATGAAAGTAAGTGTATTGTTTGAAATGATGGTAGAGGTAGTTATAAACCTTATAGAAATACCTTTATAGCACTCCAAAATGGAAATCTCATTGGCCTCATTTAATGTAACTACCTCAACACATATTTTAAATTAATTAATTGTTGTAAGTATCCACTTATGGCCAACACTTGATCTAGGATTAATCATGATAATGAAGTCAAGGCCCCATTTCATGAAGGGTTGGTCCACTTGAATAGGTCTCATTGAAAGAGCTACAAGTTTTTTTTTCCTATAAATAAATCACATTGATGACACCTTTTTACCCAAGCATAGAAATATTTTAAGATACTAGGCCAATAGTATCCTACCCTCATGATCTTTTTAGATATGGTCCCTAAAGAAAAATTACCCCCTAATTCTCCATTATTAAACTTTTCAATCAATACAAAAAATTGATCACTTTCAATGCACCTCAATAATACATCATTTATATCTTTTTTGAAATTCAGATAATCTACAAGATAATAAGGAATAGTTTTCAATCTAAAATACCTTATTTTGGACCTATTTAATCCATTAAGACACTCACTATTTTGGAGGAGTATGATGATGTCTTGTGTCTAACTTTATAGGGGTATGAGATTAGTTGGTTGAGGGAAGTATTTATAGATGAAAACTTCTTATTTTGGTTCATGGAGATCTGAAGCCAAGTTATCATGTAGACCCTTACCTCTTACTAATTTGGTCACCTTCATGTCGACATCATACTCCATGACCTTTGTAGTCCACCCTTCTCTCTTTTAATTGAGGTATTTACTTAAGAGAAACTCTTTGGTGCTAGGATGAGAGACCATGAGGTGAATTTTATTATTTGAAACCTTGTATCTGAAATTATTCAAACCTCTTACAAAAACAAGGACTTATTTCTCCACAAAAGTGTATTTGGCTTCATAATCCTCCAAACCTTGACTAAAAAAATCAATAGGTTATTCAACACCCTCATCATTATTTTGCATAAACATAGCTAAGATAGTGTCAAGGTTATAAAATGTATATAACATGAAGTCATTAGATAAATTAGGTTTTAAAAGAGTGGAAGCTTGGATAATTTCTTGCTTAATAGATTTAAAAATATTTTTACCTTCCTTAGTCCAAGTGAAAACATGATTCTTATTAAGCATGGTTATGATAGGCTTCACCAAAGATGAAAATCTAGGTATGCATATTCTCACAAACTTTATCTTATATAATAAGCTTTAGAGTCATTTATTATTCAAGGGCAATGATAGGCCTATAATAGGCTCTATCCTTTCAAGGTCAATGGCTAAGCCATCCTTGGAAATAATGTGTCTTAGATGATTACATTAATGGAAAATAAAGATGTACTTCTTTGGGTTAAGGGACAGACCATACTATATACATCTCTCAAACACCTATCTAAGATGTTTTATGTGGTAGTTTTCATCCTTTGAGTACATGGTTATATCATCAAGGTACACTATCAACATATTATTGATTAGGCCTTTGAAATCCATGTCCATTGCCCTATGAAAAGTGGCACTAGCATGTGACAAAGAAAAAGGCATTTTAATAAAAGAAAAGGTCCCCCATTTTTTGTAAATTTTGTCTTGAACTGATCATCCTAATTCACCAAAATTTGATTATAACCAGAATACCCATCTAGGAGTGAGAAGAATTGGGAACCTAAAATAACTTGCAAAATATACTCCATAGGGGGTAAGGGATAGTGAGCTTTGAGTGACACCCTATTCAAGTCCTTAAAGTCCAAACAAAGTCTAATTTACCCATTATTATTCATAATAGGAAAAATATTAGTTACCCAAGTTGAGTGCTTGATAGGGAATATTATCTTAGACTCAATTAGTTTGGTGAGTTCCATTCTCATGAGTTGCTCAACTTTGGGGTTAATAAGCCTTTTTTTTTTACCTAACTAGTTTGGATCTAAGATCTAATTCAATATTATGGTGGGATAGGATAAGATCAAAACCCTTTATATCCTTATAATCCTAAGAAAATATATCATGGAATTATCTACACAACTCAATGAATGGTTTCTTTTTAGATGGAGAGCATACCTTTACTAGTTTAAGGAGTTTGTACTTGAAGATTAATACCCTTTCATAGTTCTCCTCCTTTGTGGACATGCCCAGCTTATATTTCTTATTTTGGTCATCCTCTTTGAATATGATATCTAGAGTGACCAATCCCTTTAGTATATTGTTTGTTCTCATTTGTATAATTTGATCTTCATATTGATCATGAAGCTTATTTTGATTTCTTGAAGAGAACTCAACCTCTTCTTGTAATAATTGTATAATATTATTATCACTATCAAACACCTACCAAAATACTTCATTATAAAGAATGTAAGGCCTAAAAATAACCTTTATATCTAAATATTTTCTTCATTTCTTTATGTTAGTAGGTGTGTCAAATAGTGCCCCTATTGCATCCAACTTATCGACATGTTTGCTTTGCACTCTCTTGGGATTGATTGTATGTTGAATGCACTAAATTATTTAGGTAAATCCCACACCCTACTCTTATAATACTCAATAAAATGGTTCTTGGAAGTAATAATATTACTTATATTATCTAAAATTAGCTCATTATCCCCATACACTTGAAAATTCTTGATTCCCTTCCTCTTTGCCCATTGAAGGCCATGAACAAGGCCTTCACATTTGGCCACATTATAGGTACAACTAAAATGAAATATATTTGAGGATTAATATTTATGTTTAGATGGATAAACCAACATAACACCATCTCCTAGACCAATATTTATCCCTAAACCATCAAATAACATCTTCCACATTTCATCACTCTCATCTTCCTCCTTAGTAAGTGAAGGTATAGGTGTACCTTCCTCATGTAGGTAGTACACCACAAAATTAGTCTCTTCCATGAAATAATAGGGATCATAATCATATGATTAAACACCATATTCATGTAAGAATAGATTAGAAATAAATTCAAGAGGGGAAGATTATCTATCATCTATGGCATTCTCCTCTTACTCATTGATAGTGTAATTCATATTGGAACTAGTTTCCACATATAGTTTAATATAGAACTTGGCCAATGGATTTTTTATTATTATAACTTTAGCTCCATAAATAATTATAAAATCTAAGAAAGACCAATAAATAGAAACATACCCTCCTATCTTGGTAGTGAAATATCTTGATAGGTAAATGACAAAGTGTGCAGGTAGATCCACCACCACTGTCTTATAGAATTAGAAAACTTGGGTAATCATGCAAATACAATTTCAAGACTTTTATAATACTTATAGAATTGGATAGATTTATATCAAGATGAATTAATCCTTTGATATAAGGTTCATATTTTAATCCCAACTTGTATAAAACTAGTTTAGGCATAACTAAAGTGCTTGCCCCACTATCCACAATGCAACTATGAACCAAGTTATCTTCCATAATGAGGGTAAGTATAAAGGTTTTGGATTTTCATGATTTGTGGAAGGTTAAAAAATATGAGTAGGTGCATTTTTTTAGGGATACACTAACATGCTTTATGGTTTGATGGGAGATATGGAGTTGGGATAATTGCTCTTCGAGTAACTCCTTTTGATCAGGCATATGGAGTACCTCCCAGAGGAATATGCTTATTTTTTTGTTCTTAAAAGAGTAAATGATATAAAAAGGAGAGAAAATAACATTTTATTACATCCTTGGAAGTAATTTCATAATTTTAACTTGATGTAATGAAGGTTTGACCACCTTTCCCAAGTTTTGATTTTGAGGAGGTGCAAGACTTGTAGAGGTTGCCACACTTATATTCATATATTTTTCCTTTAAGGGGGGTTTTTTGGAGTTATATACACATATTTAACATATCCAAAATCCTTCCTCTTTGACCTAGTATTGTATATAATTGATGTGCTCTAATTTAGGACAAAATTGTCCTCCTTTTGATAGTTCATGAAGCTTATTCTTGAATTATTGCACTCTCCATTTGGTTCTACTTACATGGAGCCATCATATTTTGATTTTAAGTAAGGATTAGTACCTCTTTGAGACACAAAATTTTAACCTTACCCCTCATTATTATTAATTAACTAACCATGAGGTTTCCCTCAAGAATTTAGCCATTATTCTCCTTAAACTAGGTTTTTATAGACTAACACCATGGCTCTAGTGGAGGCTGACATATTTAGATTTTAGGAATCAGGTAACATATTGAAATTAGGTTTACCTTGTCCCCTCATTTTAAAATTATGTTGAGGTGGAAATCTATTTTATTATGGAGGGTAATAGTAGGTGTTTTGGTAATCTCTAAATTATTAATATGATTACCTATTTAAAGCTTCGAAGGCCTTATATTTTTTTTGCCAATAATTGCATCATCTAGTTTCTTTGGAGTAAATTTAGACTTTTTATTTGGATTCAGAATTAAATCAAGGATTGGAGGGGTAGTATTCATGTTAGGAAAGATAGTCATTGAGACCTTTTGAGGGAGTTTACCAGCTTAGATCACACTATTATTAACTCTAATAGCCACATCATAGGCATTAGGCAAGGTGTACCCTCCCATGGATTACAACATGATAGCTATATCAATCCCAATAAATCTAAGGTAGGTTGGGAAAAAAATTTGTAGGTGGTCTCATGGGAGGCGGAATCCTATTCCATGTTCTTTGAAACCTTTCATTTAAATCATGCATGGATTCCTTAGGCACTCTTTGAATGACATTCAAATGATGGATAAATGATGTATGATCAATCATATTTTTGAATATTTTAGTCAATAACTCCCCAAATTCATCCCACATAGTAATGCATCCTCTTGGAAAGGTTCTATACCAATCAATGGATTTTCCCATAAGGGACATGACAAGTAGTTTTATTTCTATATTAATCTCTATGATATTATGGAAATTTTAGAAGTTAGATATGTATCTAATATGCTCACTTGGGGTGATAAGACCTTCTCCATTTAAATAAAGAACACTCATAGTAGAATTGGGATAGATATCATCATAGGTATCAAGGTTTATGGGATTTTCAATATTGAAAGCTAGGAAAGCATGTTACCTATCCATGTTACCTTCAACCTCTTCTCCACTTTATTTCTCTTCTTGAATTTCAATGTATTATTTCTCTTCAAGATATTATTTAGGATTCTCAAGTGTCAAGAAAGGATTAGGGTATTAAATTTCAAGAGGAATCTTAGGATGAGGGAATGGATTTGAAAAATGATTACCTCTACTAGCAGCTAATATAATAGTGACCATGAAACATAAAATATTATAAATTGGTCTAAAACTAGATGTTGTAACTTCAATGGAGTCTTCAAATGCTAAGTTGGAAACACTTGTACAGCTTTGATATTGTCAAGACCAACATTCACCTTGATAAGAATAATTTGGATTATGAGTCTCATCGGGTGTGATAGAACTATTATCACTCAATTTTTTACCCTTGGAGAGTTTTTTCAAGCCTAATATAATTGATTTAAATAATTGGAATACCCCTAGACTTGTTAGTTATCTATAATGGGAGTAAACCTTTTGTTGAAAGGGATATCTCCCTAGATTTGTCTTGATTATACTTATACTAGTTAGTTGGTATATGAAAAAGGATAATAAACTATCTAATTTCAAAAATTAATAATAAAGAGGTGATACACCAAAATATTTGATCCAATACTATCCTATACTTTCACTTAAAAGAGGTACAACTACAATCTAGTCTATGTTCCAAGAGAGATCTTCTAACATAAGTATTTCAACCTAGAGACTATGTAAGTATAGTAGATAAGATTAGATATTCAAAGGACTAATATAACACTAATGAAATACCAAAAAACTTATCTACAACACCACGCTTATATGCACTCAAGGTGACCTAAAAGAAGATAATGTATCCATATCTAGGTACACACAAGTAGGACAAGATGTAATGATAAGCAATTTTATCACTAACATCTATCAACAACTCATTTAACACACTAAAATATGAACTTAGAAATATTTAAATAGTTCTAATTTATTTCTTAAGGAAAATATGAGTAATAAAAATAACAATTCTTTGCCTACCTTTCTTGTAGATAGATTACAATGCCAAAAATAGGCATATTTATAACACCAATGAGAGAGAGAGAGAGAAATCCCACACCAAGAATGGAATCTTGGGGTGTTACAAGAATGAATACAGATTTATTGGATTTATAAGAGTTATGAGGAATCATCTAAATTTTACATGGTCACCTAAAATCTATGGATGTATCATTCATAGGTGTCTCAAAGAGTCTAGCTGTAGGTGCACTCTCCCTATGACCACTAGGTCATTAAGAAATAGGTCATCATGATACCTTAATTAAATATTATAGGAGTTATGTGGGAGGTGTGCTCATTTTTTAGGACCATAGAGAGTTTGAAAATGCTTAATATTCACATAGATGATTATCATTCAATGAGACAAATCCATAACATGAAGAAACATAGAGGTTTCCTACATTGGCATAGACTAGATGAGTTAACATGATGGCACTATACAACCTATAAAACCATTTTCAATATCCTATAACTTTTTTCTAAAATAATGAGTTCATATTTGTAATAAGACTACCCATAAATCAAGGTAGTGGGGTTTAGATCCTTCTCCAAACACTTAAATTTATTAGAATTTGTTCATAAAGAATAAGATCTTGAAACAAAGACCAATTCCATGAATCTCAAGGGCATTGGGGTCTCCATGCCTAGTAAATAGATCAATATCCATCTCTTGATATTTTGTATAGAACAAGCATTTAGGCATGACCCTTAAAACAGTACCAAAGGACCTGATGAAGTAGAAACTACATATTTCACAATTTTTAGACCTATGAAAACTCTCTAAACATTGAAAGTGTTTTAGGAATGTGGAGAGTCACTTATCATATGTTTACTCTTGAAGATGATTGTACAAATGATAAAAAATACCCCTTTTAGCTTGATTTCTCCTTGTTTGAGCATTAAACATATAAGGTCTAACTAACCTCTAACTTGATCAGACATTAGGAACATTATCAAACACTTTTTCATGATTTATAAGTTCCAAATTTATATACCATACTTCATATTCATCTTGTAAATGACTTTAGAACCCTTAAAAAGCAATTTTCAAGTGTAGAGAGAGCTAGTGAAACTAGATGACTTCATGGAGTTGACATTTCATTTGACTAAGACCCTAAAAGACATATATGGACTCTTACTCACCCCATATGATAACTTATTTAATAAATAATATTTTAAAATACTCCCATTGGCCATAATATAAACCTTAACATCCCCAAAAACCTTAATTTATGCTAAGAAACCTTAATTTCTTTGAGGTGACTAGAAATGGGTTTAAACTCATGATTTAGAAATGTAAGGGCATGGATAAGCCAAGGAAACCTATAGAAAATTATATAAGAAGGGGAACATGAAAAAACATAGACTCATAGAGGTCAAAATGTTGTCACATTTTTATTACATGTAGTTTTCAAACTTTGTCTAATAAGGTGCATTTATTTATCATATTATTAAAATATATCAGGTCTAGAAACAACCTTATTTTCTAAGTTGTCCTAGATAACAAGAGGTTTAGATATTAAAAAGGAGTCATCTTAATCACAAAATGATAAGCATTATTGTAATAAAATTCTACCAAATGGAGGTAATATTTCCACTTGGACTCCTAATCCATGAAATATATTTGCAACATGTCCTCTACCACTTGATTCAATCTTTCAATTTGACCATATATTTCTTGGTGGTACATAGAACTAAATTTCAAGTGAGTTATGAAGTCTTCAATTAAATTTTTATAGAACCTTGATGTGAATATTTTATCCTTGTATGAACTAATAACTTGTAACATGCCATGCAACAAAAAAACCTATTTTATAATATTTCTATAAAGTTGATACCATCATCTGTTAGATTAACAACAATGAAATAAACACTTTATTTAATTTATCAATAATAACCACACTAGTATCATGTCTACTATGAGATTTTGGTACCCCAAAAATGAAATCAAGTGAGATTACAACCCACTTATCTTTTAGCACTTCATGTTGGTATGATATATCTTGATGATTGCAATGCTCAACCTTTACCTACTAACATTCCAAGCATTTAGAAACAAAATAAGCCACACCATGTTTCATTCCAAGACAAAAATAGTATTTTTTTTTAACTTGTGTCATTTGTTTGACACTTAGATGAGTGTAATGAGGTGCAATATGCACTTATTTTAGAAATTTCATATGTAAGTCCCTAGATGCAAGTATATAGATTTTATTTTTATGCCTAATCAAGGCTTCATTTTACAAAAAAATTAGCAAATGACTTTTCTATAGGTTCATTAGCCAAAAATGCTCTTACCTCATGGAAATACTCATCAAAGAGTTTTTTTAGTAAAACATTTCTCAAATTAGACCTCATTATAGAAATTATAACAAGGCATGTGCATAATTTGAGTGCATTACAAAAACTATTATGTTTTCCCTTGACATATGAAATGTCCATATCAATGTTAATATCACATTCTAGCCATTTACGTTTATGTGAAATCAAGTCTTCTTGGGTAAACAATTATTCTAAAATGTGGTGATTATATTTCACCTTAAAATTTTTTCCAAGTAGAAAATGTTTCCACTACTTCAAAGCATGTACTATGGAAAAAATCTCCATATCATGTTTAGGATGATTATTTTCATGCTTTTTGAGATTTCATGACTCAAAAGCCACCATATTTCCATCTTGGGTTAGTATGCAACTAAATCCTTCCTTAGATGAATCTGTCTAGACCTAAAAATTACCATTTGGGTTAGGTATGACAAGTATGACTGTTTTAGTCTACAAACCATTAAGCTTTTGAATTGCCTCTTCATAGAGGGGTGACCAAACAAACTTATTTCCCTTACACTATGTAATCATGTAAAATGTGAAATTGTATAGGTTTAGAATGGCTAATAGACCTAATATATAGGTCCTCTTAATTAGTCACACAACCCTTCTAGGATACTTCTTTCACTAATTTCTAATCATCCAAATATTTCCAAACATAACCCTTTCAAGGCCCATTCTAGACACTATTTTGCTTATTTCCAGTCATCCATAAACATCTAGCATCTAAAATTTTATAAGAAAGTTCACACAGGGATAATAAATAAAACCTAGAAAAATTATGTCTCTAGGACAATACCTAACTTAAAATATAATGTTAGACCTTAGGGTGTCCCCTTTTTGGTGTTGTTGTCCAAGTGCAAAATAGGTCCCAATGGTTAGATTTTCCCAAATCTTTATCTTTTTATCTATCAACCTAATACAATGTCATATAACCCATGATCATTAATTACCCTATAAAGGGCCATTCAAAGTCCATTTAGAGGGGTTGACACTCATTTACAATAGAGACACAGGAATACAAGCAAGTACACTCAAGAACTCTTTCCTATTATTTGCACATAGACTTCTAACATTATTTCAAGTGTACTCAAGTTATTGTACCATTCCCTAGCTAGTTGAAGAACATCTAATTTCAGATTCTAGTTGCATCAATCATACACAAATTATGCTAAGAACTTCAATGGGAGAACTACATTAGATTGATCCCTCTTTGGAGTAATGGTATGTAGACAATGTGCCCACACTTGGGGTGTGAAGTGCATCCAACATATCCTTTACACACTAACCCCTTCTCTCTCTTTCCCAAGTTTTCATTAAATTTCAAGAACCAAGAGCTCTTAAGAGTTTTGAATATTAAAATAAGCACATAGTGAGCTCTACAAGGTCTTATACCCTAAAATTTTAGTGACAAGGTAACACAAGCATTATAAACAAAACCCAGAAAGCTTTTAGCCTTATGAAAATAGCATAAAAATAGGACTACAACATCAAAAAATAGGGTGTTATATTTTTGGCGATCCTATCCAATCAAGAAACAAAGTACATAAACCTATTTTTGACTATTTCTTAGTCTTGCTCCTCTAGTATTAGACCATGTCTCAGTCCAGATCAGCTGGAATAAGTTGAGTTCTAATCTCTCTCACTTCCTACTATATTTAGAAAAGGTAAAAACATAATCTATTTACACAAATCATTAGGTTAATTATTGCATATTTATTTACTAATTTACATTGCTTATCCCCTTTATTATTTATGAATATTACTCCAATATTCTAAAAATAATAAAACATTTGGTGAACCTGACTTACTTCAAATTTTTGCACAAAACCCCTAGAAACCCTAGGGCTAATTATTATTATTTTTTAAATATTTTCCTAATTTTTCATGAATTTAAAAATAAAAAAATACAACTTAATTGAATTCACCCAAACCCTAGTTTGTACACACTAGGTCCTATTTGCATACAAACACTTTCAAACAACTAGGAAAAATATATTGCTAATTTTAGAAATATTTTTAGATTTTTTCTAAATTTTTCAAGATAAATTCTACAAATTCATAACAAAAATTTCAAATTAGTATACTAATTTTTTAAAAAAAATCTTTTTAAACCCTAGTTGCATCAACTAGTTCCCAGTTACTTTCCAAGTATTTTCCAATCATTTTTCTACATTTTTAGTTGAATATATAATTTAGAAAATCATTTCAAATTTAAAAAATTCATAGTAAATTCAAAACTTTTATTTTTCTCAAAAACCTAGTTGCACATACTAGGTCCCAATAAATCAGTTACTATTCCCTCAAATTTCTTAATTTTAGTTGGATATTAAACTTAAAAAAATAATTTAAAATTAAAAAATTCATAGTATTTTCCAAACAATATTTTTGAAAAATCCCTAGTTACATATACTAGCTCCTAATCTGCTTCTTGAGGTATCACCTTACATCTATAGCCAAATTGCAAAAATGATGATCAATTATTTACAAACTTTTCTTACATTTTTTGCAAATAACAAAGAAACCATAATGGGCCCCATCATGTACATGAATGATGAAGTCTATCATATTTTAGTACAAAGCTTCATCTATTGCATTTCATGCTTATGTTTCATAATAAGGGATGATATTTCAAAATTCATTGCAAAAAATTCACAAGATTTTAAAATTCTTTTTGTATATTCTCTATCTCTCATATGGAATTTTTTTCAAGCTTATGATACTAAACACATTCAAAATGTTATGTCACATGTCAAAACTCTTTATGCATTCATGCACAATTTAATGCTTTCTACCCTTTGCTCTCTATCTCTCATAGGAACACATTTACAAGTTTATCATGCTAAACACATTAGAAATGTCATAACACATGTCACAATTTCTTATGCATACATGCACAAATTCATGCTTTCTATCCCTCATTTACTATCTTTCATGTGGAGTGTTCTCTATAATCATATTTCTATATAATTTATAAATCCACTTACATGCATTTTAGCCTATATGCATAGTTTATACCTAGATGTATATGGCTCTTTGACTACTCTTGTTTTAATATCATATTTCATGCAGAGGAAAGAAATCCCTTGTCCTCCTCTCCCTCAAGAGGGTGATAACTACTTTACCCCTAACTAGGTCCATGCTATCACTCGTCCAAAAGGTAAGAAAACCTATATTATTGTCCCTAATGCGTACATTCATCCTATAGCTTCTTCAAACAATCTTCAACATATGTGCTTACATGTTCAATCATAATCAACTAAGGTTTACATTCATGAGACTCTAAATAATCAAATCACTAGTATGAGTAAGATAAGTTTATATTTACAAATGCAAAATCAACTATTACATGAAAAGATCACAACATTAGAAAATTAGATTATAATAAAAAAACATCAAAGACACCCTAGTGTCAATCATGTATATGCACCTTCACCTAGTCAATTGGTTGCAAGAAATGTTACATATCAAAATAATAAATCACAAAAAAGTAACCTATAAATAGTGATTCAAAAATCATTCAAAGATAAAATAAGAGTTTAAGTGAGCTACTAAGGGAAATGATTAAATCTAACTTTATCAAACTACCTCCTCTACATCTAGTGAGAAGATCTAGATATTATTGTGTATATCATACAATGCATGGGCATCACATAGATACATGTTTGGCATTAAAAAAGAATATACAATAGATAATTGTTAATGAGGACCTTATATAAGGTAAATCAATCAAGCAATACATAACAACATAGGAACACATTCACAAAGGGTCAAATTTAGAAATAGTATAAAAGTGGTTACCAAAGCAGAACTTAAAATAACAAAAGGATTAACAAGCAAAATTAAAGAAAAAAATAGTACCACAAGCATAGGTCAAGCATGAAAAATATGCAAATCTACCTCTCTAAAATGAGGCTCAACTTTCAAAGCAGTATGGGTTTGGTAAAAGATATCTAAAATAGTTTGATTATCAAGGTCAAGGGTTGGGCAAGCATGCTCAAGGCATTACTACTCCTATTGTAGTAGATGATAATATTTGTCACCAGGGTTTGGGATTTATTGAATATCCTAAGGAAAATCATTCACAGACATAATTTATCAAAGGAAAAGATCCAGATACAACAATAGTCAACACTAGCATTCCATTGGTTTAAAATAAAGATGATAATGATGAGTGGAACAATATAGGTTATTATTATTTTCAAGATACTAGTGATGAATCTAAATATACAAAGTCATATTCTCAGGATTTTAATCATGCTTCATAATCAGACACATTTCCATTATTTGATACAGGACACCATGATAGGGGGTCTCATCCAAGACTCATCGATTAGTATCACTTCTTTCTAGCATTGATTGTACAAATTATCTCCTTGATTGTACATAATTAAAATATTTTCAAAAATACAAAAACAATATAACACTTCAAAATATAAAAACATTCAAAACATTGCAAAAACACTAAAAACATTTTTTGATTATATGCATCATCCATGTTTACATTACTACTATCATGTTAGGACTTAAATTTGTTGTTTCATGCTATTGTATGTCAATTTATCTACACTACCATACTTCACTTTATCTCTTTTGAGTGTGCACAGTGACATCCAACTCTTTGATTGCTTCACTCTTCCCATCAAGGGGGCTTTTTTACTTCTACATTCGAGACATAGATAATATACATACCCACTAGGGGCATCTTCTACATGACAACACCATCTAGGTTATGTCATTCCTATACTACACACTTTGAGTTATCATACTAATGTACATTCCCTACTAGATTACATAGATTAATACATCGACATTTCATTAGTACCTAGCACTTGTGTATTTCTTAACATATAACTAGTCTTGTACTACACATGTTTTTCATACTTTCACATTTGCTTTGATTATTTAGACGTGTTTGTATCTTCTAGTTCTTAATTTTTCTTTCATTCCTTACTTAACATATCTTGTGTGATTGCATCTCCAGTTCTAGCTTATCTTTTGTTTGTGCCTTAAGACATTTTCCAATGTCCTTTGCCTCTATTCATGTGTGTGCCTTATAGAAATTTACCAATGTAGTTTATTTTTACTCTTTCATGTGCTTGTGTCCCTTATGTAAACTTAACTTGTTCACTTGTATGCGTATGTGGTATTTGAAAATGCCTTTCATGCTTGTCTTCCAGTTTGAGTGGCATGTGTCTATGTCCCTTATTTGCATGGCTCCTTGGTCAACCTTGTATGCTTCTCAATTCTTAATTCATATGCTTGTTTGCTTTTTTACTCCTCACTATGTGCAATGACATGATTCCAATTATGCATTTATCTTTCTACTTGGATGATATGATGGACATCATGTTCCATCCTCCATGCTTACTAACAAACTAAAAACTAAAAACTAATATCTAACATTACCAGTCTAGTTCATTATCATGCATATAATCTTACATTATTATATCTATCTAGGTATACCCCTATTGATCTAACAATCTATCAATTCAAATATTATAATATATTGAAATATCTTATCAAATATTCAATGATATATCTTGCATCTATACAACTTAGCACACTTGTAGGACTCCTTTTCTTTTGAGGGTAATCATAGCAGGGTCATCATTCCTACCCTTATAATAGGGGGCATCAAATAGGGGTTTTTCATAGAGATAAAACCTACTAATAGTCAAAATATTAGAATTTAGAACACTTAGTACATAATCTAGAGGTCAAACATTTTAGACCATGGAAGAAAAACAAGGATAGTTTCATATTAGTAGTCAATTTTCACACTAGACAACAATGCTAAAAATGGATAATAGAACAAAACATAGGGGCAACCACATTTTGGTTCTCTTTTCTAAGTAGGAAAACACTCAAGGTTTCTAGAAATAGGTAAAAAGTTTAATTTAGGGATAGTTTTTGCACTTCTAGATTAGTCAAATTCAATAATTTTAGTATAATTTTCTTCGATACAGTGGGTTATCATGCATGGCATGATGGTTATCACTTTCAACTTAGATTAGGTAGTTGTCATAACTTCCAAATTAGAATCCATGTTCTAGAATCAGTGATTAGGGTCAATGTGCACAACATATTGATCTTCTTTTCTTTCCAAGTTTAGTTTATTCAAAGCATTCTCAGTAGTTGTATGCCTTATTCCATCTATAGGTGGTTGGAATCACATTAGAGTTAAAATTTCATACAAGTATATCTTTTTAAGTACCCAAGTTCTTGATTTGGCTTTCACATAAGAATTTTGCATTAGTTTTGGAGAGGCTTTCATATGAGCCCAACCTCCATCTTTCTAAATGGCCAAGAGTGGCATAGTTTTTATCACACATTTATGCTATCCATGCCACATTGTCATATTTATATCACATCTATGGGCTCCATGAGCCATATCGTATGACATATATTCTATATCGATATCACTTCATAGCTTTAATTTATGGGATAATGATGGAGCTAAAGGTTTAGCTAACCATTGTATTCTTGAGCCAACTATTCAAAAGGGATTAGACACATAGTCCAAAAATCAATTATGACATGCATGATTTGTTAACTTCACATAGTTGGTGATGATGGAGCAAAAAGGCCAACCTTTTCATTCTTGAGCCACTTTCTGGGGAATTGAGAACTCAACTCTATTCATGATATTAATCTTAATTTAATACACACTCAACATCATACAACACATTTTAGTATCCTAATAGGTTTTATATTGGTTCATGTACTTGATGAGGTGTATTCATTCATTTCTCTTCATTTTCCTCAACTCTTGTACATTCTTATTTTAGATATAACATATCTTTAGAAACTAATCTACTATATGTTTTCATTTTAGATTCATAATTCATAGTGTGCTCTCTCTATGCATACCTAGCATCACACAAATTCATGAGATTCACCCTTATAGGTAAGTTCAGGTATGTTTCTTATTTTCCTTTATCCTAGTATTTCACTTTGTTGCATCACTAGAATAAAGGGGTGGGGGTAAATGTAGTCATGTAAAATGTGAAATTGTATAACTTTAGTATGAATAAGACATCTAATCCATAGGTCCTCCTGTTGGAACACACAACCATTTTAGGATAATTATTTGATTGATTCCCAGTCATCCAAATCTTTCTAGACTTAGCCCTTTCAAGACCCTTCTAGACACTATTTTTCTTATTCCTAGTCATCCATAAACATCTAGCATCTAAAATTTTATAGGCAAGTTCACACAGGGAAAATAAACAAAACCTAAAAAACTTATGTTTTTAAGACAAAAAATCCCAACTTGAACTATAGAAATAGACCCTAGGGTGTCCCCTTTTTAGCACTATTGTCCAAGTGCAAAATAGGTCCCAATGATCAGATTTTCCTAAATCTTTATATTTTTCTCTATCAGCCTAATACAAAGTAATATAACCCATGATCATTAATTAACCTATAAAAGGTGATTAAAATTCCATTTATAGGGTTGGCACTCATTTACAAGAGAGATGCAAGAATACAAGTAAGTACACTCAAGCACTCTTCCCTATTCTTTGCACATAGCCTTCCAAAATTGTTTCAAGCCTACTTAAGTTATTACACTAGTCCTTAGCTAGCTGAAACACATCTAATTTTACATTATAGTTTCATCTATCATACACAAATTGTAATAATAAATTCAATGGGAGAGATAAATTAGCTTGATCCCTCTTTGGAGTATTGGTATGTAGGCAGCATACCCACACATGGGGTGTGAAGTGCATCTAGCATATCCTTTACACACTAACCCTTTATCTCTCTTTCCCAAGTTTGTATTCAAGTTCAAGCACCAAGATATCTTAAGAGTTTTGAAGATTAAAATAGGCACATAGTTATCTCTGTGAGGTACTAGACCCTAAAATTTGAGTGATAAGGTAACATAGGCATTTTGAATAGAACCTAGAAAACTTTTAGCCACAAGACAATAACACTAGAGTAGGACTACAATGCCAAAAAATAGGGTGTATTATATTTTTCACTCTTATCCAATAAATAAATGAATCCAAATACCTATTTTTGACTATTTCTTAGTCTTGATCCTCTAGTATCAGACCTTGTCTTAATCCAGATTAGCTAGAATAAGCAAACTTCTAATCTCTCTCACTTCCTACTATATCTAGAAAAGGTAAAAACACAATCTATTTATCAAATAAATAGGTTAATTATTGCATATTTATTTAATTATTTACATTTATTATCCCTTTTATTATTTAGGAATATAACTCCAATATTTTGAAAATAATAAAAC
Source organism: Torreya grandis (assembly GCA_037957365.1). NCBI lineage: Eukaryota > Viridiplantae > Streptophyta > Pinopsida > Cupressales > Taxaceae > Torreya > Torreya grandis. Next base: position 1,565,418 of record JARHVA010001982.1, on the reverse strand, counting down.
ACACTACAAGGAAGTGATGGGGTTGACTATGCTAGAATTTTTTTCCACAAATCTATAGTAATATCTAACCAAGCCCATGAAACTATGTACTTTATTAACATTAGTATGATCAATCCACTATGAATTACCTTGATATTAGATAGATCAATAATAATATAAAATTCAGAAATAATGTGACCAAGATAATGAATCTTAGGTTGAAATAAGGCACATTTAAATAATTTACCATATAATCTATGCTACATTTAGTACTCTGTATATTTAGTTTATTTTATCAATGAGAGAATTTAAATATCTAAGTATATTTATATTATCATAAATTTTCTTTGATATTCTTCCCCTATCTCCAATGGAATGTGATTAGGATTGTAGTTCTTTACTATTATCTTGAAGTCAGTTGATTTTGCACAATTTGTTTTTCTATTTTTAAGGTGATAATTATGGATTTATCCACAGAGTAGTTACTAGTATTTTAAATACCAAAAGGATTTATTATTATATAATAGCTCCCTAAATAATTAAATTCCATTCTAAATAAGTTTTAGGGCCCCTTCTCTATCTTTTCTTCATAGGGAATCATCACCCACTTAGTTTTATATTAATATATTTACACATCTTTTTTCATATTGTAATGCATCTGAATTATTTAGAATGAATATATTAGATTGAATTTATTATTCCATTTAATAATGGCTACTTCATCATTTTTGGGGATTCATACAAGATTGAAAACAATAGGATTTTAGACTGGTATGTCCCTACACTATGGGTCAAATATAGATTCTGTAGTGAGACACTAGTACACTTTTTATATGATATGTTAAATAGCCTTTTTATCATAGTAATCTACTCATAATATTTTCAATTATGTGCCTATTTATGATCATATTTAATTTTTTTTTAAAATTTTTTTGACAATAATAGCATATAGAACCCTGAACTCAGTAATCAAGTTAACCATGCTAAAAATGGGATCATTAAAAACATATAAAGTTATGATTGTACCATATGCTTCTAAGGAGAAAGTATGATCTTTAGAATAGAGGAATTATTTAACAAGAATACATCTCTTCAGATAGAGAGTAAAGGAAAACCACCATTTTCTCAGAATCAGAGCTTGTAAAGGCAACAACAAATTTTATGAAGATGCCTAGGTAGGCATAGGAAGTTTTGGGTATGTTTACAAGGGAAAACTGATAGAAGGCCAATTAGTGGCAATAAAAAAATGAAAAGAATTTGATGAGGAATAGATCAATCAGATCATTAATGAAGTCATAATTCTATCTCAAATTGATCATAGAAATGTTATAAAACTTTTGGGTAGTCGCTTGGAAACTAGAATCCCATTGCTTGTCTACGAATATATCTCCAATGGTACACTTTTTGATCATCTCCATAGAAAAGATGAGATGAATTTATTGAAATGAAATAAAATTTTATAGGTCACAATAGAGACCATGGAAGCACTAGCTTATCTGCATTATTCTACTTTGGTTTTAATTGATCATAGAGACATTAAGTCTGAAAACATTTTACTTGACTCCACATGCTCTCCCAAGTTATCAAACTTTGGATTATCATGTCTAATTCTAATGGAGAATATCCATCTGACTTCTGGTGTGAAGGTAACTATAGTGGATATTCCACACTTTTCCCATTAAATTAAAATGTTGATGCTAAATGGATTGCTAGTGTGGATACTATGGGTTCTTGGATGACTTGGCACATCAAAAAGTGCTAGTGGGCCCCAAGAAAAGGTAGATTGAATGAATAATGGTGTGAGGAAAATATCCATCAATTTTTATTATGTTAATCTCTGATCTATCATGGGAGTCAACATATACATTGACAAAAATGGTTGATGCCAAGATACACTAAATTTGTGCATGTAGATAAATCTCACCCCTATGATTGCTCAACTTTATGCACAAACAAAAAAAAGGCACAAAAATGGTTAACACCATGCATGCAATGGGAGAGGATCAAGGCAATTTTTTGGACATGGTTTTATTTGCACAATTGACTAGAATTGATTTAAAAATATTTGATGAGATAATTAAAGATAATATGATGAATTTATTTATTGATGGTCAGGACAAGATGATGTGATTTTCATGGCTAAGTTTTTTATGTTAAGATTTTGATCATCATAAAAAGAGAGATTTATTTTATTTTACTTAGATGGGTAACAACAATTGAAAGTTTATAAGGAAAGTGTATTTGGGACTTTTAGTAAATTAGATAAAAATAAAAAGAATTTTTTTGATTCATCAACTATTGTAATTAATTTCTATACCCATGGTATTATTATACATTTCATTTGGAACAATTTTTTTTGTTATACTAAATTAAAAGGTTTGATTTGACATATTATTATAAAATTTTTAAAAATTTGACAATGAATAAATAACATTTATTAGGTTGTCACTATCAAATTTACTTGCCATGCCATATACTTTATGGACAATGCTCTTAGTTATCTAATTCTAATTCTTTGTATTTATATTTCTATCATTGTGTTAAGTTAGGATTTTTATCAGTAAAAGTTAAAAATATCATTTTTGTTTTTGTTCTCATTTTTATTGTTATGTACTTAAGTGTATAATATTTATAAATTAAATATAATATTACTAATAATATATGATATTATTAGATATATAAACTATATGAAATATATTATATAACTATACTAACTATAATACTTTATAATATTATAATATTAACTAAAGTATAATTAATAATATATAATAATAAGATAGTAAAACAAGTATTTTTAAATTGAAACAGTGTAAGTTTCCAATCATATCATATTCAAAACTTATGATTACTGACCCTATTCAACATTTTGATAAAAAATTATTAAGAAATAAAACTCTGATATTTTTATGAAGGTGACATTAAAAATGAGGTTGTGCGTTTCTTCATATGGTGTGACAATGCGTTATATGGGGAGAAGACACTTTATTTTTTGGTGAACTTGAGTAGTGATGAATTGGTAGGGAAGTGCATGACTGTACAAAACATGTAAGTGGTGAAATATATCAATATGAGTTGGGTAGTGATGGTGAGGGGTAATGACAAGGTATTTCAATGAAAGACTCAAAGAAGCCTAGGAAAATATACATACAAAGTTCAATGACAATTGGGTAGTGATGGTGAGATTAAGTTACAAGGTATTTCAATGAGGGAATCAAATAAGCTTGGGGAAATACATATACAAAATTCAATGACATATCACATCTAAAAAAACATTTTTGAACAAACTATCAAAAACTTTGATTTAAGATGAAATTTTGAATAGACAATAGAAAATATATAAAGTTGTATTATATGCAAGAATAAATTTTAAACAAACAACAAAAAAATATATAAAGTTGTATTATATGTAATATTAAATTTTGAACCTACCATCAAAAACTTTAAAGGGTTATAATAAATACATAAATTATCTTTAATTATATTTTCTTCTTCCATGAATTATATAAACATTTGGAAGTAATTATAAATAAATAGTATTTATCCAAAAATTTCATGATAAATAGGGTTGATAATCACTCACATCAAGTATGTACCATACAATCATGGCAAAACATTGTTTTGGTTTTTAAAGTTTTCTTCCACTATTCTTTTTAATGTACTTTAGTTAAACTAAGCATTATATGAGAAAGGTCTTGTTAAACATAGAGTGTTAGAATATTTATTTTTTAATTAATAAAATATAGTTAATTAACCACATTATTTTATTTTTTAATATTAATATTAAATATTTATTTTTATACGTTATTTTTATTATTTTTAAATTTATAAATATCTAAAATTATATATATTTAACATATATATTGATCTACAATACTTTATTTTATATTTTAATTTTTATTAATTTATATAATAAATATTTTATCAGAAAAAGTGTTCTTTACATAAATTATATATATATATATATATATATATATATATATATATATATAATTTTATATTTTTATTTGAAAAAAATATATTGAAATGGTTTCCTTCTATTTTCAAATGATACATACTATATCTTGTATTTATTTTTCAAATATAATAAATAATATTTTCATTTTTTTTTTTGGGTTCATATGATGAATGCCATATAAATTTATTTTTTAAAATATTTGTATAATGTTTGTAAAAAAAATAATACACCACATTTTTTTTAAATTTTATATTAATTATTTTTTACATGTATTTAAAAAGTGCCATGAATAATGGATGAAAGGAATAATGGAGGGAATAATGAACAACAAATGGTTTACAAAAATTAATTCCACATAAGTAGAAAATATATTCAAAATATTTTTACCATGATAAAGTCTTAAATTTGACCAAGAATATAATCAAACAAACATACATATATGACAATTATTATATGGACTCAATCAAATTTATAATAGTCAATATGAAATCCCATCATTATCATGATGCTATTAGTTAATAATCACATTTTAGTAAAAGTGTGGATTTGTTCTCATTTAGAAAAAGAATATATATATATATATATATATATATATATATATATATATATTGTGGAAAGTATTGTAATTTTTTATTAGAAAGTATTATATTTTTCAACAAACAAAAAGAAACATTTAAAAAGTATCTTGCTTTTAAAAAAAGAAAGAATTATGTTTTTTTTTAAAAAGAAAGTATTATGTATTGATGTCCTAAAAAAACATTGCAAGTAGATTACAATTTTTTAATAAATGTAAATTATATTGATAAAATATGAATTATAAAAGGATAAAATCATTTAAGATTGAGTTTGATTGTTTATATATAAAATAGCTTAATGATTATTAAAAAAATATAAAAAGTATTGTGAACAAATCTTTTTATAGATCATTTTGAGCCCACTCAACCTATGTAGTTAAGTAATTTATTATTATTATTTAAATTATTTATAAAAATAAAAAATAAATTAATTCTTAATTATTTTTTTATGAGGCCCATTTTATATCTAAATTTTCCTTAATGTTAATATTTGTGAAACCAATTTTTAAGTGATGTTCATGTTCTATGGTATTTCTAGAATAAATTAGAATATCATCAAGAAAAACCAACACAAACTTATCTAAATAATCTATAAAATCACTATTCATTGAGTTTATTAATGTATATATTACATTAGTTAGCCCAAATAGAATCACAATGAAGTCATAATTACCATAACAGGTCTTGAAGGTAGTGTTATACATGTCTTACTCCTTGATTCTTAGCTGATGGTAGCTTAATATTAAATCAATTTTGGAAAAGACATTTTTCCATTCATTTGATCAAATAAATCATCCATCCTTGGTAGAAGATAATGATGATTGATTGTCACTTTATTGAGCATCCAATAGTTTACACATAATCTCAAGGTCCTATCCTTCTTCTTTACTAAGATAACTAGAGCACCCCAAAGAGACACAATTGGCCTAATACTTCTATTTTCCAAAATTTGTTGTAGTTCCTACAAATCTTCCACATTAATTATATATGGTGATTTAGAGGAAGATGCAACCCATGTCATGATATCATTATAAAAATTTAACTCCCTTTTAGGTGGAAGTCTAGGCATGTTTTTAGGAAACACAACTTGAAATTCCATCACTATATGAAATTATTTGAAAGGTACTTCCTCTTCCTTAGAGGTTTCATGAATTTGAACTGTATACAGTTGGAAACCTTTTTGTACTACCTTTTTTAGCTACAAGTTTGAAATTAAATTTATTACCTTAGGCCTTTGAATGCCTTGCACTCCCATGATTCTACTAGAATCATATATGCATCACACTCTCTTGATAAAGCAATCACACATTGATAGGTGAGGTTTCAACAATCCATTCTAAGAATCAAATCATAAGATCCCAAAGGATCTAGAAACAAATTTATTTTGGTTTTATATCATCTATATATATCTTATCTTGATCTAAACACTCACAGATTAGCAGCTATTTACTTGTACCAAACTCAACCTTCCACCCTTATTTAACTTTAACATGTTTAGAACTACACTTGATTGCTAAAACATGTGAAACAAAGTTATCTATAACACCATAATAAATTAAAATGGACACATTAAGACTAGAAAGAGTACCTCTAGTTTCAATTAGAATTTCTTGAAAATAATTTTTTTGATTATCCACTACTACATAAGCTCAGTAATTGCTTGATTGTCCAAGTTTCAACTTTAGACAATATTTATAGTAGTGGTTATCACCACATTCTTAGCATTGAATGGTCCTAGAAGGTGAAATAGGAAATTTTTTGGCCCCTATAACTAGCCCATGATGATTACATTGGATTTGGTTTCTACTGTTTAACCTATATTTAGGTGAGTTATGGGCCTTAAAGTTCTTATTCTTCCTTTGGAACATACCTTGACCACTAGTAATCCTAGTAAACCTCCAATTCATATATGATTTCTTAAATTTTTTAGGAGTGGGGGAGATTTTTTTAGTTCTAAATTTTTGTCTAATATTTTTAAAATCTTCCCTTGCTTCCTATTAAGATTTTCCTTGTTTTCATCCCTATGGGCAGATTCGATGGCAGTGACCAAGCTCCTTGGGTTAGTCATATTGATGTCATGCATCAATATTTCTTTTAGCCTAAGTTTAAACTTGGTCACATTAGTATCTTTATCATGCATATAGTTCACATGATTTAGAGGATTTATAAATTTATTCTCATTCCTAGTCATTGTCATATTCTCTTGTTTTAACAACTAAAAATCAATAACTTTTTGTTCCTTGAAGTTGACACTGAAGTACCTATTTCAAATCTGACTTTCAAAAATATACCAAGTGAGTGTCATGGGATAATATACTTATAGAACAAAAATATTATTACACCATAGGGATGCATCACCAACCAAATAATATGATGCCACCCAATATTTCACATTAGAAGGCATATTATGATCATTAAAATACTTTTGTAGGTGTACCAACCAAGCATCAACTATGTTATTAATTTATTATACTAAAAAGGTTGGTAGAGGAAGTTTCTTAAGTTATTTTATAATAAGATCAACTACTACTAGTGGTAACTCTTATAGTATTGGTTCTTTTCCTTATTCATTTTCTTCCCCCCATAGGTCTACTTGAGGAATTCCCTCAATATTGTTGATTCTATGTTCTTGAGTTTCTATTTTTCCTTGAATGAAATTTAAAACTATAAAAATTCCATTCAAGACTTCCTCATACATATCAACTAAGTTACCCCCAACCAAGTTAGTATTAAATGCTCTGTTATTAATACTCAAATTATTAATGAGAGGAGAATCAAATCTATTATTCACATTAGAAGCACCATGTCTTCTACCTTGGTTTCTATCTCTACCATTACCAGGATTAGTATTAACATCAATTATTCATCTATATATCATTAAAACCATCATAAGGAGTTCATAAGTTCAAAGTTAGGGCAGGGTATAAACCAAAAATTTTATCACAAAGTTCTATAGAGAATAAAATTGGATTTGATACCAATGAAATGAACCTATAAAAATTGAAGGAAAAAGCACAACAATAGATTAATTAAAACAAACTACAAGAACTCAATAAATAAAAAGTCTATAATAACATACAAACTTATCATCGACTAATATCAAAAAAGTGTTTGTGAAATATAAATTCCTATGAATAGGTCTTCTTGGGTGGACCTTATAATAAAATTTTCAATCCCTCATGATATATTAAGCTCAAGATGTAGAAGTGAACTGATGTACCATTATAAAATTTGACCCAAATATATGTGCAAAAGTCATCTTTCCCATAAAATTGATTAAAAAAAACTCACATGTAAAGAGCTATTACTTTGTGGAAGAGCAAATTATAACTAATTTAGGCTTAAAGTTATATTATAAGATCTACTAGATTACTTCTAAATTAAAAACATGTTTAATCAATCCATACAACTTAAATATAATGAGTATCTTTATTTATCTTATTTAAATTTAAAAATTCAATTAAGCACATGTTCACTCCATATTTTTAAGAAAACATTAATTTAATATAAACCAAGATTCAATATCACTTATTATTATCCACAAGTCTTCTGCAAAATATTCCATTAAAAAAAAGGAATTAACACTTGAAATTTCATGTACTATAAATACATTACCAAGATAGTTACATACAAAACCCAACTTGTACATTAATCCATCAACTCATGATAAGGTAGTAGTTTATTTATCTCTTATATGATACTACTCAATCAACTTAATTAAATTCAATGTTAGGGTCATAGCATTGTTGTTTAACAATTCAATATATAGAGCATACTCTAAAAAATAAGTTAGGAATAAATTACTTATATTAATTCTCCTTAAAAATCACTGGCTTAAATTAATTCTATTTAGGGCAATACCATAGTTTCTCCTCTAAGAATCATCATATTTTGAGTGCCAAATAACAAGGTTTTAGCTTAAGGGTTAAGAATAATGCAGCATGTTAAGTTATGAAATAATTATTTTCTTCATATGTGAGATGTTATTTTACACATATTTCTTATCTAATGATCATTCAGTTGAATAGAAAATAATTCCATGCTTACTAATTTTTAAACTTCTTATCTATTAATCATAAGCACAATGATATTCACTAGCTAGTGTGGAATTTGTAATCCAAGTGATGTATTTAAAATAAAATGTAGAGAATCTCATTTCCCCTAAATCGTAGCATTCTCAAATAATGTGATTTCATGTAATATAAAGTTTTTAGACAACCATGCTTATTAACCAAACATTTGGAAAGCATTATCAAAATTTCCACCATGGCACAACTAATTGTATTCAATGACAATATAACCATTGATTTGAAAATGAAAAAGTTAATTACAAAAATGTGAGTGGAACTCGAATAGTTCCATTAATTAAATATTTAAATTTATGAGCTGAATTCTATTAGAACCCTAATCAACTTTCATAAAAATTTATCTGATTAATTAATGAGCATGAACATAATGAATTATACACCAATCAAAATCCTTTTAAATATACTTGTTAAATAATTTACACCAAAGAGTTAAAATCACAATATAAAATCAATGATTAGATCATAGACCAAATTTTATTATTGAAATAAATAAATAAGATAAATAACCCAACAATTAAATAAGTAACTAGTTTAAATTTATGTCTTATCCCAAACAACTACACATTGACATAAGAATGAAGGGAGTTAGCAAACACTTCCAGATTAGAAAAGTAAACATCTCTATTCTCAATTAAAACATATAAAGATTACAAAAATAAATAAAACTTATATAATTAATCTTAATGATTCTCTCATAGAGGTCAAATGTTTAATAGAAAAAAATAATCTATGTAACCATTCAAGGAGTATTAAAAAAAATAAGAATCAAATATATACATATTATAATATTACTAACAACCATTACATATTTATTACAAACCAAACACTTAGCCTACTTGTTCAACTTATACTTTACCTAAGTATTTACTTAAAATGAGCAATTTCAAAAACCACAACGTATTTAAGGAATAATATAATTCAAAATATCAATAATGACCCATATATGGACCATACCATTAACTAAGAAATGCATAACCAAATAGATTAGGATTCACATTCCTTAAACATTATTAAGACTATTACAACAATCATATCCTCATCACATAGAATAAGATCCACCTAAATTACTTCCACTAACTCAAAATTACATAGCTATAATACTAAATATTGATCTAACTAAATATGATAATGATGATATGGTGAGCTAACTCAGCTATATCAACACTGAGAAACAACCAAAATAATTTCAAAACATGTAAAGGATATGATGGATTAATTATATAGGATTATAATTTCCTTTATAAAACTAAGCCAATTCCATACTAATTTGGGAAAAATAATATACAAAAATTGAGTTCCTTACTAGGCTATGAAATCCATTTTATACAAGATTAATATCCAATTTGAAAATATGTGTATTTAAAATATATATTTTCTTGACAACACAGTCAATTTAATCATGAATTTGAAATGTTTCATACTAATAATACATAATCATTTTTAAAGTTATTGATACTCTAGTTTCATATAACAAATATAGATTTGAACAACAAAATATTTAAAGGTTAACAACTAAATGTAAAGCTTTACAACACTAAATAAAGAGCCATACACCATTATCAAATTAGAAAACATTATTTATAGTTATATAAAAATATTTATTCATGTCCATGAAACACCTAAATCATATATTCCATTCCAATAATGTTGTACAATTGATAACATTATGAATCCATGTACACACTTTTCAGTTAATAAAGCATTTGGGAATTGTATCCAATTAGAGGGTGTGGAAAAGCCCACTCATTTAACCCTATGATCTATCAATAGGTGGCCCTAACCACCCCAAACCATAAATTTTATGGTAGAGTTAGGTTCATAGGGTAGTATCTATTTCCATGAGTTTATGAACCATAAGAATTAATAGTCAAATAAAATAAATCAAACAAGCTCAAACATAATATATAGCCCTAAGGTTAATTCATGAAAGGACTAATAAAAATGAAGGTTGAACCACAACCCAATGATGAACCTTAGTGTTCATATTTTATAACTAGGGTTTTTTAAAAATTATTAAAGCAAAAAAAATAAGATAACAACAAATAAACTTCATACAAGCCAATACTTCATTCAACCACATTGCCTTAAGATACACACAAATAAATGCAATGCAAGAGATCATAAAACTCTTTTTCTATTACCATATTTTCACCTTAAAATTCCATGCACAAAAAAACCACTATTCTACTTACTTATTGAAACTGGTGTTTTTTACCTTGTCTTTCCACAATAGAGATAACTTTAGTTTTTATGCCCACTTTTTCTAGCATGTTTTGGTAGTTTTTATAGTCCTCCTTATGAAAAGATGAGCTTAAAAAACCCTCCAAATTTCATCCACTTCCCACTATAATAGATCGAGTCATGATGAAACAAAATGGGGATATTAACTCTATGTTCCCCTACATCCCCATTTATTCTATAGAAAAATAATAGAATAAACAAAACATTTGTTTTCAAAACTTTCCCAATCAAGCCATCAAGCTCCATGGTCTAAGTAATGGTATATAAATTTCCTAAAGATTTTTGGTGGTAGTTAAGGTTATTTATAGTCACCAATCTTTGACAAAAATTCCATGCAACCAAAAACCACTTGACTACCTTGACATAAAAAATGATAACCAAACCCTAATTCAACCCTAAAATCATTGCCCTACATTATGATGGTTATGTATAATTCCATCGATTACCAATGGTAATAAAATAATGCTTCATAGATCTAAGATAAAATTAACCAAGATTAAACATAAAATTTCTTATCCAAAAATGACCCCAAGGTGAATTCTAAGGAAACAACAATCTATCAACTCAAATCTAAGTTAAAAAACAAAAGAACAAGAAATTAAAGACCTCTAAGGTGACAACACATTTATAATAAATTGAGATATGCTTGTCAAAGATAACCAAATCCAATTATGACTATGTATCCTTCTAATGATATTGATATTATTCATCCTTTATTTCTATTGATTTAGAATACATGGCCTGGTAAGCTAGCTCCAACATAATACAATCCATATAATAAATGGATAGGAAAATAAAAAAAAGAGAGGTCAAACATAGCTCAAGGAAAATATAATATAAAAGTGAATAAAAAATAGATTAAAATTCACAACTTCATTAAACAACTCAAATAAATCATGGTGAAATGAATCCAACACCACCTCTATGGTTCTTTTGGAAAACTTATGTCTTAATATTTATTGTCAGATCATAACCAACTACCACATGTCCAAACCTACCAACCTAACTCCATGATCAAGCCTAGATCATGATAATACCTATAGTCACAAATAAATAACATCAACAATATCTATCCAATCAAAATCCAATGAACATATATATATAATCAACTAAATAACCAACCAAATATAATGTTGTAACTAAATATAATGAACTAAATATAATAAAAAATATATAATATTGTAACTTAGTTATTTTAGAAATATAATAACTACATAATCAAGTATCACATCATATTCATGCAATGGCAACATAATCATAAAAACATGTGAATGTTAAGTAATGTCCATGCCAAATAGTAATAATCCATAGTTTTAAAAGTTATAATATGCCAAGTCATGACATTGACTCATTGGTGGGGGGAACATGTCTAAGATTGCATGAGTATTGATTCAAGAAATGTTGATTCCATATTGATATATGAAATGACTGAGGATTTTTCCACTTGTGAATCCAAACACACACTTATCATGATTGAGATTGATAATATATTCAATCAAACATGTCAGAATGGTACGTAATACCCCTAATTGCTCAATCCTTCATTTTGATTTGCCTATAATATTTTACACATAAACCTTCACTATATTATGGATGAGATCATGGAAAATATGGATCATGGATATTTTATATGTTTCCCCAATGTTTTAAAGGTGAAAAATAATTAATACATATCATAAATTCCTGCATGATGTAGTAAAGCAGGGTTCAATTTGATGCTCATCTGAGATTCATATTTGTATATATCCAAAGAAGACATACATAAGGGACAAAAACTCATAACATGTTTTAACATCAAAAATAACATTAATGTATGGGAAAGGAAGATCATGTTTGGGACATGCCTTGTTAATATAATGAAAATATATGCATACCTTGATTTTTCATTCTTTTTGATAATGGGAATGTGGTTGGACATCCACTTAGAATAGTTCACAAGTTTTATGAAATCCACTTTGAGAAGCTTAATAAAATCTTATTTCACCATTAATTCAACTTTTTGCTTGATGGGCTTGAGATTTTGTTTTACAATTTTGACATTAGGCATCATGACTAGATTATAAATTACACCTTAATTTTTAATACCTACCATATTTATGTAAGAAAAGTAAAAAGCTTTAGAAATATTGGTAAGAAATGGTTTGTGATCCTTCACCTCTTTTTGTGAGATTTAAGAATAAAGTTTGAGGATTCAAGAATTTTATGCAATCCCTAAGTTAACATCAATAGTTTCCTTAATAAGGGAGGCATTCCCTTCTTTGAATTCATTGGGCACATGAAGAATATTAGAATCTTTACCTTCTACATTAAAAACATCAATATCTTTATTATAAGATAAATACTAATCAATTTTATAGTAAGAAAAATTATATTTGCATATAAGGGAAGATATATGATAAAAAGTGAGATCAAAACTTCTATTATTATGTGAGGATGGGAGGTGATCATAAGATTATACAAAATCTAGAATTACCTCATCATTATTCGCTAATTCAAGGACTAATGGGATAATATCCTTCCCTATGTGATGGAGAGTTTGGTCATTGGAATTTTTTTGCTTGAGGGTTTATATCCTAATATATATTATGAATTTAGTTTAAAGTATTATGAGATGATGAGAAAAACATGAGGAAGAAGCAAACATAGAGTCAACCAATTAGTTTCTTTCTCTAGGAACAACTTCTATGGAAAGAAAGTCAAGATCCTTAGAAAATTCATGCACATTATTTTTATAGAATTTAAGATTTTTAGCCTCATTATGATAGATATATAATACTTGGTTACTCACTAACTATGAACACCTTAGATTTATATGTTTTGGACACCCAAGTGTTAATAAATGAGCATCCTAAGCAATAAATATGTATACTTAGGTCCATTGTTTATAAAATCAAAATCATGTTTAAATATAAATAGAATAATGATTCCTTATGGGGAAATATAGATGAATCCTACACATATTACAAGATAACATTTTCCTCATCATAATGAAGGGTACATTTCTCATGTGTATAGGAAGAATCTTCATCATGGTTAGGGATATTTCATTGATCTTATAATATCTCAACCATACCAATATAAAATATGATAGATAATCCTTCTTATGTATCTTGGTCTTGATATTCAAAGAGATTGTAGGTTCTTAATCCTCATGGGCTGAAAGGAAGCACAAGTGGAATATCATTTTCTAGGATATTAATGATTTCAACCATAGACATAGTCAAGACAACTGACATTGTTGTAATATCTTTACTACTTGATTTTTATATTGTTAAAACTCTTTTTTATTTAGGTTTATATTTGAAATGGGATTTAATAAGATCTACCCCTTTCTTCAAGATATCCACTTTAGGTTTTATGCATTCTTTGATTTTAATAGGTTTTCTTACACTATTAGTGGGTAAGTGATAAATTATGTGCAACCCCCATTTTTAGGCTTGGTTTATTGAATGGAATAAAAAGGTTTAGGATCCCCTTGGGATATAAAAACCTTTCCTAAGTAGAGGAAAAAATATTTTGGAAGAGGGTAGAAGGGATCACCTTCACCCTATGAATCCATGGCCTACCCAATATCATGTTGTAGTTGGTAGATTTATCAATTTTATATAATTAAGTCAACATGGTCTTGGGACCTAGGGTGATAAGAAACATGATGGTTCCTATAGAAGTGGATGTGAGACTATCATATCCTTAGATAATTGGAATAATAGTGACTGAGAGGAGGGTGGGGGGTGAATCAGTCTTCAAAAAAACTTTCATTCAATTACACTTGAGCAGCCATGAACTATTCAAAACAAACATATATATCTATCATACATAAATAATTATCCACATAAGCCTAAAACATAATAACACATCGTATGTGTGGGAAAAAATCAAATGGAAGAAAACCCTATAATATTTTAAAATGGAATATAGTCCTATAAGACAAAAACCAAGTTTAGTTAAGCACCAACTCCACATGGAACACCAAACCCAACTAGTCAAGCACATACTTGACTAGGCTTTAACAAGAACCCACTTGCAAGGAGGGTACCAACCCCATAGATGACTTAGGACCAAATTAGCCATCTAATTTTTTTTTATCACATTAATAACACCTTGTTTCTCATAAAACATATGATGATCACCTTATTTAGATCTCCACACTCTTTAACCCTCTCAAACTGCCTTATAGTCTTCTTTGCTCAACTAGGTCTCTTCAATACTGATTAGGTCATACAACCTTGATATTAATATGAAAAAAACACTATCATATATTCATTATATATCTTATAAAATATTATTATGGTTTAAAATACCTCATTCTTCTCAATAATGTGCTATTTCATTTGCTTGAACTCAACTTACTTAAATAGGCCTAAAATTGCCTTGTATATATACCATTCCTTGCTCATATACCACTTAGTCAGCCATACACCACTAAAATATTAGGTCAGACATATAAAAAGTATTATAAAATATTTTATACATGAATAAAATTATATTTGAGTCTCTTTTGTCCTAACATGACTCAATTAAGACTCATTTCGCTTTTAGGTCTCATGGAGACCTAATAGGCCCTCTTAGACATATGTTACACTTTGCCTTGCTTGGAAAAATTTCAAACTCAACATACATAAGGAAAATATCATATAAAAATAAAATATACCCAAATTAATTTATTATAGGCTCAAAAAGACATTTTACAACAAATCATTACTTGAGACCTTTCATTAACACTATTTATATTAGGCCTTTGAATACATAGAAAAGTCTATCTTGAAAAACTAAAGATAACACATCATTTAGCCAAAAAAAAATGAAAATAAATCACTTATAAATAAAATTAATAACCTAAAAAATATCACTATATTCATTATACACTTTAAATCATGGCTGGAGCCTCAAAAACACCTATGCAACTTATTCACTCAGAACTACCAGTTTTCCTCACAGACTAGTCATGGTGACTCAAACCTCCAATACCTATATAAAAACTTTTAAAGATTAAAAATTTATTAAAATAATAATTTTAAATATACATACCATCTTAAAATATAAATATCATATTATCTATTGGCAACAATTTGTCTTACAAACCAATTGTTGACCTCACTACACATAGACCTCACTAAATTAGATAAGCCATTTTGGATTCATAATTTAATCACTATACCTAACTTTAAATATATATAATAAGAATTAATAATACATAAAAATCTCTAAAAACATCTCCATGCACTTGGTTTTAACATTTTATTATGAAAACACATTCCTATTCATCTTCTCACTGTTGCTTGGGTTTTTCACTATTTGCACCATTAGGCCTATTAACAACTAGCTAACTTAGATGAATAGTTTATCACACTAGAGGGAAATAAAATATCTATAAACCTTCATGGACATTATATGTGATTCTCTACCTTATTCTTCCATCCATTTGATTACTCTATCCAATGCAATTTTTGACTTTTACAATAACTTCTTTAGAAACAAGCCCATAACTCAACACTTTCTATCTCCTCTCTAACTAATACCACCTAGAGGTACTTGGGAGAGTCCAATATAATATAAAATATCTTACCTAAGCAATTAAATCAATTTTTGGAAATTTTGATCAATATCTTTAACATTGGGTCCTTATTAGGTTTTTAAGAGGGTTTAAACTTGTTTTCACTCTTAACTATCATTCATAAAGCATATATCCTCAATAGAAAAATAATACATAAAATTTTGAGATAGGACCATTACCCATATACTATGATTATTTTATGTTCCCATGAAAAGTTTTGACAAGCTGATGAACATAATAAAATCCTTCTTGGGTTGAGAACCCTTCATTTTGAGCACTCGAGAGACCTCTAAACAACTTTTCATGCCTTGCCCTTCCCACTATGACCCAAAACTACATGAACATAATTTAAAAAACACACCTCACATATGAAAATTATTACATGATCTCAAACACCTTGAAATATGATCATGATCCCTCATTAGGCCACACTCTCTCTCTTTGCTCTCTAGATATTGACCTACAAACCATATTAGGCCTTAAAACTAACCTTCATGATTATTTTAATGCACTCTCCACGTCACTAACATACTAAATAAATATATATCATGATTAAACACTACCATAAATCATTCACATGCCTTGACAATAGATCATGATACCTAATTATGTTAGATCGGGTCTAGGAGTTGTCTAGGTGTAGACTTAGTCTGAAGGTCCTAAACTTATGGGATCATCCTAAAAATCTCATAAGTGTTCCAATGCCTCACATAAATTCTCAATAAACATGATACAAACACTAATTCATGTGTGCACTCATCTCACCAAGTCATCATGCTCAAACCTTCTCACAAGATCTCTTCATGTCATGACTAGCTTTAGGTTACTTAAGCACTTGACCTCAAATACCTGCTACTTATGAATTTGTCAACAATGGAAACAAAACAAAAAAATTCATAAGAAATAAAATAATCTATTTCACACTACATACCTATGTCCATGCTTACATATGAAAACTTTCCTTGAAAACTGATCTTCATACCTCATTAGTCCAGGTAGGGTTTAAGAAAGGTCTAGATGTAGACCTAGACTGAAGGTCCTACCCCTATAGACTCACTTTTAAACAATTTTTAGTGCATCCACACCCCATAATCATGCTCATGCAACCTTCATAATCTATCACCTGCTTTATATTACTCACCTCATCATGCCACCAACTCATACCTTCACCATACCATGACTAGGATAAAACTTCCAATGCACTTGAAACTTTGAACAATTCATTCCATGCAACCATAATACATTATTTGCATTCAAATTATCTATTTCCTTAAAATTCTCTCTTGTCACTTGGCTCACCCTGAAACTGTTTATGTCATGACTATGCCACACTGTGCACATGCATTCATGACAACTTTCATAACCACACTCACCATGAACCTTTACTAGATGCACCTTAACATCAATGACATCAACCTTGACATCAATGAAAAAAAATGCCAACATAGAGAGTGTTACATATTATTAAATAATTGGTTTATCCATAAATAAGATTTTTTAAAAATTAAAATGGGACTATATTAATAACCATCCCATCATCTACCATTTTTATTTTCACATTATTGTTATAAATTTATAATTTTAGATAAAAATCTACATCCCCCCTCCTATCCATCTAAGAATTATAAGGGACATTTCTAAGATTGAATAAATAACCAACATCCCTTAAATATTGCCTTTGTGGAAATATGGAAAGATTAATACGATTGATATATGCCTAAGGTGGAGTAACAATGGCTAGGTGTCCCAACCCTAAGGCATCAAATAATACCAAATTGTGGGTAGGTGAATTATTGAATAAATTAAGAAAATAGATGTGGTAAAATGTCTTCATAAAGTCTAAAACTAAGTCATAATTTATAATTTGTCAAGGAATGACATTATATTCTAATTTTTTTGAAATATGGGGAGTTATAGGTTGATACTCCTTTGTACAAGTAATAATATTTGATTATTCGTTTGTTTATAACTCCATAACCCCTATCATCCTATTATTCCTTTAAGGACCCAATTGGGGAGCCACACTAGGATTGGCTAAGTCAAAAGTAGAATATTTATCATCATGGGTACTAACTAAGGTGGCTTGGTTTTATTGGTTTGGTTGGTTTAGTGGGCTACCTTGCAGTGGTTTTGGGTAACACACATTTGGTGATTGGGAAAAGGATTTTGATAAATTTTTAGGTTTTGATTTTGGGGTTTTACAAAACCATTTTGGAGAGCATGAGGGTTTTAATTAGAATTCCTTAGGAGCATTTCAACAAAATTTTACCTATATTTCTCAGGGAGCATTTGAATAAATTTATTATACTCCCTTCAAATACTAGTGTCATGGCTAATTAATCTATGAAAAGGTAATAGATGTTGGGGTCATAATCATTATGTCTTTGGTTTTGTCCTTGTTTACTAAATATTTGTTCATTACTTTATTGATAAAAGGGTTAGTTTAAGAACTACAAGAAATGGTAAACATGTTGGAATTAATTTTGTGTAGGATTTTTAAATTACACATTATATGGTGGAGGATAATTGAAATCAACCGAATGAACATAGGTGGAGGAATCTAGTTATTCATACCTTAATTATTATTTGCATTTATATTTTTCATGGGTTATGGTTGGTTATTGTTTACAAGGTTTAATTTCTTATTTTTATTGATCATGCCATTAGTAGTGGCATTTTTATTTCTATTGAGAACCTTGGGGGCTTGATTATTAACATTATTTCGGTTTGAATTTTAGAAACACCCATTGTTTTCGTTAGGGGTAATTATACACCCTATGGATCCATAGGTTTGGTGATAAATATTAATGTATCCTTGGTAAATTTATAAAACATTCTCAAGTCATTCTTCAAATTACCTTTAATGGAAATTTTAGACATCATCCTTTATTTCCTTGTTAAGGGAAAGAATAAAGAGATCACATATTTCTCTTCGATACATATTTGGTGTACTGGTAGATGAATATATAACTTGACAACATTTTATAATGAAATGGGAAATAGATTAATTATGTTATAATTTAATATTCAAGAACTCTCAAATGTTATCTTTTAGAAAAAATTTTATGTGAAAGGATTGATGAACTATACCATTAGTTTTATAAATGAATGGATATAAGCTTTAAAAATGTGATAATACCAGTTAATGCTAATTCCATCTAGCTTTTCAAGAAATATTTTAGCAAAAACCCCATCCCAAGGAAATATTTCCCTAATAATAGTGGCATACTCTTTTACATGTGCATTGGGATCTCCTTCCCCTTTAAATTTATGAAGTATAGGTAGGGGATACTATAGAAGGACTCTTTATATGTTGTGATTGAGGGGTTATTCTAGCTACTTAGTGTAAGTCCCCATAACTCTAAAATCCGTTAAATTCATTGTAAGATATGGTTGAATGGGTAGGGTTATTTTCATAAATACTATGATCAAGAGAGAGTACTTGGTAAGGTGGTGTAGAATAGGCTAGAAACTAATTATCTGCTTGGGTATATTTGGAGAACATGTGATAATAAGGATGAAGAGTTATATATAGATAAGGGTTAGGTGAATATATAAGAGGAGTATACATGGGTGTAAATTAACTTGGATGAATGTAAGGTGGTTGATTTTTGGTCTATAAAGGGGGAGTATACGTGGGTGTAACATAACTTAGAGGAATGTAGGATGGCAGATTGTTGGCCATTACATTTTTGGAAGTAGTGTATGTGAACACACTTCCAATTGGGACATAGATTGGAGGGTGATAGGATGGAGGGATGTTGGAGGCATGTGCATTGCGAATCCATGAGTAATAATGTCTCTTAGGTGTTGTTTATAACATAGTTAGGAGGAAGTGTGTAATATTTTTTTTTAGAAAAAGTATGTAGGTTGTTGTTGTGGCAGTTGATAATCTATTGTTTTAATGTGGATGGAAGAGGAATGAAATTATTTTCAATGGTTTGAGTTCATCCCTTTATTTATAGATTTGGTTGATTTTCAAATTTTGAATGTGACTCACCAAGGTAGATATGAGTTCATTCAAGGTAAATGTGGTATTGGATCTATGAACATCCTTCTTGAAAGGTTTGATAGGGGAGGTTGGTAACCATGAGGAAGTTGGTTTGTGATATAAGATTTAGGAGGAGATTTATAAATTTTTTTTGTGGGTTGGAGATGTTCTAGAAAATTTTAGAAGGATTTGAGGTTGTTTTCATTTTCTTGTTTCATCTTCTAGGTAACAAATTATCCCAATGTATCGATCATATCTAGTATACTTTCCACATATAAAATTTAAAAAATAATTAGAGGTCTAGTTGCATTATGAGGAATGTTTCCACTCCCACTAGTAAAATTCACATTGATAGAATCAATATGGTTTTTGGTTATCTTTGATGGATCCTACACTTCATGGATTGACATCCTAGTCCTAGTTTTTGAGTGAGGGTTTGGATAGCCTTGGAATGTTACTCCAAATTTTGGTTGGAAGTGTTATTGTTCTAGCTCAACTAAAAAGCTTAACCAAGAATTTTTTGACTTCTCCTATAGCCTTCTAAGTTAATAGATCCTCCTAAATCCTATCTAGACATATTATTGGGTATAGGAATACCTAAAAAATGAATATAAGGAGGGAATAAGATGGAAAAAAAAGAGAAAGAAGAGAACAAAATGGAAACACAAAAAGATAAAATTTTAACAATGGGTTCAAAAATATATGTAGTGAAGAAAGTAACACACTGACCTATGCACTCAAACTCCCAAGGTTTGGTTGACATAACTGATGTAATGGGTGAACCTATGGATTGGGATGCTTAAGTTAAGGAATGGGATTTTGGATGGAAATTTTTAAAGGATTATTATGATAGTACCATAATATTTATGCCAGATCATGATGTTTAGTGATGTAATTTTGTTAGGATGATATGGATCTCCAAGGTCCCTCTATATCTATGATAATAAGGTAATGAAGTTCCTAATCAATGCTACTAATAATGAAATGAGTGTAACTAAGTTGAATGGCACATGGAATTTGATAAACATTATCATTTTTGATATGCCCATTCATTTTCATAGATAAATTAAATGAAAATATGTTGAGGGTAGTCCTGAAGAGGAAAGAAAAGGAAAAGGTGAATGGCTAAGTTTGGATGATGTATTGATGACCTTGAAGATGAGAGGGAATGACTATGGAAGGTTCAAGAATATAATATTATTTTTCAAGATAATTGAGAGCGTTGATCATGATCTAAAAAAATGAGGCTGGAATAAAATATTTCTAATCCAAGTTATTCATTAATGTCTCTCTATGTGTTTTTAGTAGGAAATGGAGCTTTAACCCTAGGGAAAAGACCTATTCTAATGAGGTAAGGATGTTTTAGAAGGGTCATGGAAGAGGAAATAGAATTTATTGTAAGAGAATAAATTATAGGAGATTGTATAGATAATGTTTTAAAATGGTATACTTACTATTTTGTAATTTTGTATCAAGGTTTTGGTGGTTTGCTTAAATTTTCAAAAAGTTGAGTTATTTTAACAATGTTTGGAATATAAAATGAATTAATATACTTGCTCAAAATGGAATGTTGAAAGCAATGAAGTAATGAATAATTAAATCAAATGAAATGAAAGTACTATTTTTTTCCATCTTTTTCAATATTTTGGATGCATGAAAACCTAAACTAGAATTTTGAAATAAATTTGCAAGTGTTGATTTTTCATAGTTTGGAAGATGACTTGCCGAATGTAATCTAAGTGATCTAGTTTTTTTAATTTTATTATGAGATTAGTATGAAATAATACTATGAAAATATTCCTTCCAAACATGAAAATATGAAATATATATTTTTAAATCCTAGCCAACACACTTATTAATAATTCCAAAAATTGACTTCACCTACACAAGCTATACATTGTTTTGAAAGATTTAAATGTTTATGAATGAAATGAAATTATCTAAAGATGAATAAAATGAAATTTTAGTATTATAATTTTATAGTTTTTATACCCAATTTTTTTTATTTTTCTAATTATATAAATGAATATTTATTCAAATATGCAAGGTTTGAGTATCCAAGTTGTCTAGGTTTTTTGTGTGTATGTGCATTCGAGAGTTATTTGTGTATGAAACATTGTCTAAGACTGAAAATAAACTAATGTATTTGGTTTTAAATAATTTTATGGTTTGTATAATATACCCTATGTGATATGAAACACTATGTTATTTCAGGGAAACTAACACACAATTGAAAAACACAAAATCTAGACTGTTTTTGTGGAAGAGATGTAAGAAAGAATGATTTATTTTATTTTTTATTTTTTGTGATTTTTTAAATATGAAATTTATCTAATAAACAAATAAAAATAAAATATTCCAATATAATAAATGAAAATAATAAAAAACTAAATCCTCCAAGCTAATCAATGGTTATTGTATACACATAATATTTTCAAACTTTTATCAATTACTAAAACTTTGTATCGTGTAAGAACCCATCAAGTCTCAATATCTCTAAGTGAACACATTAATGGGTGCACTAAGAAAGGGGTGGGTAGACCATTAGTGATTATTATTATTTTCATCCCTTTTTCCACTTGTTATCTACACACTTGTCTCCTAAAAACATTATCCCTAAGCCTATTCTTTTCTATTGTACCCCTTTTAGTTATTTACCACATTTTATCCTCCTATTCCTTAACTTATTACTATTTTGTTATTTTTTTGTGCTAGGTTGACTAGGCCAAAATTGTATAGTTTTGGGTAATTTTCACTTAGGAATTAGTTTGGATTTTGGCTGACTTAGCTCATGACCTAGTGA
The DNA here is from genome assembly GCA_037957365.1 of Torreya grandis. Taxonomy (NCBI): domain Eukaryota; kingdom Viridiplantae; phylum Streptophyta; class Pinopsida; order Cupressales; family Taxaceae; genus Torreya; species Torreya grandis. The sequence goes on along the minus strand of JARHVA010001982.1, from coordinate 1,542,232 downwards.
ATAATTGTCCAAAATTGTGCTAGGTCAACTGGGTCGACCCTATCAGCCAAGATTCTTGAAAGGGTTTAGGGTCAAATCCACCTATATATACAAGATACATTTTTCATTATTTAAATAAGATAAGTAATATTTATTTCAAACATTATTATTGACCATTCTACTTGAGGAACAATCTTAGGGTTTCATACTTTCTTTTGAGATATGAATCTTGTCTTGTGGATAAATCTTTTAGATGAATTGATAGGTTGTGTATCCTAGAGATGATTTGTCTTTGTCATCCTTACATACCACAATAACCTCTTATGAAGAACCTTGGCCAAGGGGGATATTGATGCTCGATAGGTTTGTTTTCAAAGGTAAGTATTCCTAACTTTTTCCCTCCTTTGTAAGAGTGGATAGATATGAATTTATACTTATATTCCATGTATTAGGATTCCATATACATTGACATGAGTATATGTTTTATATGCATGTTTAATTTTATTGTTTCTAACCCCCATTTTGTGCCACAAGATTTGGTGAGCACTAGATTAGATTTACTTTACTTGTTTTTAGTTTAGTGAGATATCAAAACATAGGACTCCATTAGGGTTATTGCATGATTGTGCTTAATTAGAGGCATTAAAACCCTCCCTAACATAGTGTATTATAGTAAGATATCCCTTAATCAAATCTAGTGGATCCATATATTGGTCATTTTCTCACTTATCAAATGTGTACCCAATCAATAGTGTATGGTATGATCTATCTTCTCCAAGTTAGGATTGATTTATAGACATGATGCATTTCTGATTGCATACATTCTAGTGAATCTGACATGAAATTAACCCTTACAAGTTTTTATTTCACTTTTTTCATTATTTTCTCATTTTTATTATCATATATTTATAATGTTGGTTGATTATACCAACATAGTACTAACTTCTATGCATAGGTTTAACACACAGTCACACTAATATAACTCTATTTTGTCTGTGTAGGTTCTTATTCAAGTACAAACTATTAGGTTGACCTAATCAACAGAATATAGGTTTTTAGACATTTAGGAATCCATTTCAACATACTAGGTCAACCCAATTGACCTTGTATATTTTCAAGCTATCAGCAATAGATTTATTCAAAGCTAGGTCAACCTAGTTAACACTGTAGAATTTACAAATATAAATTAGGGGTTTTCAATAATAATCTCATCTTTCTTTGCATCCTCCATCCCACCAACATACTTCTAAAACTACCTTTATATCCTTATTTTTAATTTATAGAATTTGTAATAGTTCTTTTTTTTCACATTTTTTAGTCTTTAAAACTACCTTTGTACAGTTAACTAGGTCAACCCTATCGATGTAGTTCTATATTCTATATTCTATTTGGAAAACTAGGTTGACCCTATCAACATACTTCATTTTCAAAATTTCAATTCTGTAGTATAAATATGATATTATTGACCCTATTCTATATTCTCTACATACACTATCAACTAAATCAACATTGTACTACATTTCAAAGTTAGAATTAACACTTATATGCTAGTAATTAGCTCACACATTCATTTCTTATTACTTGTATGCTTAGAATAGATCACATAGTTTAATTATGTGGTTTTCAATATACCATTAATTTCACTATTCTTTATTTTATGCACATGTTACTAAATCAAAATAATATTAAAACACATTTTAACAATTATCTACACAAGGCCTACCTACTTGGATTTCATCACCAAGGGGGAAGCTAACTTGGTTTTCTAGCCAAGTATAAACATGTGGTTAATGGTATATTTTGTCTAAGCACCTGACGCCCTTATCGCTAAAGTGTGTTAAGTGAGGGGATAGGCCCCAATACCAAGCTAGTACCATTGTAAATACATGTTCCTTTCAACCCAAACATAATCTAGTTCCTTGCTTATGTTCAAGTTCCTATCACATCTAAAATTATACTCTAATAATATAATAACATTCAGGTTGACCACTTATTTAGCTTTTACTTTCCAAGTTGACTTTTTCCCTTTACTCAATTATATGTTGTATTTCAAAAACTTATATTGACTAGCTTTGGTGCAAGGTTTTGTGTTGTGTGCCTTAATTAGATCAACCTCATTTATTAAATTAATTATGTGTTTCATTTCATTTCTTACTTTATAAGTAACTAAAAAAATATTCTTGTTTTAGTACACAGTCATTTTTATTGACACATTTTTACATAGGCTATCTATTTTTCCCTACCTGCTATATTAGGTCAACCTAGTCAATCCTATACACTTTGTCAGCTTATATTTGTTGTATTAGGTCAACCCAGTTAACTTTGTCTAGTTTTTAGGCCCTATTTTATGTACTAGGTTGACCCAATTGACTCTATACTACTTTTATCACTTCCTATATCCTTGCTCTTTGCATCTTTCTTGCCTTATTTAGTCTTTTTTCTTTATCATGAAAATTTTATTTGAAGACTATACTAAGTTGAATTCAATAGACATGATGATTTTTACCAACCCTCATAGGGTCTCTTATAAGCAGAATAATGGTCTTGTCTTGGATGAAAGTAATGTTCATATAGCCACTCACACAATGAACTATGGGACCCCTCCTCATATCTCTTCATAACATAATCATGTCTTCTCACTTGATGATTAACCCAAATTAGAGTATACCCCTGAAATGATCTTCTTTATCTTCAAATTTACTCAATATCGAGGAAAAGATACTTCTACCATTTACCATCTTATGATTAGTGGTCAAGTTTAAGAGCCTCATTCACCTTCTCCCACATTCTCAAGTGGATTGATAGTACTACTTTCTTTGATTCTCAAACTCTTCCCTTGATTATGACCCCTTATCATACCATAACCTCTTATTATTGAACTTCTTCTACCTCTATACCTAGTATCTCCACTAACATGGCAGGTTCTACATCTATTGGGCCTCTCTTAGGACCCTACTATTGTTATTCCTATTAGGGATACCCTAACATTAGTGCTCACATTTATGTTTTTACTATTAGGTAAATTACTATTTACTACATAGTAATTACTATATAGTAAGTCATTAGTTAGTTATTAATAGTTATGTTGATATATTAATAATATATCATGTATTATTAATAGTTAGTTTTTTAGTATAAGTTATTATAAGGATATTTGTGAGAGATATTGGTGGAGATTGTATCTTCCCAATTATAGGAAATAGTTTTCCTATATAATTTGTATCTCCCATATGGTTTTTAACATGTAATACAATTGGAGAAATAACATATTGTGGATTGAATTATTTTTCCTATGTATTTAACTCCTCTTCATGATTTAAATATCTCTAATAAGCTCTTCCAGATCCTATTAATGATATCAGAGTAGATTCAGTCAAGCTTATGTAAGAAATGGAATTTTGAGGTCATATGAGGTAGATATATTACTATTCATAATCATCCCTCATGAGAAATTTGAATTCTAAGCAGTGGTAGAGAGGAACATAGTGGAAGCATAGTAGTTAAAAAAATAGGCTAGAAAGATCTAGTTCTGCCATTCCATCGTACATACAAAATACATTTTTTATGAGCCTCCCATTGGTATTTGATCTATAGTATTGATCTTTATCATGGATGATTATATAGTGGATTAATAATTCTATAGTGGTTTAATAATTTTGTGTTATTGTGAGTGGTTTACAATATAAAAGAAGGAAACCATTACAATGGATTGATGACTGCATCAATACATTACACTGCTCATGGCATACGAATATGAGATGACTCATATAGAAAGAGTCTCAACTCAGATACTTATTCTATGATATCTATATAAACTATGAATGTTTGATTTGATGTCCATGTTCATTCCTTATAACCACCATACAACTTATTGATTCAATAATTGTATATTGTATAATTTGAACCAACCTCTATGCATGATCTACTGTTTTGAAAGTGTTATGGAAAGTCATTGACCAAAATTCCCAAGGGAATTATCCTCTTTTTTATCTACACATAATATAGGTGATGAAAGTTTAAAAATCCTTATCATTTGATCTATTTCTATCCATGGAACTATTCAATGTCAAAGCTCATTAGAAGGTCATGTTTCATGCTTGATCCATGAATCCTCATGAGGAATATTACATGATTGGTTTCACCCCAAATCTATGAAATTATTTCTAGCACTTTATATTGGTTAAAGATACATTTTTTGTGCCAACATATTTATGAATGTAGACCTCTCAACAACTACAAAATTACTAGTAAATTCACTATCTATATGACTTCAACAAGAGCATTTGATCCATACTGCATGCAAAACACTTTACATTGGATCACGTACCCCCATATTTTAGTATCATAAATAGTACATCTGATGATACTCATGGTAGTTTCATGGTGGGGATAAATTTTTAGCTCACTCAACATGACATTTGATAGCAGTCTATGTGTATTGGTATTTCCATGTGAGTGCTTCAAATTGGTTAAAACTGCTTCAAGATTATGTTCTAAAATTTGACATATTTATTCTCACCATCTAGGGTGTCTAATTCTTTTCAATATTTATATTTATACCATTGTGAATAAAATAACTATGGATCTTGCACATATCTTCTTGCCTACATAAACTAGATAGATTATCATTCTGAGGTCATAGTGATTTTGTTTATTCTTTTAGTTAAAGTTATGAGTATAGTTGACAAGTCTACTTTTTAGTTTAGATCCAATAATTTTGTTTCATATTATTTTATAATATTTATTTTATCATCTCATGTCAAAAATAGAGGTTGCATAAGTTTTGTGGTCCAAGATTTTAATAATAGTCATTTTAATGGTTCATTTTATTTTAAGTTGAGGTCCATTTTTTTAATATGTACTAAAATATAAGAGTCAAGTTATTGTTTAAAAATTAATTTATTCCATTATTAATTTTTAAACGTTCATATTATCAAAAGTTAAATTTTTGATCTTAGCCAAAATGTGAATGTGTCAATTCAGTTAAGGTATAAAAAGTCAAACTACATCAAAAATCTTAAAAATGTCAAGTCTAGAGTCAATTTTTTTTGGGTCCATTATCAAAATTGTAAAAATTAAAAAAAAAATTGATTTATGAATGCATTTTCAAGTGACCCCAACATCCTAAGTCAAATGTCAAAAATATCAATCCTAAAGGGGGGGGACTCTATTCCCTTAAAAGCAACATGAATTTAAGATTCATTGAGATATCAACTGAATAAGTAGCATCACCCACTGGAGGAAAGAGGAAATAGAGGATGGAGGTTCCAAAGCCTCTCATTAGTCACCAATGATAGGGCCCATAATGATTTGGTGATGTATATAGTATGGTGTGTTTTTCATAATTTTCCATTTTCTATGTGCAAATAAGAACAAAATTACATATATGTTCAAGTATTGAAATAAGTGAGCATTAATTTTTGTATTTCCCCTTAAGGTAAAAATAATTATGAGGACTAATATAATGTTTTAGCATTATGTAATGTTGTAGGTTAACCTGTAAAACCTTCAAGATGTTTTGGTTGTTGGTTAACCACATGTAAAACCATCCTTTGTTTGTCAGTTATTTGTTAACTAAGTGTAACCATCTATTGTTTGTAGGTTGTTGGTAAACTGAGTATAAATCCATCTGATGTTTTTAGGTTAGTGTTTAATCGAGTGAAAAACCATCATGTGAGTTTTTTTGAGAGTTTTAGTATAGGATGATGTCTTCCCCATGTTCATACTAATGGGGGGAATATTAGGGATAGCCTAATGTTAGTGCTCACATTTGTGTTTTTACTATTAGGTAAATTACTATTTATTTAATATTAATTATTAATATTTACATTGATATATTTATAATATATCATATATTGTTAATAGTCAGTTTGTTAGTATAAGTTATTATAGGGAGATTCTTGAGAGATATTAGTGGACATTGTATCTCCCAATTATAAGAAATATGTTTCCTATATAATGTGTATCTCCTATATGGTTTTTAACATGTAATAGAATAGGAGAAATAATATACTATGGATTAAATTATTTTTCCTATTTATTTGACTCCTCTTCATGATTTAAATATTTCTAATAAAGTATTCCATATCTTATCAATTCCTTCCACTAGTGAATCATTTTCTACCCAAGATAATCATGCTTTTAGTGCTTCTTCTTCTCATCCCTTCACTAGTCCATCTTTTGCCACACAAGAAATTTTTTCTACTAGTGCCTCACATTCTAACAATTCCTCTTAAGCTCCTACCAATACCAATAGTGGTACCCAATCAACTAATACAAACTCTAATGATTCAAGTAATGTCAAAAATGTTAATCAAACCCACCAAATCTTGTTACAAACACTTAATCAAATTAATACTTTTCAAGGTCATATTATAAATCAAATGATGATAATGCAAAATCACCTTCTTCATCTTCAAACTCATCCTCAACCAACATCTTGGGGCATGCATAATCAAATTGTTTTCCCACCTCCTTTTTGAGATTCCCATGGAAATCTCATCCCTCAACCTACTTTGGTCAATGAAACCATTAAGCATCTTTAAAATGATCCTCTTACCACTCAAATTTATAATATTAATATAGGAGGTATCACCCTACCATTTCTTATAATGGATTAACTGATCCTACTCTTCATCTAAGAATATTTAGAAATCTCTACAAATATTGGGTCAAATTAAATACCTTTGATACTGTATAATCAACTTAAAACTCATTTTATTACTAGTTTGGAAGATTTAGTAAATGCTTTAGTCCAAGAGTTCTAAACTAGTGATCTTCCTAAGAATACTTTGGCACATTTTATAAATTATAAACAACTTGAAAACAAAATTTTCCAAGATTTTTTTATAAGGTGGAAAACATCATCCAACAAATGTGAACATAATATGGTCAATGATAACCTTTTCCATCTCTTTACCAATGCTCTTTTTCCCAAGTTGTAATATCATGTATGCACTCTCTCTCGATATACCTTGGAATAATCCATTAACAAATCAAAACATCAATATTTACTTATACATCAATTCAAGCCACCCCAACATTATATGGGTACTCATATTTTACTTTAAAAAGAATCATAATGATATCAATGATGGTGTCACAGGCTCTTATGACACCATTTACACTATTTAAGTTGTTCGTAACCAATCTTCAAAACTAGTCCCCCATCTCAATAATACACCAATACTCACTTATATTCACCTAACACCATTAATGTTCACAAACCCTTAGCCTCAGTGAAATTACTAAATTTTTTGCCTAGGCCTCTACCATGAGAACTTGATCCCACTCATCCTATGAAATCTTGGTATGATCCTAATAAGTTTTGTTGATTTCATGCTAGTTGGGGTCATTCTCATGAGACATGTAGGTATCTTCATAATTTATCTATATATTTTCTTATTAGTCCTAATTTTGATCATGATTCAATCATTTGAAACTGTTAATAAGCCTACAACATTGATTTTAAGGATCATGAAACACATACTAAATCTCAAGCCTTGAAATAAGCTAATGCTCATTTGGCTATCTACAAAGACCCTCTTCTTAATCACCAAACTAACTAAGATAAACAAGAAAATCCCACCCCTTCCACCAATAATGTATAAAGTCTTGTTGACCCAACTTTCGAAGACAATGTGGTTAATATGACTAATATGCTAAGGGTGGTTTCTTCTAATCACCCTTAACCTATCTACACTCCTCTATTGTCTTGCACATTTCATGTTTTTAGGATTATTTTCAAACTCACTTAAATGAGTTAGGGAAAGATGACATTATAGCTTTTTGATGAAATAATTCCAATTCCTCCTTTGGATAACACTTCCCATTCTATTTCTACCATCTCTCCATCTTCTTTACCTAAAACTGATGATAATCAAGCTTCTATCAACACTTCTTCTATCAATTCTCAAAGACAACCTAAACCAACTTCTTCATCTTCATAACATAATTTAAAAACTTGTTCTAAACCTTATCCTTCTTATCAACAAAAATTTCAATGTACTTCAGATTCTCCTTCCAAGGACATCTTTCAACACTATGCACCTATTTATAATAACCTGATTATGGGTTATGATGAGTGGGATCCCATCATGGAACTCACTAATCTCCCATATCAAATGCCATTCCTTGAGCTTATGAGGACCTTTTGCATCATTGAAACCATCTTATGCAAATCTTGTTCAAAATGAACATCCCTCATCCTCATCTAGCAGGATGCAAAGAAACCTTAACTAGATCTAAAGATAACACATCAAAACAATATGAAGAGATGTCTATCCATGTTGATGAAATAATGAACACTTCTCTTTCCTTAAAATTTCCCATTTTTTATATGATTCTTGATGAGATTCTACTTAGTATAGATGAGCCTCCTCTATTCATTAGTGTCCAAATTGATGATATCCAAATTAAGTGTGCCTTGATTGATGAGGATTCTAACACTTGTGTTTCCTCTCTCTTTTATATCAAAAACCTTGGATATTTTTAATATAATCTCAAGTATACATGAAACACATGTCAAGGATATGATTGAAGGCAAATATTTCCTTTTGGTTTATGTAGCTTCCCATTACTATCCATCATTCATGTGAAGTTGATGATATTTAACTTTCCTCTATCTTATAACATCTTGGTAGGCTATGAAATCACCATATGAGAGTAGTTGATTATTATACCTACCAATGCATTAAATTCCATCATAATGGAGCCATATATAGGATTTTGGGTGACACTAACCCTTAGAATTTTGAACAATTCTAAGACCATCATATCTTTAAGATTCCTTCTCTTAAGCCTTTGCCCAATATTTTATTCCATAAGTCTCAATGATTAAACTTTCTCATCAACTCCACTTGAGGTTACACCAGTCATCCCAAAATCATTAGGGATATTCTTCCTAATCTTTTAGATTCTGATGATGATGATCTCAATGAGATCAACCTAAAGATTAAAAACTTTGATCTCTTACCTCATATCCTCTCTTAGCTTCCTACTTATTTGCAATCTCATTTTCATAGACCTTCTTGTGATGACATTCCCATTGTCTTAACTAAGACTCAAGACTTTATTCATCACACCTCATCATATGATAATGTCATCCCTACCTGCATCATTGATATTCACACACCTAACTATAATGATGGTTATTCCTTAGATGATACATTATTAGGTGATCTTGTTTAGGCCCATGATTATGAGATTATTCATTATCATTCTTATTTACTTCAGTATTTTCATTTATCTTCTCATATTCCATCATTTATAATTACTAATTTTAGTATTTTTCTTCTTTATTATAGGTTAAATATGGTATTAACACCTAAAATTTATAAGGAACCTCAGAGGATTATGCTCATGGATCATGCTATGACTGGGACTTACCATTTTACTAGGTACCTTGACCCCTATAGCTTGCTTATCCCTAAGATGTCTGTAACCCTTGTTTGGCCTTATAAAAACCCTACCCCTCCCTTAGTATATCCCTCTGTAGTTGATCCCATTTTTAATCCTACTATAGTTGAGCATGTTCTTTCTCCCACTTTAGCTAAGTCTCTTCCTACTTCTGATCCCATTGCTCTTTCCATTGAGCCTAATCCCATTCCTTCCCCATCACCAACTCCTCTCAGTGATGGTTTCCTTTATTTGTTGTAGATGGATCTATTTCCCAAAAAATGGGTTAATAAGCCTTCCCAAGATCTTTCCATTCCTATTACACCTCCTCTTATGATTACTTCTACTAATCCTACTCACAAGTGTATTAATTGCTTCCATGACATAGATAATCATTCATCCACATATTGTTGTAAGCTACAATAATATATTAATACTTTACATCCTTTTACCTCTTAGTATTGAAAAAAATCCATACCTCCCTCAAAGATAATACCTTAGTATATGCCTAAGTATGGATATGTGTATTGTCTTTGGCACCAATATGTCACCCATCACACTGATCATTACTATATCCTTCAATAACACCTTAAATATCACCTTATATCTATTATCAAACCTTATACCATTCCTCACATAGGCCTTTTTCATAAGAAGGATAACCATTATTGTCCCATGTTTTCACCTCTTATGTTTCCATTCCTTCTTTTGGTCCCTTTGTCACCTCTTATTTCTCCACCCGTGAATCATTCACCCGTGGACCTTCCCTCACCTATGAATCCTTCCCCACTGGTGATTCCTACATTCATAATAGAATATACTACCATGAATTCTTCTAATCATTCCTTTCCTGATATCCTTCTTCAGCACAATCCATCCAACAATCTTACCTTTTTTATTGAGGAGATTAGACATGAAGTGTTTTCCTAGTTTTTGCTAAAGATAGACGAGACATTAGCTGCAGTTCATGTCTAGATTTATAAAGACTTATCAAATGTTTTTGATAATGTGTGTGGGAAAATTTATTATTATTTATGAACAAATTCATGGTGTTATTTACATTTTCATTTGGATTGGACATGTTCTCCAATCTTATCTTTATCTATCTGTTATATCAATTGACATTGTATCAAATTCTTATTTATCTTACATAGTGACTTTACTTTTGCACTCTGTATTGCTTATAATATCATTTAAATATGTATATATATATATGTATTCATTATAATTTCTTTATTTTTATCTTGAGTTTCTTTTTTAAAAGTTATCCTTTATTTTCCCTTCATAATTGTTTCCTTTCTTATCTCTTTTTTCATGGCTAATTATCACTGTGACTTGGTTATACACACCTAGTTTCCTTTAGTCATTCCCTTTTTACCATGTGATCAACTAGAAAAAAATTAATCTAATTATAATCTCATTTTACCAGTCCACTTTGGATCAAATTAATCCCCTTTATTCCCTTTTTTCAAACTAAGCATATACATGGTTGAGACTTGAGATAACATGTTGGTTCATTGTTAAACATAAGTGTCCTAGTCAGTCTTGTCTTTGGTTACTTAGCTTCCTCTAGCCTAAGCCTACATATCATTCATGTGTATCACTCTATCTCTCATGTTTGGTCATTCCATGTATGTATGGAATAGGAATCTTAAAAATCCTTAAAAAATTCAAAATCCAAAATCATTTAACAAAAGGTAATGATGCAAAAGGCAAAAACATTCCAAAATTCTTAAAAGTCAAATAACACTAAAAGATGTGATTCAAAGCACTTATACTCATTATAGTTGAATATAAAACTCCACAGTTGGCCTCATAATAAATTTAAGGTCTATTGGGGTGTGATAGGCCAATAAATTATAAAATGAGAATTAAAAAAAACTTTTAGTGCTACCTACTTTCTCATGCAAGTACCCAATCTTTGTAGTAGACTCATGGCTTTGTAAGGGGTCTTGAGGAATAGGTAACACATAGTGGGAAGGTAGGTCCATTTTATTTTTCTTGTACCAATCTACCTTCATGAATTGATCTTATTAGTACACTTATTTTCTTAAAAAGCTTTGTGTCTATAACAAACGTGTTTCCTTTGTACATTGGTGGTCACTAGTCACTTAGTGTCTTCTCATGTCCTTATTATGCCTCTTTTCTCCTAAGGTATTCTCATAATATGCCTAAGTTATGATTTTTTCATTCCCTTTTTATAACCTATATTCCTCATATTTACTCTTGAGAAATATTATTTTATTCACTGATCACTCCCCTTGGGATTCCATTTGTGAGTTGTATTATAAAATCATGGATATGACTTGGCCTTCCTCATAGATTACCAAAATTACACATTCTTATTATTAGAATCTATAAAGTATATACATTAAACATACCCACCCTTAATCTAGGGTATATCCTCTCCCAACCTATCACCCATATGGATAAGGTTAGCCTCTCTTCCTAACTATTTGGCACTCTCATAACCATGGGTGTACCTACTATGGGTAATCCTAGGATGGCATGCACATCTTCCAAGGTGATGCCAACCCTTATGGTATCCCCCTCCACCTCTCACCTAAAGGTGTTAGTTAGTCAGTTCTAGGCTCCCAGGAACATGACTAATAAATCTAAACTAAGTGGTATCCTACACATGTCTATTATGCCTCCTAGGCCTAATGAGATCAATCTAAATCTTATTCTATAGACAAGTTCTCAAATAAGTCTGGATGCCATGATGCATCCACCAAGCACCAAAATCTAGGTCACCCTTGCAACCATATAAACAACAAAAGATATATTAGATCCTCTATGTCATGTATAATCAAAATAAATTATTTTCAAAATTTTAAACAAAAATAAACCTAAATTTCTTTAAGTTATTCATTTTTAATCAACTTGACCTATTTTTAGACTACTTAGCTCTTTTAGTCCTTATGTGGTCATTTTGGACCCTTCTAGCACTCTTTCAATGTTTTTCATGCATTTTCATACTATTATGGTCCTTTGGTAAAACACTAGTTTGACCAAAATTTCCCTATTTTGACCTAGTTGACTTGCCAAACTAAGTCAACCCCTCTATTTTCCCCTCTTACTACTAATTTGTCACAGTGACTTTTTATACCAAGTCAAAAATAATGCACTAGGTTAGTAGTCTAGAAAACAGACTATGTCGACACATACCTACTAAGTTGGCAATATGGATTTTACCAATTTTTACCCTATTAGGTTGACTGGGTCGATCTAGTTATTTTTACCTACTGACCCCTTACGCTTTAAAAAATAAATGCCTCTCGGTAGTTATTTCCACAAACCCTTTAAACCCATTTACCTAAATGGATTTTACTAACATTAACATCTATTTTGAGTTCATTCCAAGGTCTAGAAATGCATTAAATTATAAATTTCTAAAAAAACTTAAAATCATTAAAATATTCAAAAAATAGCTTGAGATTCTTAGTTGCTTCCCTGTAGTGCATCCACTATTACCGTTAGAAGTGCCTCTCATCTAGCCTATTGTCTCCTTGCCATCCTATCTCGTTTGGTCTTTTAGAGCTCTTTTTCTCTACTTCACTAGTCAAAAATACCAAATGACTTCCCTTTGACCTTATTTAGACTTACTTTTCAAAAATCTAAATCTTTCAAATCATTTTTTGTTAGATTCCTAATTTTTCCTCTATCTTTGTTTCTAATAATCTATTTTTTGAACCATAAAATGTTATGGAGTCATTATGACATAGAGAATAATTTACAATAATATATGCCTATTTAAAAAAAAATAGATTTTAGGCTATTTTTTGCACCAACTTCTATAGGTTCACCTAATGTTCTTCACATTGGAAACCTTCAATTCTCTTATAGTCTACTTCTTTGTCTAAAACATTAAAGTAAGTAAATGTATGTTTTTTTAATTATGTCCTTTCATTTATTTTATTTTCTATTTACTACACTTTACTTAACATTAACATTATGTGTTATCATGTTCTATTTCCCAAAGCACCATCACATGTTTCACTCACATGACATGTGATGAGATTTGAGTGGGGCATATGCATACACATAATATTTTCAAACTTTTATCAATTACTGACACTTTATATCTTGCAATAATCCATCGAGTCTCAATATCTCTGAGTGCACACCTTTAAGGGTGCACTGAGAAAGGGGTGGATAGACCATTGGTACTTCGTAGGATTATTGTCCCTTTTTCCACTTGTTATCTATACACTTGTCTCTTCAAAACATTATACCTAAGATTTTTCTTATCTATTATACCCTTTCTAGTTATTTTATACATTTTATCCTCCTATTCCTTACCTTAATCCCCTTTTATCAGTCAATTATGCTAGCTCAACTGGGTCAACCTTGTACAGTTTTAGGTAATTTTCACTTTGGAATTAGTTTGGCCTTTGGCCGACCTAGCTCGTGGCCTAGTGAATAATTATCTGAAATCATGCTAGGTTGAATGGGTTGACCCTGTTAGCTAGGATTTTTGGAAGGGTTTAGGGTCAAATCCACCTATATATACAAGTTCATTTTGTGATTATTTTGAGAAGAGAAGAAGAAGTAAGAGCTATTACACATATGCTTATTGACCATTCTACTTGAGGAACAATCTTAGGGTTTCATAATTTCTTTGAAAATATGGATATTGTCTTATAAATACATCTTTTATATGTATTGATAGGTTATGTAGCCTAGAGTTGATTTGTCTTTGTCATCCTTACATACTACAACAACCTCTTACAAAGCACCTTGGCCAAGGAAGAGATTGAGGCTCGGTGGGTTCATCTTCAAAGGTAAGTATTCCTAACTTTGTTACTCCTTTGTAAGAGTAGATATATATGCATTTGTACTTATCTTCCATGTATTAGGATTCTATATACATTGACATGAGTATATGTCTTCTATGCATGTTTAATTTTATTATTTCTAACCCCCACTTTGTGCCACAAGATTTGGTGAGAACTATATTAGATTTAATTTACTTGTTATTTTAGTGAGATATAAAACTAAAGGACTCCATTAGGGTTATTACATGATTTTACTTGATTGGAGGCTTTGGAACCCTCCCTAACATAGTGTATTATGGTAAGAGATCCCCTAATCAATTTTACAAGATCCCCATATTGGTCATGTTCCAACTTAACAAATGTGTCCGCAATCAAAAGTGTATGGTATGATCTATCTTCTATGAGTTAGGATTGATTTATATACATGATGCATTTATGATTGCATATAATTATGACCAAACAAAGGTAAGATATTTCTATTTTATAAAGCATCCTCATGAAGCTAGCTCCTCTACTCAACATGACCATAAGAAATCTCTAATAAAGGATGAAATAAAAATAATGAGAATGATAAGAACAAAATCCTAGATAAGAGTGTAAGTGTATTATGTCTAACTAATTCACTGATAATAGAGAATGTGTTATTGATCTAGTGAATTATCTCCTCTAAAACTATGTAGATTTGACATGAAATTGACCAAAGGTGGAGTAAAATATATTATAAAAATGAAATCAAGTAGATATTAAAAAAAAATCTTCAATGTATAATTAAGATCTAAAAATCATATAAACCTAAGACACTTTTAGAGGAATAAGGCTGGCTTGAAGGATGAATTTAATTATTAGTTGACTAAAACCTAAACTTAGGAGGGACAATGATTGTTAAAAATGGAGTGGGATGTCATGAAGGTGAACACAAAGTAAGATAAGAGAGAAAAATGAAGCAAATAGTCAAAAAATCATGAGAACTCAATTATTAGACTCTAAAATTGGAGGATGGGCAAACTGTGATGAGAATGCTATTATTTTTACATGATACATACAAGACTACCCCATAATGTAACAAAACCACTATAACATGACACATTTATAAGGGGTGGATTCATCATGATTAAGGGTAGTTTCATCATAGAATATGGGGGTTTTATCCTAAATTAAGGAGATTATATATTAAAGATAGGAAGACTCATAAAAGGTAATTAAAAGGTCAAAAGAGGACTAGAGGATAAGTAAGGAGCAAAATGTTAAAAAGAACCATGTCTGAGTGTGTTTTGAAGATCCTTGCATCATTATCAATTTTTCTAAAAATGTTGTACTATGTAATTTTTGGGTACATAGAGATACCCATTAGCTATAGATAATATTTATATTAATTGAGACACCATTTGCTATCAAATAGTAAAATAATACATATAACTCATACCATGAACCCTATCTGCTATAGTTGACATTTGTTTTACCTAGATTTTTATCTAATTTTGAATTAATGTTGAAATTAGTCCTAAATTAGATAAATGAAATATAATAAATCATAGTACCATATATATAGTTTTAAACAAAAACAAAAGATAAATGATTAAAATAGACAAATTAAAACATAAATGAACAAAAATTAACTATGAAATGTAGAGATGAACTAAGCTTTTGGAATCATCAAGTGATTGAAATGTAAAATAGACCACATAAACATACATAGTGCAAAAAACTAAGAAACCTCATAGAAGTTGTTCTTGAGTTCCTTGAAGGATAGGAATTACCAATAGAAGAAGGATAGACTACCATTATTGTCCATATCTACTAGTTCTATCTTTTTGCATAAATTGAAACTTTAAGCATAACTAGGTGTGACAATGAAAATTATGTCTTCTACATTGGTTTAATATTTATAATATGTGATAAGACATGTATATTCCTTATTGAAGTTGAAAACCCTAGATTTGTGCCCCAAGGAGATAAATGTATTTGAATGAGTGAAAATGGGTTAGTGGTTGGACTTGTGCTAGACCTCAACACCCCACTGTGCTAAGCATTACCTACATACCAATACTCAAAGGAGGAATCAAATCTCCATATAGTTCTCCCACCTAAGTGATTTTTGTAATTATGATTATTTGACTATATGAATTCATCTAGATTTGTATTGAATATTTGATCATGCTTGGATATGGATGCATAAAATTTAATTCATACTTAGATCATGATTGCTTGAAGTCCTTATAAATTTATTTGACAAGTATAGAGAAATTTTATTCAATGTACACTTATGTAAATAAGCTTTTGTAATAGAATTGATAGGCTTGCCAACATTTTTGAAATGATTGAATTTAATGTGATATTATAGTGGTTAAAGTGGGGAAAAACCACATTAGATAGTTTTTAAATAAAAATTCCAACCCTAAGGATAATTTAATTTTTAAATTTTTGGCTCTTGTGAATGAAGGATAGGATTGGAAAATAGGGACATGAATGCTAGTCATTCCTATTCCTTTAGAAAGTGTGTTGAGTTTGGGGTTAGAGTTATGGCATACATATGCTTAAAGGTGTTTTTAGTAGTAATATCATTTCTATAGGTGATAATAAATGGCCTTGTAATAAAATTAGGTATATTATTATGCTTAGGATAGGTTAAATTGATGAAATATGTGTCAATTAAGTGCACATGTCAATTGATGGTAAAAATGGATAAAATAAGCATGATAAAGTATTTGTAACAAAATTTAGGTTACTAAATTAGGAATCTCACATGATCTTCATTAATTGGAAGAAATAATTAAAACTCATATTAGGATACCCATCTAATATATCTAATTTATTCTCTTTTCCTAAGCATGACACTCATATGTTAGGAGGTGGATTCAATATGCATATTGATATTGAAGAACATAGGAGGAGAGTTAGTAATGAACCATTAACCATTTACTCCCTTCTATCTACTAGGATAAATAATGAGCATCACAACCCTTATTTACTCTTAGGAATCATATTATTACACTTCTTATCAACATCTACCAAGTTATTAGAGTAGAAACCAATAATGCATGTGGATGTGATAGTACAACCTATCATAAAAAAACTACATGAAGCATTCAAAGCCAAGTCAAAAAATCACATGGTTAGTTTTTATATAGTTAGACATCATATATAATTTAACTCATAGTCATTTAATATATCCAAATAAGCATGAACAATAACCATGTATGTTGATCATAACACATCCAACTAGATCATGACTAATAATTAAAATTTATCAATCTTCAGTAATTATCTTTATGCCTCAAATCATATCACATCAATAAGAGAGAACATGGTATAGGAAGAGAGAGAGTAAAGTACCATTTTCAATGTAATCCATCATTTCCAAGTATAATTCATAACTATAACTTGAATTCTAGTAAACTATCTATGACAATTTAATTAAAATGAATATAGTCAACATGCATACATATGAAAAATAATAAAATTATTTTATAGATTTCAAAATTTCACATAATATTAAATTAAAATAATCATGTCAATATAATAACAAGTGAATTCTGATATATGTCTATGAAATAAGTGATAATTTCTAACACCTTCACTCAAAATCTCATGATACGACATTGAATAACACATTCATATTAAGGTCCATTAGAATATAATATACTATGAAAATTATCTAAATAATTATATAATTAACATGGCTACATATTTTAATCAAAACATGTATAATGAGAGATGAATTATGGTGTAGTAGATACATTGATAACATGTAAAACATAGCTACAACTGACATTATTGTAGGTATGGAAACATACTTAAATGTCAATGGGTTGCATATAAAAAATATACTCAATGGATGAAATCATAATGTGCAAGGATCAATAAAAACCTAGGTCTACTTCTAAAGTACTAGGTTAACACAATAATTTAATTATATAATACATTAATGTGTATCTCAAGAGAGGCCTGCTAAATTGGTGATGACTAAATTGTCAAAAAAACATGAAAACAAATATTTAGAATTATCTCCAAATCCATTAGGAATATTTTATATCCCCATGAAGTAATAATCAATATAAATAACATGCCCATAGGTCAACTATCTATAGAATAACAATCAAGCATAGGGGAACACAAAAAATGGGGAATGACACTCGGTGATAAGCAAAATATCACTACTAATCAAAACATAAGATCCACACTATGTATGAAATCCCAAATGTAACCAAATCCACTACAAGATACAATAAGATAAACAAAAATGGGGTGTGACATCCCCCTCTCCTTATATATTATTAATCTTGGAAGTTATTGTCTAATAAAAAAAATTGATCTATATAAGAAAAGCATTCATTAGGATATGGATTAAAAAAACTAGCTGTTAGGATCTTTTCTTAATACTAGGCTAAATTTCAAATGTCTAATCCTTTATTACTCTATAAATATGATAACCGAGGAAGATAATATATCTCTATCATTACCATTGTTGATCCTTCTTCATAGAGTAAACCTTAAGATTGCTTATCTGGAACAAAAGAATGTCACTGAGAAAAATGAAGGTTTAGGATGAAAAGCTAAGATATAGGCTAATACCCTAATTACTAATAACTATTAAAGGAATCCAAAACTCATGGTTAATCAAAAGCTTATAGGTGCCATACTAGTGGAACCAAGAAAAGTAAATCCAAAATCTTTTCAATCAGATGGAGGAAATTTCCTTTCCATAAAAATAACTTCACAATAAGGAAAGATTGAAACAACTAAAATGGGACTTAGTACAAGAAAAAACATCACCAAATTTGAATATAATGATTCTATGGGGAAACTCAAGTAATCTAAAATTTTATAAAAAATCAATAAACAATGTTGTCATACTATTAAGGATATTACGAGCATTAGAGAATTTATTTAATACACCTTATTCTACCCATTTTAGGGATGGGAAGTGATAGGTCCTCAAATAAACTCAGATAGGACAAACTAGGTGCTACAAAATTATCAAAATAAATATTACATAACTATAAGGCAATGGTTTTTTTCTCCAAGGCACCATTGTTAGTTTTTGTAATGTGTTTTTCAAGCTATTCTCTAATAGAATCAATATCTCAAAACATGGAAGACCATGCCAAAACATAATGGAAGGTTCCCAAGGAGAGAAGAATGCACCCACTAAACTACAAAATTTTCCAAAAAATACAAAATTTAGGGATATTCTAACCTTTAGGGAACATGGTTTTATAGTTTCATGTTGAATTTGATACTTAAAAATACTTGCTTCATAATAAAAGAAGATTTTTGTCATGAAACCAAACAACTTAGTTTTATCAACAAAATTTCATGCTAAGCTTAAAATTTCATGTATCTTTCCCAAGATGGGGTGATGTTTGATTCAAAACCATCATTCCAAAAATAAATTTAGGTTAATTAAATAAAATTAGAGATGGAAAATACATCAATTTACTGATCTTTGATTGGTTCCAATGATTTATATCATATTGTGTCTCTCAAAATGAGATCTTAAGGTAATTGAAAAATTAAGGAAGTACACCCCATGTAAAAAAACGTTAACCTTTTAATGAGGCAAAAAGAGAGTCATTAACACTAAAATGTGTAGATTATAAATAATAATCTATTAAAAGAAGGATTTGAGAAAGATATTAATATGAACATTATAAATTTATCTAAAACACATCAACATCATGCTCACAAAAGGATATTACACTAGGTTATTTATGAACTTTACTTCCCAAGCATACAATTTTTACTCAAACAATCCCAATACAAAGTTATATTCTAGAGGTAATAATAGTTATCAAGTATTAATAGGAAGGTTATATGACCAAAGACAGAACCCCTCTCCCCCCAAACAAAAAATAAAAAAGAAAAAATAAAAAAATAAAAAAATAAAAATTCTTTGTATATGGTTGGTTGTGTTGGTGTGTCACATTTATGCAAAACCATTTAGTATATTTTTAGAATATTTTATTTTAGAAGATGGTTTAAGAATGGATGGAGACAAGACAAAGAAAAATGTTGAGTGTCCTACTATAATAAGCATATTAGAGGTAATAATACTCCATAGCTTATAAAACTTTTATAGAAAATTCATTAAAAATTTATTTTAGTTTCCATATTTGATTGCATAAGGGTAAAATAATTTGTGTGGATAAGGGCAACAAAAAAAGTGTCTAATTACTGAAGAAGGTAAAAAAATTAAATGTTTTAGCATTTCTAAATTTTATCAAGGTGTTTGAAGTGGACTTTGATGCATCACATGTTGGTATTGGTATTGTATTAAGTCAAGAAAGAGGGCCAATAACATATTATAGTGAGAATTTTAATGAGGTAAGGAATAAATATTCTACATATGATGTTGAATTTTATGCCATTGTATAAGCACTGAGACATTGGAGGAATTACATGGTGTCTAAGGAGTTTATTCTATTTATAAAGCATGAGGACTTGAGGTGTGTGAAAAATCAAAACAAATTAGATAACATACATGAAAAGTGGGCATATTTATTATAAGGATATAATTTTTTTGAAGCATAAATTAGGGAATCATAATCAGGTAGTTGATGTTTTAAGTAGTCATACAACATTATTAACTACTATGGTGTATAAAGTAGTTATATTTGAGGCTATTAAGGGATTGTATGATTCTAATATAGATTTTGGAAATATTTATAAATAATGAAAGAACCCATAAGAAGGTGAGATAGGTACTATTCATGATGAGTATCTTAGACAAGATGATTATATATTTAAATGAAAACAACTATGTATTACTCTTGGGTCTATGAGAGATAATATTATGACATAACTTCATAGTGGTGGTTTGGGTGGACACTTTGGTATAAATGAGACAATATATTTTGTGGAAGATAAGTAATTTTATCCAAACACAAAGAGATATATGGAAAGGTATGTTTCAAGATGAGATATATGTTAAGTGGATAGAATCCATGCTAAAAACACATAGTTTTAAATGCCATTGATAGTGCCAAAAAGAATGTGGACAAATTTAATATGGATTTTGTATTTAGGTTTCCAAACACACATAGAGGTAATGATCTTTTTTGGTTGTAGATAGTTCATTTTATTTCATAAAACAAAACTAATGATGTCACTAGATTAGTAGGTATATTTTTTAAAGATATTGTTAGATTGAATGATGTTCCAAATTCTATTTATTCAGATAGGGATACAAAAATCTAAATTTCTAAGGTCTTTTATAGGAATCCATTGAATAATTTGGGAATGAAATAATAATTTAGTAGTGAATACTACCCTCAAATATATGTATAGATAAAATTAGGAAACATGAGTTTGGGAAACTTATTGAGATGCATTATTCTAGAGAATCCCAAACAACGGGACTTGGATTTACCACATGGTGAGTTTACACATAATAGTTTAGTGAATAGGTGAAGAGTTAAATCACCATTTCAAATTATTTGTGGTATAAATATTAAGTATATTTTAGTCTTTGGTGAGTTAAAAATATAGATCGGGTTGGTAATAATGTAGAGGCATTTGTAGATCACATATAATAGTTGCAATAAGAAGTAATGAGAATGTTATAAGAAAGCAATGTCTAGTATAAGGAACTAATAAATGTAACAAGAAGACCAAAAGTATTTGTACAAGAAGATTCTATGATGATGTACCTAAGAAAATAAATATTTCATTGAGGAACATATAACAAGATAAACTATAAGAAGTTTGGTACATGTAAAATTGTTAAGAAAATAAACTATAATGCTTATTATGAGGTAAGTCTACCACATAATTTTCATATTTTCTAGTGTTTACTATTTCTAATTTATATAAATTTCATGGATAAGATGAAAAAGGGGAATAATAATTGGAATGTAAAAAATAGGTGTTAAATAATAAGAAAGAAAAGATAGGATAATTTTTCACAAGAAGGAATTGAACACTATGCAAAAAAACTACAAGTATTTAGTATAGTGGGAAGGATTATAATAGGAGGACAAATATTGGATTTTATAATGGTAATTTAATAATCTTGAAAATGTTAAATTGTATAATGTTAATAAAATTAACTTGTAAGAGTTTAATTATTTTTAACCATAGGATAATGATTCAAGAGTTGTACACTCGAAAAATAATGTGCTAGGTTTTACATACTTAAATTTTTGAGGTCTAGCTAAGATAGATAATGAATAGATAATAAGATGAGTGTTTTAGTTATTTTATTGGTTAATTTGATTTTTTTGAGGTATTTTAATGATAAGGATTGGAATAATTGGTTGGTTAGCTTAAGGTATGAGAGAAAGGTTTTGAGTGATAGGTGGCATGGTGCTCATTATCAAAAGAGATCACCTAAATTGTCCTATTCATTTAAAGTAGTGATATATGAAGAGATGGAATATTAATATACCTTAGTATAGTTTAATATAATTTAAAAGAGTCCTTTTTTAATACTTTTTTCAAGAAATTGGGAAAAATTGGGATAAATAACCCTTGGGATTTGATTGATTATATTGAGTTAACTATGGTTAGTCAATGCCATCAAAAATGTTAATGAGATATGATGAGATCAATCCTAAGGATGAATATATAAAATAATAAGGATAAAATATTAATGTTTTTGACTTGATGTGATAGGATGAAAATGGTCTCACTAATGAGAATTCTAAGTGGCAAGCTGTTATTACTTATACAACATACCCCATTTTCAAAATGAAAATGGGGGCCCTCTTTTTAATTTGAATTCTGGTCTTATACATTTTAGGAGTTCATTATGGTTTCTAGTTTACATATAACATCTTCATATTCCATTCTAATATATGTGAATATTTGAAATCTAAATATGTTTGATCACTTTAACTAAGTTTAAATAATCAAATATTCATCATAAGTGCTTAGTCTAATTCACATCTAGGTCTACATTAACTTTAATTTATAAATTTGCATTAATATATTAAGACTTAGTATATTTTATACTTGTGATTTTAAATTCATATAAAAATTTATTTTAGACTATTTCACCTTAGGTTGTGCAAATGATCTAACCATTTTACAGTTTTCTACTACTTTTCCTTAGTAGTTTAGTTTATTTTGCTTTGATTTGATCTAAATTGGCTATAATTTTCCTTTGGTTCATCTTTTGATTTAGTTTATTTCATAAAAATGGAAAAATTTACTTTATAATGGATTTATCTCACTAATTTTTCGTTCCCATTTTATAGTATTTCAAAATACTTAGCAATTTTAATTTTAACTAATTAGTCATTACTTTTTAAATTGAAATTACTGACTATGCTTTTTTATAAATTATGCCCATAGGTACTCAAAGTAAATACTATCTATCTTATTATTCAATGTGGAAAATTTACATAGATCTTAGTGTCCCAAATCCATCCAATAAGTCTTTTATGACTTACACAATTTCACACTTTTTCCCAGAGCCATGCATCATTTTAATGCTTAGCAGGACTTGGCTGATTTCAAAAAAGTTTATTAACACCACATATTAATCTAATAGTAATCTAGGTCCATTCAAAAATATTTAAAGACTTAGTAAATTTTATTCAAGGTTATTTAATATGGTAATGATCTTAGTAATACTCTGGGTTAGTGGGTTAGTATGATGATGCTATGTGGTATAATCCCACTGCTCAACTATCTTAGAGATGTCCATACTAGTGCAATGCCTCTAGGCTAGTGGGTTAGTGAGATGATACCATGTGTCATCATCCTATTAATATTATATCCTAAATATGCTCATAAATATCATGTATCCTATGATAAAATGGGTGAGTGAGATGATGCCACATTAAATAATCCCATTACTTTGCTATCATGGGTTGGTTCGTATAACTATGAAGCCCATCTAAGATATCACAAAGATGAGATGATTCCACATGGGAAAATATCACTTCACCAAGGAATTAACAATCATAATGCACTTAAAACTTAAACCAATCAATTAAATAGTAAATATAATCCATGTGGCAGGCACCATGTTAGAACAAAAGACATGTTAGCTACACAACCACTAAAGAATGAGCCTAAAGTTGATGGGCCCATCTACCCATCATAACCATCAAGAGTTCAAGAATGGACTATACATATAGTTTGATTTAAATAATCAAATCACATTCCAACTAAATCATGAATGATATGGGAATCGTTAGTGTGGTCTACACATCAAGATTAAGCATGGAGCATAAAGACATAATATATGCCTTAAAAAATCATAGCTCTAACTACATAGGATATGGTAGTTGACTATCCCAATGTAATTTCAATTGAATTCCATCATAGGTATTCATTATTGATTTAGTCTAGCATGGTCCACAATATTTTCATGATAAATCATCATGGTATTCACCCCTAATAGACCTCAAGTGGGCATTCCACATTGATGATTGCTATAACTACACAATTAGTGGGTGAATTTGAATTTTAAAATGCATTTGAACTTCTCAGGCTTGCATGCCTATATAATATTGACTCATCGATGTAATAAGGGATGGTATTTTTTAGGACTAAGAATATTATGCTTTGGCTATTCTCTTTAAGATTAGAGGATACTATGCCTTGTTGGATCCTTTTAGATTAGAAATTAGAGTAGTGGACCAGTCAATTTCATTTCTTGCATTTTCATTCTTTCTAGATTAGTTTCCTAAGTTGAGGCTATTTGGAACTTGAGTCTGTATCTCACTGAGCATTTGATGAATCCCAAATGATACTTAATAGAAAGATCTTGATCTAAAAGTTTTTTCATTAGATAGACTTGTTATATGCATATATGTGGTGACATTCCATAGACTCTTATACCATCCTTAGTTGGAGTTTTTCTAGATCTGGCTCAACTAAGGACTACCTAATCAAATATTTATCTTCTCAATAGAACCAAGCTGATCGACATTATAAAGTGGGATATCTTTTTCTTTCTCCCTGCCCTTCTCTCTATTTCATTTTTTTAACCAATCTATTAGTTTAAATTAATTTAGTTTCTGAGTGGTAGCCCAAGTTTAATGCTTATCTTGAATACATGCTCTTGCATTTATCTATTACTCATTTATGCATTGTTAAACTTATAAGCAATAGACATTTTCATTTCAAATTAACTATTTATTCATAATTAAATCACTTTGTTGGTTCCTTATTCATGATCTCTCTATTATAATACATATTTATCTATCCAAAGTACACATTAAAGACCCTTGATATGGTATGGTCACAACAAGCTGACTCGGTTACCCTATATACCAAGACCTGGTAACTGAGACCTTGGGAAGATTTATTCATTCATGTCTCATTTTAGGCAAAGAAGGGCCTAACAACCCCTACCTAAGTTAGAATTCAAAATACCTTAAAATATATTAATGCTAGAAGGAGGGATTGAACTAATATATTTTAAACTTATTTTCTATTTTGTGAAGAATTACCTAGTTTTTTTCTAGGATCAGATTGGAAAACATTTAATCTGAGTATTTGAATAGCCTTAGCATGGCTAGGTGGGCATAATTTCCTAATAAATATCCTAGGATCCATCCATGATTTTCCTAATAATCCCAGTTCATTTTTGCCAAAGTACATACATGATGGGATTCTAACACCATAACATCACATTAAGGAATTTAAGGATGCCATTGTTAGAACTCACATCTAATATGAAAATGTGGTTTATCACTAGTTCCTTTATTATTTGGATAAATATGGAAATAATTGGTATATTAGAATACCATATGGGTGTATAGCCACATGGGATGATTTCAAATATTTGTTATTAAGCCATTTTAGAGGGCCCATTGATCTTGATACCCTATACCATGAGTTTGTTACATCTCGTAGGGAACCTAATGATTATCTAAGTGATTTTTACCAATACTTTCATCAACTATATACTGGGTTAAAAAAACCTTTTATATATACTAAGGAAATATCCATAGAGATTTACCTTAGAATGTTGTTTCCACTCAATTATATATATTTTTAGATGAATCCATTATCTCTCACATCCTTGTACTTGAATTATTAAGCATCTTGAACCATTGAATAATATGCCATGTTCGATGTTAAAAATATTTATTTTGCCTACCCATTGAGATAAATGAATATTCATGCACAAAATCCTTCAATATGCTTCCCTTCAAGTCATCCCATCAATCAAGTTGTGCCTTATAAAGAGACATCTCCATAAGTATTACCTTAGATGTGTTATCAAGTGAACTCCCCTAAATTGAAGTAAAACCTTGCTTGATTCATTAATGCATATAATTTTGTTAGTTCAATATGAAATTAGCAATATGATTTTACTAATTTTAGTAGTTAGGTATATTTTTGATACTTATACTAATTATGTGACATTAACTTTAGGAATTTACCAATATATAATACATGTTATAATCCATGAGAGTAGTGATGATGAGTCTAATGATGAGGAAACATCCACTATATTGAGTGACTTGGTAATGCTTGGTCAAATCAGAGATGAGCTACCTACCTAGGAGGGTGAATCACAATTTTGTTGAAATTAGATTGAATATAAACTCAATGTTATTAAAATAATATATGAGGAAGATGTATGATATGCATTTGCATCATTCTTGTCCTATTTTTTCCCTCTCCAACTAAAAATTTGATTTAATATAGTAAACAACTTGATGGTAGAAATATCTCTCCCAATCCATCATTATAGATGAAAATAAGATAAAGATGAAGTGGGTTATCAATTTTAAATAATTTAATTATATGGAATCAAAATGGAAGAGATCCCACTTATAGATAACCTTTAATTTGAACCAATTGTCATCGAATTGAAGTATGTAGTCATGAAGGGAAGAGGTATGCCAATGCAAATTAAATTTGAAAGTGAACTTCTTCAGTGCATTCCTTTACATACCTCAGCCATGGAAGATAAGGAAAAGAAATCATTGACATGGGGAGAATCATTATCATTTCTCATTGGAAATAAAAATTAATATCAGGTTGATTCCATAGCATCCATGATAATCAAAGAGAAACCTACAAGTGACTCATATAATGGCTACCACCAAAAACATTCCACTATCAAGTTGCATCTTCTAATAAATTTGGTATGTATGAGTACCCATCCCTATCCCTCACTAAAATAAAATGTATGGGTTGAGGTATTTTATAAACCATATCCCTCTTACTTTCTACAATCTAGATGCAAACATGACGTATAATTATACAGTCCTAGTTTGTTTAAATTACATGAAATAACCATGGATAAATATTAAGGGGATAATGTTTTACAATGTAAAAGATAACATATATGCAATTATATTTTTCCTTTTCCATTCTCATAATATTTAATAATCAAGTGTTTGACTAGTTTGAGCATGCACTTGTGTGAACATTTCTAGTGAATACCTTTTCTTTTCCCTTCCCTATTTTGTTTTCTTTTTCTTTGATTCTCATCCCTTGTTGATAGTTTAGGTTTTTTTGGGTTTATTTCTCTATTTTACTTGTTGGGTTTAACCCAGTTAGTTTTCCCTATGGTCCCATTATTAATCAAAGAAATAAAATAAAGGTTATTTCAAGAGTAATGTAAGTGGTACTCAAAATGCCTAATTGTAATTTGGCTTGAAAATTATGTGTTAAACTACTATGATCACATGGTTCATTTCCTACATTCTAAAGGTCAATGATTCATAACAAAAGTTATATATTAATAAAATTTAGTCTTGTTTGAAGCCATATAACACACTTAATCAAATATCTAAATAAAAATGCAACATTCATTAATTATGGTTTATATTGAGTCATCACAGGGTTTTGATTTCCTTTTACCCATGTCTTGGTACCCAACCCCATATGGATGAATTGTAAAATATCCTTTCATTAAAATTGAGATAAAATGTAAAATATAAAATTATTCTAGAAATGGTGATCTTGGTAGTCTCCACCACAATATTTTTGGCCCAGTTGGCAGTTGAATAAGGCCTTTGGAAGGGACCAAAGGTATCTCTATTAGGGCTATAAATGCCTGGTTGGTATTAGAACAATTCCCACACCACTTCCCCCCAAGATGAATTATAAAATATTTTTCCTTAAGTAGTTTTGGCCTTATGCAAATCTGAATCACTACATGTGAATGTAAAGAAAATGAATAAATCACTCAATCATACACATAGATGGCTTTAGTAGGATTTCAACTTAGTATGTCACTTGTTCTTGTAGACTTTAGTGCCTTTGAATTTTGGTTTTTTATAAGTGATTACTTACATATAACACCTTTATTATTATGAAATTATATATTTTGGATTCTCTTAATACTCGTAAGTATTTCACAGGAGTCATCATTTATTGTTGATTTCACAACACACCCCATTTTTAGGCTAAAAATGGGGACCCTCTTTTTTTCTTTGAAGTCTAGTCTTGTACCTTTCAAGATTTCATTATAGTTGTTGGTTTAAATTTGAATTCATAGAAGTCCATTCTTCTATATGTGATGATTTTAAATATGAATATGCTTCATCAATTTAACTAAGTCTGAATAATCAAATGTTTATCATAATTTCTTAATCTAATTCATGTCTAAGACTACATTAATTTTAAATTTTGAATTTGCATAAATATATTAAGCATTAGTCTATTTTATATTTGTTTTTTTAAACACATAAAACTTTCTTTTAAACTATTTTGCCTTAGGTTGTGAAAATGATCTAACTATTTTAGAGTTTTTCACTGGTTTTCCTTAGTAGCTTATTCCATTTTTCTTTCATTTTATTTACATTGGTTATAATTTTCCTTTGGTTCATATTTTTCCTTAGTTGATTTCATAAAAATAGATAAAGCTAATTTTGAATGGATTTCTCTCACTAAGTTTTTGTGCCCCTTTTTTTACATTTCAAAAGAATTAGCCATTTTAATTTGAAATAGTCAGTTGTTGCTTTTTTAATCAAAGTTGTTGATTGTGCCATTTTATATTGTGTTGATAGGTACACAAATTAAATCCTTGATATCTTCTTATTCAATGTGGTAACTTTATGCAACTCCCATAGCCCAAATCCATCCAAGAAGTCTTTCAAGACCTAGTTAACTTCATGCTTTTTCCCAAATCCACACATCACTTTTTCACTCATCAAGACTTGGCTAATTTCAAAAACATTTCTTGACATCACATATCCATTTCTTGATAGTCTTGAGCATATTCAAAATTATTTTAAGATTATTTAATTTTATTCAAGGTTGCCTAGTAGGGTAATGATGTCAAAAATGTTTTAGATTAGTGGGTTAGTAGGATGATGCCATATGACATAATCTTTTTACTTCATTATCCAAGAGATGTCCATACCAATGTAATTATTAAAGGCTAGTAGGTTAGTGAGATGATACCATGTGGCATCATCTAATTTCTCCACTATCCTAGATATATTTGTATATACCATGTATCCTCTAGGCAAATGGGTAAGTGGGATGACACCACCTCATAGAATCCAACTACTCTGTTATACCAGGTCAGTTTGTGAAACTATGAATCCCAACCAAAATCTTAGACAATTGAGATGATGCTATATGGAAAAATATAAATTTGTTGAGGAATGAAAAATTAACATGTACTTAAATATTCAATCGAGCAATGAAATAGAGAGGAGAAGCCACATTGTAGGGATCCCACTATAACTAAAAATGCATTGACTACATAACCAATAAATCATGAGCCTAACATTGATGGCCTTTCTACCCATCAAAACCATCAAGAGATTGATAATGGACTATGCATCTAATTTTATTTTTAAAATCAAATCATAGTCCAATTAAATCATGAATTAGATATGAATAATTAACATGTCTTGTGCATCAAGATTAAGAAGAAAGCATAAAAGATAAAATATATGCCTTAAAGAGGCATGGCTCTAGTTGTATAGGATGTGGTAGCTAACTATCCCAATGAAATATTAACTCCATCATAGGAATTCATTATTGATTGGGTCTAGCATGATCCTCTATATTTTCATGATGTAGCAAAATGGGATTCACCCCTAATGGACTTCAAGCGGGCATGCCATGTTGATGATTTATACAACTAAACCATTAGTGGGTGAAATTGAATTTGAATTTAAATTTACATTCAAAATCCTCAGGCCTATGTTCCTATATAAGATCAACTCATTAATGTAATAAGGGATGGTATTTTTCAAGACTAAGAGGATTATGTTTTGGTTGATTTCTTTAGAATTAGAAGTGATTATGCTTAAATGGATAATTTTAGATTAGAACTTAGATTAGTGGGCTAGTCAATTTAATTTCATACATTTACCTACTTTATATATTAGTTTCATGAGTTGAGGCTATTTGGAAGCTAAGTTTGTAGCTCACTAATCTTGATGAATCCCAAATGATCCTTAATAAAAACATCTTTATTTGAAAGCTTTGTCATTATATAGACTTGGTTTGTGCATGTATATGGTGACCCTATTTTCCTATTTAACTATACTATTTCATTATATGGACTCTTGCACTATCCTTAATTAGATTTGTATTAGGTTTGGCTCAACTAAGGATTGGTTACTCAAATATTTGTCCTCTTAACAAAACCAGACTGACTAACATTAGAAAGTGGGCTCTCTTTTTCTCTCTTTCTCCCTACACTTCTCTCTTTTTCCTTTTTTAACCAATTTGTTAATTTAGATTAGTTTAGTTTCTAAGTTTTAACTCAATTTAATTCTTATCTTGATTACATGCTCCTTCATTTATCTATTGATCATTCATTGTTAAACTTATAATCAATAAACATTTTCATTTTGAGTCAATTATTTATTTATAGTTAAATTATTTTGATGGTTTCATAGGTGTGAGATATTAATTTTTAATAAATATTTACCTATCTAAAATATACACCAAATACCTTTGATATGATATGGTTACAATAATCTAACTGGGTTAACCTACATACTATGAACTGGTAACTGAGACCTTGGGGAGATTTGTTAGTGCAAGACTCCATTAAAGAGAGGAAGGTCCTAACAACCCATACTTAATTTGGAATTTCAAAAGAACTCACAACATAATATTAATCATAAAGAGTGTTGTGCTAGATGATTATGAGTTTTAGGAGGGTAGTGTAATAGAAAAATTGAAGTCTAAGTTCATAATAAATATCACTGTGAAGGTTAATAGCTGGTACAAGATGTGGTACATGGGGAAACATGATTACTATGTGAAGATGAGCTTGTTATTGGAGCATCATCAAAGAGTGAAATAATGTTTTTTTTCATGTATCTTATTTTTATTTAGTCTGTGGCTTGTTATTTTTATATTTTAGAAACAAGGTTTATACTTGTGATTGTTAAACATGGTTTTGTTCAAGTTGCTTTTGTGTTTAAGGAAAGACTTAAATTTTTGAAAGAAACTATGAAACTTACTAAAATGAAATTAATTTTAAATAAATGAAGTAAAATATTTATTTTTTTGTTTATTTTCTTTCTATTTTTAGAATGAAATGAAATTTAACATTGTAAATTAAACTAACGATGCAAATATTGATTTTTGACTTTTTCTTTGATTTTATAAATGTAAAATTTAAATACGTGCATGAAAAAAAATGATTTTTATTTTTTATTTTAAGTTAAAATGAAATTAAATATAATTAAACTTTGAATATTGACAATGCAAATGTAAAACTAGATCTAAAATTCATATCTTATGTAAGCACATTCAACCTCTATGTTTGTAAGATATAGTCTATGTGCAAGATAAAATGCAATTTTCTTGGGGGGTTTTGATTATTTTTTGTGAAAATAAAATTATAGTGGTTATATGAAAGAAAATATAAAATTATTATTTATTAACCAAAATAAATTTATTTACCATTTAATGAACCAAACTAGCTCTAGAATATAAACATTCTTTTTTGTTTTCCTAGATTTTGGTCTATTCAAGTTTTTTTATGTTTTTTTTTGAATGTGTACTATGGTAATTTAAAATAAAATGGTTTTTTTTGAATCTATATATAATGATAAAATTCACATAATTTATTCTATATCTAATACAAATACTATTGTTCTTTGATATTTATGATGTTTGAATGTAACTAAAACAATGAAACTAATTTTGTACTGCAAGGAAATAGAGAAGAAATAATTTTTTTAAAAGATTTTTTGTGAATCAAAATTTAAATAAAAAAATATTCTAAAATAAAATAAAATATAATAGAATAAAATAAATACAACATAAAATAATCCTCCAACCTAAACAAAGATGAGATCAAGTGAAGGACAAGTAACTGATGCAAATGTTGAATCCTCAAGTAGCTAACTCCTTGATATATTTCTCAATGGAAACCTTGTAAAATATATAATAAGAGGGGATGAAAATAAAATTTAATCAAAAACACAATTTGGAGGAATACAAAATTTGAACTATGGATGACTAATCATGAACAATAAAGAACTAGTTTTAACAAAATGAGCTCCCTTCTCTAATTTGTGCAAATGACTAGAAGATGATTATAAATTGAGGAAAATTTATTCAAAATAAAAAAATGATGGTTATGAATCTATGAAAATTTTTAGTATTAAATATCTTATCCAATTTTTAGATCCAAAATTAAAGTAAAAGTGGAATAATTTTATGGAAAAAGAAGAAGTTAATGGAAATTAATTGAATCCCAAATGTGCACTTTTTCTAGTTAACTTGGAGGTCATATAGATTGAAATGATCAAGAATAAAGGTGTAATATAAAATTAGGAATGCAAAATCAAGATAAAAAAATCAAAACATAACTGAAATCATGAAAAACATGTGAAAAATCAAGTCTTGAGCATCAAGTTTAAGAACATTTGAACGGTGACAAAACCACTACTCTATGTAGTTAGTGGTTTAAAAAAATACTATTGTGTTATACAAACCACAATGGTATTTTTTATAAATAATTACATGGTTTCATCATGGCATAAATTTTTTTGAAACATGAAATGATAAAAAATTAGAATGAAAAATTCAAATTTTTCCAAGGCCAAAGAAGGGAAAAAGATTGGCTAGAAGGAGAGGACCAAGTCTGAGCATGTTTAGCAGAGATCATTGCAACATCATTATATTTTTCATGAAATGTTACACTATGAATAATTAGCGTGCATCAATATTGGCCACTCAAATAGACACCTCATCATGAATTGGTAAGGATGTTTTCCCATGTAATGGCACACTAAAATGAAAATGAGTGTTATGAAGTTTGCCTCACTTATGTGGCATAATGATTCAACCCAAGATGACTTCATGAATTATGTGAAAATAACAAGAATAAAATGTATTTTTAATAAAAATAGGAAATATGATAATGAATAAAAATGTAGACAAGTATCACTTACCATGTATGTGGGGGTGGTAATAATAACTAAACTATCTCATTGAGGGATTGAGCTTCATGTTGAGTGACGTTGACTTAAAAACTAAAATAGAAAAAAACATAATTTGAAATAATATTAAGAAAAATGAAATGTATAAATATTTAGTGTTTGTCCTATTTTAGGGATTTTAGGAATAAACACATCATAATATGTGATAAAATGTAACTTTTAAAAGAAATTTTATAAAAATGATTTAAACAAAATATAATGTTAGTAAAATAAAATTCTTTTTTAAAAACTTGCCAAAATATAAATTATTTTTGCATTTGAGAATTTGATATTTTGAGCTCTAGATCCCCTATGATAGAATCACACAAGATATTAGTTGAATCAGAGAGAATGAGCAAAGGATGGTGGGTGTTGGAGTAGGAACATGCATTATATAAGCATGGGTGAGATACACTAATTTTTTTTACCTTAGCCTTAGGTTTATATTTTTGATGAAAAAATTATTATATTCATTAAATTTTAAAATTTATTACATGGATGGGTTGATGGTAGTATTTAAATTAGGAAAATGTTATTTTTTATTATTTTAGTGTATTTTTGGGTTATTTGGGAAGGTTTTTGGGTGGATGAAATTAGTTGGAAAAATCATCTATGTCATGGAAAAACCACTGATCTTTATAGACTAAAAGTTATGCATTCAGCACCAACATTTGCATAACTATCACAGTAGTTACACATCTATCAACTACGTGTGAAAGTTCCATAACCACCACTTATATTGAGCAATAATTTCATTATAAGGTTAGGTCAATTGGTTTTGATTAATTTATAAGGTCAAGAGATTGATTTAGGTCATTAATCCTTATGTATATAAGGGGTTTACATTTATTAGAATATATCTAGGGAATAAGTGTGACTTTTGAGGGTTTTAGCATCATTTATAGATGATGAGGTGGTTATTTTAGATAGATATGGGATTTTTGATATCTCATAGGTGGGGATTGTTTCTCTAATGAGTATATTTTTATACAACCTATTCACATACTTGGAAACAAACCAAAACATTTTTTGATTCTTGCAATACCTAGGATAGTGGAATATCACTGACTAACATATATAGGATCTTTGGGATACCAACTATAGGTAGGGTGGTGACCTTGAGAGAGGCCACTGATAGAGGTGAGGCATTGAGCTAGGTTGAATTATTTTGAGATGTGGATGTACTTGATGTGGGTTGTAAATATTGGGTAAGGTTAATGGTGGTTTAATGAGAAACAATACCAAACCTCCATAAGGTGATCATATGGATCCTTGCATCCTAGCTAGTGCGAGATAAGGGGACATACCACATGTTATAAAACTAGGATCCTATAGTTACGAGCATAAAGGATAGGATTCAATTATTTTCTTAGGATTAGGATGTGTTATCCTACATTTATAGGGACTTATATATGATCAATCCATTGGGATATCTACCAATCAATCAATTAGCCTCATCATGTGATATGTAATACAAATTACTGATACCCTATCAATGAGGGGTAGTGATTAGGGTTGTAGGGGCCATTAAGGCCTCTAGGTGGATAGTCATGCCACTATTAAGGGATAAAACATGGGATATGGGGGCATTAATAGCAATAGACTTGATGGCCATGTTGTATCAAGGGATGGAAGGGTAATAAGCTGATGAGGTAGTCACTATTGTGTCTTGAAAGAGTTCATGATAGGTATGAGATAGGTGCCTATATGTAGAGGTGTACCCTATTGATATGGTTCCACAATAATATAAGCTATAATATATATCCAAACTACCTACTACCTAGGTGGTCCACATGGGAGAGCATAATATCTAAGATGCATGACTTTGGAGACTAGGGTGGAAACCCTTGAAAATTAGGACTCCCATCACTATGTTGGATGGGAGGATACTAAGAAGATGATGAATATAGGATAAACAATAACCTATGGTAGTAATATTGGGTGTTGTATAGGTTATAGTATCAAATGGTGGCTTGTACTATCCAATGCAACCACCACCATAATAACATAAAAAACAACATTTAGTGGTTGGATGGGGATGTGACCAAGGATTTAGATGAGGTGACTAGTCACCTATTAGGGAGAATGTACTAAAGGAGAGGAGGAATTTGAGATGAGATTGAATGAGGAGTCAAATCCCAATTGGTAGGGGGAGATCTAGGTGAAACATTGTGTTATTTTGTTTTTAGTTAATTTATAACATTAATTTGTAATTTATTTAATTTCCATTTGTTTATATGATTGGGAATTTGATGTATGATTCTGTGTGTGTAGATTTAGATATAAATTAGAGGCGTATGATCAGAGACACTTTGGTCAACTAATTCTGCATAGGCACCATGATTAATAAAATTTATCTTCTTGTTGATTTGAGTATTCCTATGGGCATATGTAGACACATTGATGTCTTTGCTCCTACATATCATGGATATAGAAGATCATTCATCAGATGGGAGATATTACTGGCCTAAATGCCAATCTAATTGGCATATATTATTAGGTGAATACTCTTATTGACATTATTCATGAGAGGTGGTTGAACTTTGTCTAACCAATAAATGATGGGAGGGAAAACCTCTTAGGTGGGCATGATCCCCAGATGACATATTAGTAGGATACACAACCTCCATTAATCTATGTTAGGTCCTTATTATATGAGGAGGAGAAAGAGTCTAAGACATTTATCCTCTATATGATCTAAACATTTGGAGTGACATACATCTATACTTATGTATATTTTATTGTATTTTTGGATTATGAGACATAATTTACCTCTATGGAGAAGATTGTATAGAGACAAATGTATACAAACTTAACACACACACACACACACACACACACACACACACACACACACACACACACACACACACACACACACACACACACACACACACAAACAATATTTGTGTGTATGTGTGTGTATATATATTGTCCCATTTTAGTGTGATCTAGCATCTTGTGCTATTATTTTAATGTTATGTATCTATTGTTTTGATAATACTATTGATATTCTTGTAATTTTTTATGAACATTATGCATTATATAACACCTAAATATTATACACTTGAAAAACCTAGACCTTGGCTATTACTCTTAATTTTAGACCTTTTACACTTTTGAAAATCTCACATCTTCTCTATATTGTACCCTTGGCCTATCTCTTGGTCCAACCAGTCTTATATTGATTACCTAGACCTTATATCTTACCTAGAATGCTTAAAATATACTTATAATATGCCCCTATAAGTTATGAACCTATACCTTTTTTCTAATTGCCATAACACAAGCATCAATCCTAGACTCTTGCATCGATGCTAGTGTCTTACCCTAATATAGGTGTGAATTTCCCTAAAGTCATCTAAGTTGCAAATGAAACATATCCTAATGGTTGGCTTAAGTGATTTGAAGAGAGATATTTCTTTATAGGAGTGGTATATATTAATAATCAATCCTCATTCATTCCTCACCTAACATTCATACCAAAGAGAATAACAAGAGAATTAAATTGAGGAAAACTACCCTATTTTATCCTATTTCCATATAAATCATAGGGAAAACACATCTACAGGTATGAATTACTAAAAGAATAACCCAAGAGATATATTTTCCATGTTAAAAGATAGGTCACTATTGTATTTGATTTCCACATATTGCATGGTTCATACACAATCCAACACATAGGGGAAAACAACATTAGTCTAAGGCCCTCTTCAAAGTATTATATATGTAGGAAATGATCATTAACATAGGGGTCTTAGGTTCATATTGACACCATGTTCCCACTAACCCATTTTTTCCAAGGTCACTATGATTATGAAGAACTAGGGTTTTTTAATTTTATGAGGAGCGACAGTCCATGACCTAGATCTGAATACATAAGAGCAAAGGCAAAGACAAACTCATAATCATTTAGGTGGTCACATACTTTTATAATAGGTATTATGTATAGGACACCTGCATCTAATTTAGATAGTAGTATTGAAACAACCATCCAAGGTTGACATTAGTGTCCTTGACTCTAGAGGCACTCAATCCATAATTTAGAAACTATTCTATAATCTTCTTCCAATCTACTTTCTACTTGTTCTAGATCTAGAACTATATTAGCATCAAAATACATTATTTATTTATCATTTACATATCTAACATAGTTATACTTACTATTTTTAGCTTATATCAATTTAATAAATTGAACATATGTTATATCTAAATTTAGCATTTAATTGGCATGTTGTAGATCTAATTATCATCCTTGTGCATTATCATTTCTATATTTTTAGCCCTATATACCCAAGTAATATCCTTATCAAAATTTATCATTAAAAAATAATTTGAAATGGAGTAAAAACATGTATGTATATATAATTTGATAGATGGTTACATAAATATAAATATGCTAACAATGTTTTGTAGGTAATGATTGATCTAGTTCATTCACATGACAAGTGACCTTAAATTTTTAGTAGAGGAAAAAAGAGGTGGGATAGATGAGATAATGAAAATATAAAACTATTCAAAAAAATCCACAAGAAAAAGGAGGTTGATCTAGTCCTTATGAAAAAAGGGGAAGGTTGTACTTCTTGCTAGGCTTAAAAATACTAGTTTTGTTAGCTTCATCTAGGATTAGTTTGATAGATGGACAACCATGAAAAAAATGGTAGGAGGGATGAAATTATCATTGTGTCATAAACATCTCAATATTTTTTGTGGATATTATTATTTTTTAGAGGTTTTTTATATTGATTTTTATCTTGATTTGATTTTTGTGATTCCCAAAACTTAGCCTCATGCAACTAAAAATATGTAAGGGATCATCACTTAAGGCTAGATATAGGTGAATAAAGGTATCTCCCCTTAATGATAACTACACACATACACTAATATGTGAGGGATCAACACCAAGGATTAGCAAAGGGAAAGAGATGTGTGATTGATTTTGACCTGCATAAGCTTAAACTTGTATAATGTATCTCTCTTTTTTTTTTGGAATGTTAATATTCCTAAATGTTAGCCCCATGCAACTATTAAGATGTAAGGGACCATCATAAAGGACCAAGAGAGGTTTATAATCTTACCTAATTTAGAGCATGCTAGTGTGTTTTCTTAGAGGGAAATGTAAAAGGGGAATTTTATCATGGACAAGCTTATAGATTAGGCTTTAGGATAAAATTTATAAGATTAAAAGAAAGTGCATGGGAATGAAGTGCACAGTGATCATAGGAACTATGAAAAACTCCTATGTTATGTTGATTTTGAGAATTTTTTATTATGAGGATTAGGTTGATATGGAAAAAGTTTTATAAAGGGGAGTATGGTGATATGGAAACGTAAAATGAGATGATATGTTGAATTTGAAATATTTTCTCATGCTAAACTATATCTAAATGATCACCAAACAAAATAATCAAAATTTAAAACAATACAATAGTGGAATTTATATTAACATAGAGAGTGAAAAATGAAATGCAAGATTCTATATGAAGAAATGTTTTAGGTGATAATAGATCATAGATTCATTTAAATCATTACCCTATAAGGTGCACAAATTAAATTATCCATTATTAAAATATTTGGTCACCAAATATGGGACTAACCAATTAGGCTTGAATTTCTGACCTTTTCCTTTCTTCTTATCTATTCTACTATCAAGCCTCCAAACAAGGTATCATCCTTAGATTGGGAATTCATGGACATTTTAATTATATTGATAGTAATATTCATTATACATAATAATTTTTGTATATCCTATCATATATAGGTGAGGGAAAGCAAAATATTTTTAAACATTAGTGAGAAAATGTCTACGGTCTTCTACTTCTCCAAGGGATACAAAAGACCCAATATTAAGGTTCTTTGGCCTTTTCTCAAAACTAATGTCAATTTATATAGCATATTGGTCATATTGAGACTTCATTTCTTGAATTATTTTAGCGTAAGATGAAGTTCAATGGTTTCATTATATAATAAAATGTTTAGAAATTTTTTTATGACTTTGTAGTGAGGTGATAGATGATGGCACGAATGGGATAGATCATCAATATCTTCATGAGGTTTATCTTCATGCCTCAATACCTATACCATGCCAAAGAGATAAAATTTAATAATAGAGTTAAGATTCTATAACCAAGAGGTATCTGGGGATGATAGTTCCAACCTTATATGGGTTGAATAGGATTTGAATGGGCACATAATTTTCTAAGATGCTAATAAAATCAGACATGAACTTAGTTGAGATGGATGGTGTTATCCCAAGATTTTTGACACTCAATCTATCCATCTTTATAACTCCCTTTTACTCAAATATTTCACTTGGAAAGCCTTTGGGGATCTTAGAACTTTACTTCAAGATACACATTATGGTTTGTATGGGATCTTTATATTAGTTGAAGGAGGATGGTTCACTACACCATAACTAAGAAATTGATAATCAATGTGTATCCCTGATATTTTATTGAGATTGGATTGGAGGGTGTCAAAGTGATTAAAATCACCCTAAGTGAAAACAAATTTCATAGATGTAGGAACCTGATTTCTTGAAGTAGGGTATAAGTTATTGCCTTTATCCTATGAATCTAAGGCCTTTCTAGGGTCATGTTATAGTTTGTATATCTGTCTATCACATATAACTCTATTATCATGGATTTGCCACCTAAAGTAACATGTAGTAAAATGGTCTCAATTGATGTGAATTTTAGACAGTCATAACCCTATAAGGTGAATCCATTAGTGGAGAAATTAGTTTCTCCATAGCCAACTCTATAGATAAATGAAAAGGGAAATATATTAACAAGCTCTCCATCATCAACCACTTTTATCTTGACATAGTTATTGTAAATATATATTTTAAAATACAACATTGGATCTCCCCTCCTGACCATGTCCGTGTTTGGGGGAAGACCACTAAATTCATAAAATTAGATACCCTCGCTTGTGTTTTAACTAGGTGGATATATATGTAAGTCAATGTGGTTAATTTGGGCTTAAGATGGAGGTGTGATATTAACTGGATGACACAAAACATAAGGCATCACTTAATGTTATATGATGGGTAGGAGAGTTTGTGAGTAGGTTCATAAAGGAGATATGGGAAAATGTTTTTGTAACATTAAAAATTAAATTATAGTTTCTCAAGGATCTATGATTGGTTTTCATGTCACTATATAAAATGTTTGTAAAAATAGGAGTTGTTAGTTAGTGATCCCATGTGTGAGTGATTATGTTTACATCCTCATATATTTATAACTCCATAATTCATATAATTTTAGTTTTCCCTTGAGGTCCCAGTTGGGGATCTATGTAAGAGTTAACTAGATCTGAAGTGGAAGCTTCAATGTCATGGGTTCTGAAAAGCAAAGGTTGGATAGTTTGGTTATCTTGAAATTAGTTTTGGACTTTGTACTACTGGTGGTTAGGAAATGGGTTTTAGTATATAAATAATTTGGATTTTTGGGGTGCCATATGACATGTTGATGAATTTTTGGGGTTTTCATTAGCATTCCATATGAACAAGTCTACAAAGCTTTTCCATTGGTATTCAGATAGTTTTTATATAAAATTTTTATACTCCTTATAGACATGGTTATCATGATGTATTTATCTATGGAAGATATAATATACATTGGGATCATAATACTTAGGCCTTGGGTTTTGGATTTGTTTATCAAATATTTCATGTTGTTTTTATAGTAAAAGTGTTGGTTCTAAAACTTAGAGTTTTGGTCAAAAATTTATAGTAATACTGAAACTGATTCTAAAATTAGGTGTCCTTAAGTTGAGGATAGTTTAAATCAACCACATAAACTATGCATGAAGTGTTTTGGCTCCTCATACCCCCATTTTTGTTATTAACATTGTTATTATTTATGGGTATTTTTTGGTTGTTATTTACTGCATTTACCTTTCTGGTATTATTTATCACACTATCTGTAGTGGTGTTTTTATTGTTGTTCAAAACCTTTGGAACTTGATTGTTGTGGTTTTTTTGGTTTGAATTTTGATAAACCCCATTGATTTAGTTAGGGGTAGTTATTCTCTCATTGGTTCCATATTTTTTATATCCATTATAAATGGCTACCTAATCCATTGTAAAATCACTCTCAAGTGCTTCTTCATAGGACCTATAAAGATTTTTTTGAACATCCTCCCTCATTTATTTATCAAGGGATTGTCAAAATAGATTACAAAACTACCTCTAGTCGATATGTGGGGCAATATATGAGGAGTATAAAACATATCACCATCTCAAAATAAAATGAGTGGTAGATTCACTAGAATCTTTCTTGATATGCAATAACTCTTGTATGTCAATTTTGAATAATTTGTTCATGTAAAACCGCTTAAAAACCTTATCCATGAGCTATTTGAAGGAGTGTATGGAGGCCTTAGGGGGTTGGTATTACCAATCTAGTGTAATACCATCAAGAGTGATCCACACCATAAGGCCTAGGACTGAGTGTGTGGGGGATAAACTAAGTTTGGTTTGTAGAGTGAATACACAAAGAGTATATAGATGGAACAAACAAACACACATTCAGTGGAGTGAAATTATTACATAAAATAAATGAAACTTTTATTAATAAAGTAAATAATATGGAAAATAGATTACAATGTCTACATTACATGTATATAGAGTATATGCACAGAACAATCTAACTATGCTATGACTATATATATGGAATTTATCTAGATATGTTGTTGCTATATTGGATAGATGCATATGTTACATATTGAAAATGCATATACAAGAGTAATATGAACTACTATATAACTACAAAGGAGGATATTGATATGCACACTGATATCTTATCATATGTGGTAATTGACAACAATTTGAATAATCAATGTCCAATATTTATTCAATTATTCCCAATCTTGTGATCCATAGTTAGTGGCTAACAACTAGTTGGGCCACATTTTGATTCACATTTTCATGATAAGCTAACACAAGGTTGTATTAATGTGTCACTATAAGGTGTATACAAGTATATGAATGAATTACAAAGATGTACATAGGAATGTGAACTATGAGGTGTGCAATAAGATGTGTAAGATGCTATTTGAGGTGAACATTACATGAAAGTCTATGAGTAGGTGTGGGACTTATGTGTAAGGTTGTGAGATAAATTTAGGAAAAGAGTGTGCATGCTTACATGGGAGGTGTGAAAAATGTGTAGTAGAATAAATGAGTAGTGTGTTTGGATGTATATCAGCTACACATGGAGGTAGATCAAGATTAAAGGTGTTCTTACCAACTACATTCATAATGGTGTAAGGACCATAACATAGATTCTATTTATTCTAGTGTGGAACTTTGAACCATTCTTTTTGAAGGTACAACCTCAATGTTATCTGGTACATAATAAGAGATATCTAGAGGTGTCAAAGGTTGAAACCCAAGACATGTATGGAATGGATGTGACCCATAGAGATGTGGAGGGATCTATTTTAGTCATGTTAAATATATAATATTTTGTCATCCCAAGTGTGAGCATGTGTGTGGTTTTACGTTTCTAGAAGATAAATAAGTGTGTGATTGACCACTTCAATTTGTCCATTTATCTATGTATAAAAATATATCGATTGATCTATTTATGTACCTATTAATTCCTATAATGATTTCTAAAGGTGATTTATAAGTTTTATATCTTGATCAAAGATGATGGATGTTGGGAGCCCAAAATTAACCCAAATAAGGTTGAAGAAAGATTACATAGTATTAGCTACATCAATGTCTTTATTTCAAGAAACCATGATATCCATCTTAGAAAACCTATTCACTATAATGAACACAATTTCATGATGGTGTATCATCATAGGCAATCCAAGCATGATTTCTATGTTGATAGATTTCCATATTTTGGATGGAACTAATAGAGGTGTGTAAAGTCCAAGATTATTATTCATGGTATTGGAGATGCAATAAGGAATGTAAGACTTGATGTAGAATTCCACATCTATGAACATGTGTGGCCAATGAAATAATGA
This sequence comes from Torreya grandis, assembly GCA_037957365.1. Lineage (NCBI taxonomy): Eukaryota > Viridiplantae > Streptophyta > Pinopsida > Cupressales > Taxaceae > Torreya > Torreya grandis. Next base: position 1,498,767 of record JARHVA010001982.1, on the reverse strand, counting down.
ATACAGTTAAATTATAATCTTTATCATGCCAAAATGTCTTGAGGTCTTGCTGTAGTGTGCCTCCTATATGAGTTATTAATGAGGTGCACCATTAGGAACTTAAAGATATTCAAACTTGTAGATGGAATGGCTAGATAAGTATAAATCCTAATATTGTTTACCTTACAATAGGTTGGTGTAAGTTACTATTAAGTCTTGGGTAATTGAGTAGAGGGGTGCCTATTCTATGAAGTTATGGCCACACATGTCCAACACCATGATGAACATGTGAATCAATAGTTATCTAAGGCAATATGCTACCTTGTTGTCCTTTAATTTATTGTGTTTGATAATGAGATATAACTACTCTAGATAAGTCATCCATTTAATATGCCACATATTATCTAGTTTGGCCTACATATACAAGAACTAAAGTGGATTATGGTCTAAATGAACAACTATCTCCTTCCCTAGAATGTAGTGTCACCATTGATTGATTACTTACACAATAACATATAGTTATTTATAATATGTGGAGTAACTTTGTACTATGTTTTTGAATATATTCTAGTGTTATATGACCAAATACCCATGTTTCATGAGCACTACACTGAGTTTGTAGTCAGATGCATTAGTGCAAATTTTAAAGGAATGCATAATGTCATGCATTAGAAGAATAGGTATTATGTACAAGCATTACTTCAATACCTCAAAAACACATTGTTATTTATGATTCTAATCAAATTTGGATTTTACACATGTTATCTAGCTAAAATCCCAAGAGATGTGTAAGAAACCAAGGATGAACCTATGGTAGAATTTAGTAAGTCAAAAAAAATACTCAATTATATGACATTGCATTAAGTAGGCTAATCTTGGATCACTTTGATATTATGTATATCTACATGGATTCTTATGTGATTAATTATGTAGCCCATGTACTATATCTATATAGCACTAAATATGCATTTTACTAAGTTGGCTTGTAACTTGTGTTGATGTAAGGTATCAAAGACATGTGAGATATGCTCCAAGTGCTCCTCCTAAATCTTATTGAAGATGAAAATGTCACCCAAATATATGATGATGAAGGATTTAAGGAAAGGCATAATTAGATCATCCATAAAACAAATGAATGTGGTTTGAACATTGGTTGGGTTGAAAGGCATGACCAACCATTTTCACAATTCTTCCCATGTCTTAAATGTTATTTTCTAGACATATTTAAGATGGATTGAAACCTGATGGTAACCTTACTCTAAGTAAACCTTGGTTAAGTATTTAGTGCCTCAAAATTAGTCTAAAAGGTCATCAATACATGGTAGTGGATACCCATTCTTCACTGTTATCTTATTAAGTGTATGATAGTCTATGTAGAGTCATTAAGACTGATCGTTATTGGGTGGTGACTAACAATTGATTCAAAATTAGATATAATTCTCTTGATAAAAAAGAACAAGGAGAGTAACCATGGATCTATACCTTCTACTTCATTTAAATGTTAATCTAGGGACATAGACTTGATAAGATGATGCCACTGTATGTGCACACTCAATCTCTAATTTGACATTCTACAAATTGTATCTAAGATGTTGAAGTGTAGTAAATGAAATAATTGAAATAAAACATAAATAAACTATTGGGAAATAAATTATTATGCATTGGAAGCTTCCTTAAACAAATCTTAAACAAGAATGCAAATCACACAATTCAAAAATGAAACACACAATGCCTAAAGAAATCAAATAACATGCTTAGCTGAATAAATGGGTTCAATTGTTGTTGTAGACTTCCAAAGGGTGCACTTACTCCTTCCAAATATATCTTTAACCCTTCCTCTTACAACACTAAAATGAACTCAAAATTACTCACTCATATCAATAAAAAATGTAGCAATAAATTACTATAGGAAGTTATAATAAAAATTGCTTAACACAATGTACTTCTACCAATCTCTCTTAAAAATATACTTTTTTATATCTCTCTCTCAACTCTATTGATACATATTTATATGCTGCAAATGTTTTTTTTTATGACAAAAAAATACATTCTATTCTAAGATACATTCAAATTGGGATAACTGAAATTGGTTCCTTTTGCTAAAGATGCCCTTCATGTGAATCTTGTGAAATTGTTGTAGGAAAAACAAGACTATTTTTTTCTTCAAATTATTCCATATTGAGCTCTATTGAGGTTAGAGTTGTTTCTATGAGTGGATTGAAAGAGAATCAAAATCTATTCATCTACAACTTTGGTTATGCAGTGGTTATAGGATGGTCTGTGTAGTGAGATTACCTTGCTACAAGAAGTTATGTGCTATATACCTATTTATTCAAAACATACTCAAAACACATTTATATAAAAATCATCTTAAAGTAGTATACAACCATCATATATTTAATTCTGATACATACTTTTAACATTTTAAAAGGGTTTGAAAATATAATGTTATATGGCTTATGAAAGTAGGAAACTGATATGGAAAAGTGTTCAAAAGCATGGAAATCAAGTATGATGAGTAAAATATATGGACACAATAATAGGGAATTTATGGGGCTCATCACACCCCCAACTTAAGATCTTGCTCAACCTCAAACAACATACTTATTCATTCCCAATTCACAAAGAACTCTAAAATCTATGGCATCTACAACATCCTTGGTAAGGTGAGCATAAAATCCCCATCTCTATTCAAATATTTTCCAAATTTTGGCTTCTCTATCTTCGTCCACTAGGTTTAGTCTTTCCAATTTAGAACAAGATACTAGAATAGGGGTGGTTGGAACTTTAGGTTCAACAATTGTGATCCCATGTCACCTACAAAAAGAATGTATTTTGTGGTCCTATTAAATGTTGTGTTAATATTAAAAGGGGAATAAGACTCTCTTTCTTAGTGATAGGGTGAGCTCATTACATCATTCAGTGCATGATTCTCTTGTAGTAGGACTAGTAAAATTTCTCAATCCTAAATAAAAATATTAGACCTTATCATACATCTTACCAAACCAAGTTCTTACTTCATTCTTCAACATGATATTATCCCATTCTACTAAAACAACATTAGGTCCCATTGATTCACTCCTGATGAGCAAGTGGATTTTGTTCTCCTTCCTATATTTTGCTATTTATCTTCCTCTTATCTTTTCATTCAACAAATATGATGAAAATGTCTACAATTTGACATCTCTAACATATATATTGGAATTCCACTCCTTGTCATAAGTAATAACATAATTGTGTAGGTAGAACTCACATAATTATGCTTTTTCTTCTTTTTAACTTAATTTATAGATAGAAATAAGGAAAAGGGATTAATAACTTCATTGGTCATATCAAAATAAATTCTCATAAATATGAACTTGTGCCATTGTTCTTCAAGATAAAGTAAATAATTTTTTATAGGAGGCTTGCAATCAAGGAGTTCTTGTGTAAAAATAGCCACATCCTCAAATTTATATTTTAGTTTGGTGATGCTCTCTTCCTTAAACTTATTTTCTTCTTTCAATTTACTATTTTCTTTCCTCAATTCCTTTAGAGTTTTAGATTGACTATCCATCCAATTTAATAATTAAGAAGATATTGTAAATGAGGAGTGATACTTGACCTCTTGGGTAGATTTGGGTTCTTCTTATTGATTTACCTCTATATAAGGTTGTGGAATGTTGGCTGCAAGATGGTCTTCAACTGAGGGTTGTAACTAACAAGTTGCTACAATAAGTGCATCCAGTCCTATACTAGATTGATCTTGTAGCTTCTTCCTTAGTTTCTTAATTTCTTATAGGGCTTGCTGAAGACTAGATTTTTTTTAAGATGTTGCTCTACTTATTTAGATTCTTCTTACATGGGTTCCTCATGCACTTATTCAAAAATATGCTCAAGTTGTTTTAATTTTTCCTACATTGGTTCCTCATTTAATTCTTCAAAACTATATTCAACTTGTTCTACTTTTTCCTGGTGGAATACTAGAGAACATTATTCCCTATATATTTTAGTCTCTAGAGATTCATTACTATTAGTAGTCTATTCTTCCCTAGATTCTTCATTTATTTGATTAATATAAGAATGTTTAGTTCTCATATTTCTCCTCAATCTATGAGATCTATGAGAATTAGGGGTTACCTTGGTCTTTTTGGGAGAAGTTAGAAGTTACTCCTTGAACTCATCTATATTAGGTAAAAGAATGAGTTTATTCATCTTCCTTCTGGATTCCCTACCTCTAGAATTCCCTTCTTTAGTCCTTGTTGTAGGAAGACTTTCTTCTATAGGTTCTTATGTGGTTGTAGGAAGGTTTTCTACTACAGGTTCTAGTGGTTCTATAGGGAGGACTTCTTATGATCTTTGTTATTCAACTTCCAATTGTTATTCTATTTCATTTCTTTCTCTATCACTCTCTTTATTTCCTCATATTTGGAGAAATTCTTCCCAACTGATATTGGGTCTAGTTCTTTACAAATAGTATTGAATAATTAATTGGATGAGACAATGCTGGGAAAGAGCTTTAGAATTACCTTTTTGAAAAGCTTCTAACATTTTGGTGATCATGTGAAGAAAAAAATTGGGAATGTTTATCTCCATTATATGTTGTAAATGATTTAAAACTTAAAGTGTAGGCCATGTAGCATAGAATACCTTCCTTTGCAAATGAAATATCTAGAGATAAACTTAGCATCTTTAGCCCATCTTCCTAATAGAGACAACCTTGTAGTGCCCTGCTTTGAAGTTTTCAAGTGTTCATTTACTCTGATGAACTTTCATCTCTTAGCCTCAACATCAAATTTATCTTGCCATTCATCCCCTATTCTTGGTAGTCCCATTACTCTGTTGATGGCTATTTCTATTAGTTTTATTTCCATCCCCTTTATCATGGCCAAGATATTATGTAGTATACTAGTAAATTCTTTAATAATTCCTTCATCCAAGGCTTATATTTTCTTGAAATACTACACCCATCTTATATGCTAGAATAAGGTCAAGATTTTTGGGCTATTAGTCAAATGGGTGATATCTAATGGTTCATGTTCCAAAAAATCTCTTCTCATATTGGGTGAGTTGTAGGTCTAAGTGCTTGCAACAAAGGTTTTGGTAATGATTTGTAAATTTTGTTTTGGGAGGTGAAATAATCCTTTAGAATTAATGGAAAATCTACCCCTAACTTAATTTGTCACTTGTCCTCGAGGTATGAAGCTGATGTGTACAAAACACTCATGATAAGAGTAAGGTGTGGTAGCAATATTTATGTCAATGGTCAAATCAATGAAGGAGGTGGTAAGTGGGTGTGATAAGGAGAGGATACAATGGCACAATAATATCATTAAGTCCCATCACCTTTAGAAATAATTAAAATGCATGATAAAAAATAAATATAGAATAATTACCATATTACTTATATAAATACCTTTCATAAATATGCAAATGATGATTTGAAGTGGCAGTCATGGCATATGCTAGCATTTGAGTGGGAGAAAATGCTTGTTGTAGGGTGGAATGTAGGAATACATCTTGTAGCAAGATAGGTGTCCTATAGTAGCAATTAGTATCCTATAACAAGTTTTTTACCTATAGCGACAAGTTTTCCATCCTATAACAAGAAGGAAAATGTATTTGTACTCCAAGGGAATGAATCTACAAGCAAAAATAAGGGAAAATAATTTTTTTATTATAGTAGTGCCTTTTATTTTTTTTAATTAATGTCAATCAACCAGTGACCTAGGTTTTTGAGAAAACATCTGTCAACAATGGCTGAAGGTTTTCATTACTTAATTTTTTGATTTTTTTTAGATTTTATGGTTGAAACTCAACTAAAATCATAAGAATCTAGAGGGTAGAATTTTATTGAGTCTAAACTAAGCTATTATGAATGACTTATTCTTAGCTGTAGGAAGCTTTATTACTCTTGTAAAATATTAGAGAAGCATCGAAAAAAATACCCTTCGACTATAGGAATAGGTTGAATTACTTCATGAAGAAGAGATGGATGTTGTTCTTCAATAAGTTGGAAAGTGAGAGTTTCCTTGGAAAATGGTTTGTTATACAGCTTGAAACTGTGGCCATTAACAAGTAGTCAATGGTTGTGAGTTTTACATCTCCATTGTCAAAAACTTGTTAAATCTCATAAGGCCCAAGCCATATAAACTATAGATTTCCTTTAAGATCCTTGTATTTAGAGTAAAAAAGGAGTGCCTAGTCTTCTAATTGGAAATTCTCAGTCTTGATGTTCTTGTCATGCTATCCCACATGTTGTCTTTGCACTATTTCATTATGATGAAGTGCTTCCTTCTTTAGTTCATCAAGTGCATTCAGTTGCATGATCCTATCTTATTGAGCTTGGAAAAGATCTAATATAAAATCAAGTGTCATCCATAATGTCTTATGTTCAATCTCAATGGGTAGAATAGGCTTTTTACCATAAACTAGTTCATATGGAGTGAAACCAATTATAGTTTTCCAAGTGATTCTATAAGCCCAAACTGCTTCTAAAAGATTAGTTGACCAATATTTTCTATGCAGGTTGACAGTCTTAGTGAGGATATTTTCTAGTTCATGGTTAGTCACTTCTACCTGACCATTTGATTGAGGATGGTAAGGGGAAGACTTCTTGTGTCTAATTTCATATTCTTTTACTAAGATAGTTGTGAGGTCTAATGTGAACTGTGGGCCTGGGTCTGTGACTATTTTTCTTAGGACTCCATAGTGGGTGAAGATTTCTTCATAGAGGAACTCAACTACCTTCTCATCTTAGGCATGGGTTAAATATTTTACCTCTACCCATTTGGTGACATAATCAATGCACATTGGTATGTATTCTTTATTGGATTTAGGATCAGTGGAACCTACAAAATCCATTCTCCATTTATCAAAGGGTTTTAGAACTAGTTATGGCTATAATGGCATTCATCAGAATGAGTGGGATTTCACATATGATAGAATTGATCACATTTTCAAGTGTATATCATGAAATCCTTATGTAAAGAAGGCCAATAATATCTAGTAGTGAGTACAGTCATGGTAGTCCATTTGGTAGAAAAATGACCGCCACAGGGCTCATCATGGTAGGCTCTGAGAATGTTTTAAGCTTATTCTTATTGGATACATCTTATCATAACTAAATCTGATCCAGTGATAAATAAATATCCTAAAATCCAAGAATAATGTCTACTCTTGTGGATTAGGTGTTGTTTTTCATAGGTGAGAAATGTTATGGTGGTGATCCTACAACAAGATAGTTAGTAATATCTATGAACTAAGGAGATAAAATTTTTACAACAAATAAATATTCATATAGAAAAGAATCATCAACAATAAGACTGTGCTCATCATTTTATAACTGAGATATAAAATCTGCTACTACATTATCCTTACCTGGTTTGTCCATTATGGCAATATCAAACTCCTACATCAAAAGCAACCAACAAATTATCCTACCTATTATAGAAGGTTTGTTCATTAAATACCTTATTACTATATGATTCATGTGGATAAATACTTGGTAACCTATAGTATAGTGTCTAAATTTGTTGATGGCATAGATGATGGCTATAATTTCTTCTCTATTATAGTGTAGTTAAGTTCAACCCCTTGAATATTCTTGCTAGTAAAATAAATTTCATAACTCAAAGTTTCATCTTTTTGGCTAAGGATAGCTCCTTAAGTGGTGTTAGATACATATTTATGAATGTGAAAAGGCTTCTTCTAGTTAGGTCCTCTTATAAAAAGATTTGTTATGATAAGGTCTTTGAGTTATTGAAAGGCAATTTGATAATCATCAGTCCATGTAAATTCAACATCTTTAGTAAGCAATCCAAACAATGGGGTGAAAATTTTACTAAAATCTTTGATGAATCATCTATAATATCTAGCATGTCTTAAAAAACTCATAACATCTTTTTGATTCTTTGGTATGGGTAGATCCTTGATGATACTTATCTTTGTTGGGTCAACCTAAATTCTAGTAGGATATATGTGATGCCCCCACACAATCCCTTCAGTCATAAGCATGTAAAATTGTTCATTACTTAGAGATAATTGATGGTCCTAATAGCATTGAATAACTTTCTCTAGGTTTGTAGTGTTTCTTGGAATGTCTGCATGTAGACAGTGAAATTATCCATGTAGATTTCAACACAGTCATGGGAGAGATAAAATAAAAATGCTCAATACAGCCCTTTGAAAATTAATTGGGGCATTACACATACCAAATGGAAAGATGACATAGGAATAGGTTCCTTAAAGGTTGGTAAAAGTGTTTTTATCTTGGTCTTATGGAGAAATTCATATTTTATTATAACCACTATAGCTATCTAAGAAGGAAAATTAATTATTCCCTACTAATGTATCCAACACTTGATCAATAAATGGAAGGGGAAAGTGATCTTTCCTAGTAGAAATATTTAATTCTTGATAGTCAATGCAAATATCCCATTTACCCCTTTTTTTAGGGATAATGACTAGGGGAGAGATCCACTCGCTGTCCAAGATAGAATAAACAAATCCTACATCCAAGAGTTTTTCAAACTTAATTTTTACAATGTCTTTGACTATAGGATTCATTCATCATTGGGGTTGGTGAATAAGTTTGCATTCTTCTTTAATGTAAATGTGACGAGTCCATAAATATAGAGGTATTCCTCTCATGTCATGGTAATCATAAGAAAATGTTATTGTGTTCCTTCTTAGCATTGTAAGTAACTAACTTTATTGATGGGGTGTTAAATAAGTGCTGATGTTGAGAGGTTTGTTTGGTAGTATGTCTACTTAAAGTTTTAAAGAAAGCATAATCTATATGTTGGTGATTAAAGGAGAATAATTGCATTTATGGAGAATTAATTGATGTAATATCTAAATATCTCTTGTGGTTTCATCAAAATCATTTTCAAAAAAGGTATTTTGAAGAGCGCATAGTGTACATTCAAACAAGTTGGTGGCTATAGGATCCTATTGATAGGTGTTTTACAGGATACTAGTAAGGATAGTGTCTTTTTCTTGAGCCTAAAGAGATGGAATTTAGTCAATTTTGTAGAGAGTATACAAGAAGACAAATTATTCAAGGTCATCAATCCAAGGGATTAGACCATCATTTAGGGAAGGCTAAGCTAGTGGATACAACATCAATTTCTTGGTGTCATTTCCATTAGAAATTAGCATGTTTCTTGACCTATAGCCAATAAATGCATCAAAAATAAACAACCATGGGATACCAAAGATGAGAGGATAACCCCAAAAATTTCTCTTTGGCTATAAGACAATAAATTCTATTAGATATTTCTAAGAATCCATAGTGATAAAAATGTTCTCAATAATCCTCTCAGGCTTAATAGTTGATCAATTAGCCATCTAGAGGATGGTAGGTGTTCGATGGAGAGTAGTAAGTTTTATTCATTTCATGCTCTCCATGGTCATAAAATTAATAGTTTTACCTAAGTTGATTAAAGTACTTGAAATGGGATGGTCATGGATGCTAACATTAACTATAGGACTTTCTAGATTAAAATATTTTGGGGGAACTATATTTTCTAACATAATATATGTTAATTGGACAATGATTTGGATTGCTTTAGGATCCTTCTTTCTTCCCAAATTTTTTAAACATAGTTTTTAAACAACTTTATTGTATATAATAACATCCTTTATTTCTTGAAAGAGTGGGATTTTGATGTAGACATTCTTGACTTATCCTAAAATATCAAATTTAAGCTTTGGTTTAGGATGTGATATGTTTAATATCTCTAGAAAAGGAGGATTGCCAGTTTCTTTTTTATTTTCTAATGGACTTGGCTTAGGATTGGCTATAGGTGGTTATGGATTAGTATGGAGTGGAGTTGATTCAAAGTGTTATATGATTATGGGTGAGGTGGGTTGTGGAAGAACATGAACTGAGCAAAGTTAAACTTGATTACTATCCAAAGTGTATGTTGGATATTATATTATTTTAGTGGATTGTGTCAGTTAAACTGACTTATTGGCAAGATTGGGATGGGTTGGGTGGGTAATGAGTGGTTTGAATAGTTTTTTGGGTACTTGTAATTATGGCTTGTAATTTATTTGGTTGTTTCATTTTTTGAGGAAAGCCTTAATTTCCTCTCCATTATTGTTGCCATGGATTAGAGGGATAAAACCATTACTAGTTTTGGAATTGTCCCTATTGATGGTGTTGCCCATTTTATTGCATCTATAATTGATTTTTGGGTAGCTACCAATTTTTGGGGACCAATTTGGATTGGGTATATTCATCTAAGATCCATATTGAGGATTGTTTGATAATTTATAATTTTCAAACATAGAGTTTGATGGCATATCTAATATTTATAACAATAGTTTCCATTGAACTAAAAAAAACACTTGGCTCTCATCTTCTCTTATGACATGTAGCTCTATTATCTCAAGATTTCCTTAGTTATATTGTCTACCTGAGCTTTCATGGAATGGAATGTGTAATCCATATTATTATTTCTATAATTAGAGCAATATGAAGCTAAGGATTTCTCAATTTATTCTTTCTTCCTTCATGTATGTAATGTATCAAGCTAAGTATCTAGTTGATTGATGATGTCCTGCTTCATGTTCTAGATTAGGTTGCTAAATTCACCTTTAGAAAATTCTATAATAGATGTTATAGGAAGGGTTATACCCCTATGTTTATTCATGGTTGATATGGATTAGTTCGTATAGAGAACTATTATTTAATAGAATGGTAGTATAGAAACATCACCACCAAACATTAGATCTAGTGCCTCTAGACAATAATCTCTAATCCTTTTAAGGAATATCATCTTGACTGATAACTTGTCCATTGTAGTCTATTTGGATTTTTACAAGTTGAAAAAAAAAAAATCCATATATTCTTGTAATGACTCATCATCAACTTATGTCATTAAAAATATGTCATCTCTCATGTAGTTTCTACCCTTACAATAGTCTTGGTATTTCATCAAAAAATTCTCCTTCATTTCTTTCCAAGTAGAAATGGCATCCTTTCCAAGTCCCATGAACCATCTAAGTGCTACATCTTTGAGTTTTTTTGGAAATAATTTGAGTTTTTGAGTGTCTTGATTATAATCATAGCTATGGCATAAGATGTCAAACTCAAAAATAAATGTGTCTGGATCCTCAGATGCTTTTCCCCTAAAAGTAGGGATGGTAGAGTGAGGAATACTCTTAATAGGTGCATTTCCATTAGGAGTAAGGATAGGAAATTCAAAATTAGTATAATAATTGGTAGTGTTTTCTTCTTGGTGATCCCCCATGAATACCCTTTGGGTTGGTAGATGGGAGGTTGTTGCTACCCAACACTCAATTTTTTTATAAATTCTTTTATTTCCTAGGGTGTAGAAGATGGAGATTTCATCTTTTTCCTTAGGAATGTATGGATTATTATACAATGGGGATGGTGTATAGGTTTCAAAATATTTTAATCATGTCTCAACAAAGTGTCTCTCTAAATTGGAAGATTCTATTGGCTTGGTGTTTCTTCTAGGGGCAAGAATAGCTTTGAATGACTCCTTAGTAAGAAATTTGGGTGATGGAGGAAAGCAAATTTTATATTCCTAACTATGAGGTGATAAGGTGGTAATTATCAAAGGTTGTACATATGGGTCTCTTCCAAGGGTATGAACCTCTTCAAGGTCTCCAGCTTGTGTTATCAATCTAGCCAAAAATTCTTCCTTCTCTACCTCTTCTATTGACAACTTTGAGTGATCTTCAAAAATTCCATTGTGTTTCTCAATTACTGTAAGAATAATTTTTTATTTTGTAACAACATTCAATTATTTAGGCAAAAATATTCCAATATAGTCCCTTCGCTTTACATACATTAACCACTTTTTTTTTTTTTACTTTTTGCCCACCCTACCTACACAGGGTTAATAATATGGGGTTTTTTTAAATTTCCACTATTCTACTTGAAAAAGGGAAACTTTAAACTATGAAAATAGGAAATATTTAATCAAAAAAAATAGAAAGATTTGGAAAAATAATAAAAATCTAAAAACAATTTCTATCAAGATTGAAGATTACAAGTGTGTGACAACCTTCCTTGGAAATAGTGCTAAAAATGACTAGCAAATGATTCACAATCATATATACTTCTCTTGATTAAAATAAATAAGGAGAATAACCATGGATCCTTACCTTATACTTCATTTAAATATCAACCTAGGGGTGTAGACTTGATAGGATGATGTCACTATATGTGCATACTCAATCTCTAATTTGACATTCTGTTAACTGTATCGAAGATATTGAAGTGTAGTAAATGAAATGTTTGAAATGAAACATAAAAAAAGTACTAGGAAATAAATTATTATGAATTTCAAGCTTATTTAAATAAATATTAAACAAGAATGTAAATCACACAATTCATAAATGAAACACATAATGCTTAAATAAATCAAATAACATGCTTAGCTAAATAAATGGGTTGGATTGTTGTTGCAGCCTTCCAAAGGGGACCCTTCCTCCTTGAAACTATATATTCAACCCTTCCTCTTACAAAAATAAATTTAACTTAAAATTTCTCAATCATATTAATAAAAAAATGTAGTAGTAAATTGATACATGAAGTTACAATAACAATTGCTTAACACAACGTACTTCTGACAATATCTATTCAACATATACTATTTTTATATCTCTATCTCAACTCAATTAATAAATATTTATATACTATAGAGGATATTATTTTATGAAAAAATAATATATACGTTATATTCTAAGATACATTTGAATTGGGATAAATAAAATTGGTTCCTTTCTCTAAAGATGTCCTTCAAGTGAATCTTGTAACTTTGATGTAGGACAAACAAGGTTGTTTTATTATTAAACTTATTTGTTATTGAGCTCCATGGAGATTAGATTAATTTATAGGAATTAGTTGAAATATAATCAAAATTTATTCATCCATGGCTTTGGTTATGCAGTGGCTATAAGATGGTCTATGTAGTGAGATTCCCTTGCTGCAGGATGTTCCGTGTTATATACCTATTTCTCCAAAACATGTTCAAAACACATTTATAGAAACATCATCCTAAATAAATATAAAACTATCATATATTTAATTACAATACATAATTTCAACTATTTAAAAGAGTTTGAAAACATAATGCTATATGGATTATGAAAGTAGGAAACTAATATGGAAAAGTGTTCAAAATCATGGCAATCAAGAAGGATGAGTATAATATATGGATATAATAACATGAAATTTATGGGGATCATCAGGTAGAAGGAATATAAAAATCCTATAAGGTGGAGATACAAGCCTAATATTTCCCTTATCAAGAATCTCTTATATATGTCACCAAATTTCATCAATCTCCCAAGTTGATCTTTGGTATAAAGGGATATTCAAAAGAGGAGATCTAAGGACCAAATCAATGTAGTGTTTTATTATGTAATATGTTTGAAGGCCTCAATTCTATGTGAATAATTCATTATGATACTTAAATAACTTTTTGATCTATTTGTATTATGACATTATGCTAGTGGTGCACACTACAAGTGTGTACTTTATCATCTACTATATAGGTGTGTCTTGGTGAACCATGAACAACATGAACTTATATACATCTGATATAAGTTTATGACATTACTTGGTAGAGACCAAGGTGAATTTGTTCATGATCACTAACTCAAATGAGTGGTAGAAACAATCTTTGGCATGAATAATCCATTATTGTGGCTTAGATTAATATGTAGCTTCATATTCATACAAATACAGTTTCCCTAAAAATATGCCAAGACCTCTAGAGGTATAATGTCACAAGGTTATCCTCCATAGTCTTGACTTTGTTCTAGAAAGTGAATTATCCCTAGACCTATATATCTTTTCCCTATTATATCCACTTTAGAGAATATGGCTTAGGGTGTGTAGTAGTGGTATGACCAAGGCATGTAGTTTTGGATTTCATAATGATGTTCTTATAACTACCACTATTGATGATGGAATGGAGAGGTAGACCCTTCACCCATAAATTAGTGTTGAAGAGACAAATTTTCTCTTTAAATATGATGATCACAGTGGTGTAGATGTTTAGATAAGAGGCATATGGATCAATGCTATCCATCGATATGGGTCATGATGCATTTTTTGAAAGGAAGGACTAATATGCATGGAATTCAAAATCATTATGGGTGGATGAGTGATGGTGATGGAACTATTTATCATTGTTCTTATTCTTTCCTCTATTTGAACTATAAGGCATATGAACCTTTAATTATTATGTAATATTTTGAGGTTTCTCATTTTTGTAAGAAAGGTAATGCTTCTATATAAGGGGATATAATGTGGAGTTATTTGAGGGTTGATACTTACACACTATATTAGAGGAAGAGGTGGTATGATTATTCATTTTTTCCTTGGATTAAATCTTGGTGGTGTTTTGATATGCTTGTCCCAAGGTGTCAAAAGTCAAGAAATCCAACTTCATATAGATATAAGGTAAGAGTCCATTGATGTAATTTAGTAGCCTATGTTTTTCACTTAAATTATCTTATAAGTTCACAAATTAGTCATGGAATATGTCGGTGTATTATTATAATGATTGATCCTTATGCTAGTGTATTTACTAAAACTTGATGTTTGCATATTTAAAGTGTGAGAGAGGTTATTATTCCTCCTTTAGTGCATTAAAAAAAGTCTTCTATGATTCAATTGGAATGTATTCCTATGCACATTATGTACTAAAGGTCTCTCACTAGTGAACAACAAGTATGGACATCTTCAGTATAATGAAGGTGATTTTCTCAACATCAGTAGAGTAGGTGACTAATAAGTATGCATTGAGTTATCATTTAGGCATCCATCACTTTGGCATCGATCTTAACTTTAAACAAAGGGATGTCAATATTTAATTATACTTTGTAGGGTTTTTTATGAAACCATTGTGGAGCATACTATTGATATTAATGGGAAGACATTCGGTTGAGATACATCATCAATTCATAGAACTGAATGAAATGTTTAGTTTGTTGTGCCGCCAATGTGTCAGTGATGAGCCATCAAAATTTTGGGGCTACCTTAAGTTTATTCTGGGAATTATCCATCTTACTTTTACTATGAAAATTTTATAGATTATTTGGAATAGAACTAACTATTAAACCTTCTCTCTCTCTTATTGTGCTCATGTGGTTATAAGTATAGACAAGAGTAGAGTGAATTTATGATACCAATGATCCACACCATGGGGCCCAAAATTGAGTGTGTGGGGGAAAATCAAGTTTGGTTGTGTAGAGCGAATGAATAGAGAGTATTCATATGGAAAAATCAAGCACACATTCAATATATAAGAAGTCTTATGAAATGCAACTTATAGTCACAAATGAAAGAATAGGTAAAATATAGTATAATGTTTAAGTGTGTGTACATAGAGTATATGTGTGGAGAAAACTATGTTACAATTGTGTATATGAAATTTATCTAGAAATGTTTTTTTATCTTGGATAGATTTGTATGTTACATATTTAACATGCATAATACAAGAGAAATATTATTTTTTTTTACAAATACCAAGGAGGATGTTGATAGGTGAGCTGATCTTCTATCATATTTGGTAGTTGGAAATAGTCTAAATAATTAATTTCTAGGCTATCTTGAATGAATATAAATCCCATTATCATTACGTAGTGTCTAATGGCTAGTTGGTTCACATTTTGAATCATGCAATCGGTGTAGGCTGACACATGGTTATGTTAAGTTGGAAACCAAAGGAGCAAGTGATTATGTGAGTATATGCCTATGAGGTGAACATGAATTTGGTATGTGAGGTGCAAAATTAAGTTTATAAGCTATGATATGAGGTGACCATTGCATGAAATTATGTAGGTAGACAAAACAATTGTGTAAGGTTGTGAGAAAACTTTAGGCAAATGAGTGTCCATGCTTGCATGAGAGGTGTGATATCTACATAGTAAAATAAATGGGTACCATCTTTGGTTGTGAAGCATCTATGCATAGATAAAATATTCCTTAGGAATATATTGGAAACTATCCCATCTCAAGGTATAATATCTCTCATGATAATTATATATGTTTTAACATGTGCTTTGGGATCTCCCTCCCCCTTATACTTAGGGAGTTCAGATAAAAGGAAAGGTAAGAGTACTTATCATATGTTTTATTTGAGGGTTTCTTTAAAATATAATACATAGGTACCTATGGCACTTAAATCTACCAAACATGTGCTTAGGGAGCCTAGGGGAGAGGGGATGGAAAGGAATCAAGAATGAAACTGCTAGAAGTAAGTGGTATGGGTTTGAAGGATGAAGATTAGTATGTAATAAATCAGTTATATGATTAGGTAGAGTTAGAGAAAAAATGGTAGTAGGGTATTAAATATGAATAAGGATTACTAGTTGACACTTATAATGGTGGAACATACATATGAAGCACATTGGTCAACATGTAACTAGGATGAGTAATGAGTGGTGACATGTTGGTCGACACATTATGTGGAAGAATATATGAAAAGGAACATCCAACATGAATTTGAGTATGAGGTTTATAAGGAGGATGAATTTTTTATGCCACAAGGTTAGGAAATCCATAGGTAATAATTTATCCAAGGTTTTAGATTGATACATAACTAATGGGAGGTTGATTAGATTCATAGTGCAACTAGTGATAAGTTATTGTGGGGATGTTTCTATAAGGGGAATGAAAATGTTTTTTTGGATTTGAGACCATTTCATTAGTTTTAAGAGAGTATTTTGTACTCTTTATATCTAAAATCCATCCCACCAAGGGGGAGATGAGCTCATTTGGTGAATAATTGGCGTTAGATTTGGGAACTTACTTTGTAGAAGGTTTGGTAGGGAAGGATTGGAGTTTGGTAATGAATTGGTTTATGTTATATGGATCACATGGAGTAATCATGGGATAATCATGTGTTATGGAGGTATTTTTGTTAGTTTTGGTTGGATGTTGGGGTAATTATAGTTTACTAATCCCATCCTCTTGAAAACATTTTTTTGATATACTGGTCAAATCTTGTCATGCCTTATGTATATAGGATTTGAAAAATGATATGGGGTATAGTTAAAATCTAGGGGTAAATCCCACCTCTATTAGTGATGGTCATGTTTTTATAGTAATGGTATTTGTTGGTGGTTTCATAAGGATCTTGTAGTTCTTGAAACACAACCTTAAACTTAGTTTGTAAGTTTGAAGAAGAAGAGTTTTTAAATTTGTTCTCCACATTTATAATGGATTTATTATTACATATAAATAAAGAGACTTAACCTATTAATTTATGTCTCCTTATATATATTTAAGGTCAAAAATTCTCTCAAACTCTTGTCTAGACATATATATTTGGGGTGTATATACACCCAAAAAATAAATATACGAGAGGAAAATTGTGGATGAAAAATAAAATAAGAGTGCATTATGCAAAAGGAAAGCAACACACTAACCCTCAAATACTATACTTCTCAAGGTCTAGCTAAGACATCTGATGAATGGTTAATTGGATGAGTGGTCTAGTGATTTGGTTGGTTGAGCTAATGTGGTAAAAGGATTTGAATTATAAGGGCTAGAAGAGATGGTTAGTTAGATTGAGGTATGGGAGTAATTTTATAATAGATAGATGGAAAAGGGTGATTATGGCAATACAAAAATAGATCACCTACATTATAATAATTATTTAAATAAGTGAATTAGGAAGAGATGGAATCCCAATAACCTTGGTATGGATGAGGACAAGGTAATATAATTACTGGTCAATAATCAGTTCAAGTATCTAGGAAATGTTAAGCTAAAGAACCCTTGGG
This sequence comes from Torreya grandis, assembly GCA_037957365.1. Lineage (NCBI taxonomy): Eukaryota > Viridiplantae > Streptophyta > Pinopsida > Cupressales > Taxaceae > Torreya > Torreya grandis. Next base: position 1,481,028 of record JARHVA010001982.1, on the reverse strand, counting down.
ATTTGATCAAATCTATCAAGTTGACTATGTCTAGTCAATGTCATCGACTAAGTGAATGATATATGATGATGCTAGTCTTAAGGATAAATAAAGGAAAGAGAGAGGCTCATATCTAAAGGTGTTGACATGTTGTGATAAAATGCAGATTGGTCTCACTATTGAGACTTCTATGGTGTTATATTAATCGATCATTGAACTAGTTGATTATGATGTTTATGAGGGGATTCAAATGAAAAACTTTAAGTCTATGTTACTAATCAATATCATTATGAATGTTACTGATTGGTATAGGAGCATATACCCAAGAAAACTACCTAATATGTGAAGATGATCTCACTCTAGGGGCATCATCCAAGAGCGACTCAAAATTTGTTTTAAACGTTGAATCATGTATATTTTTTTGATTTAGTTTATGAAAAATTTACTTTCTATTTTTAAAGGTTTAAAGCAAAGTTTATACATGTGCTCATTTTTGACAAGTTTTGGTTCAAGTTTGTTTTTATGTTTTCAAAATTCTTTAAAAATTGAAAGAAATTATGCTATTTACAACAATAAAAGTGATTTTAAATAAAGGAAGTAAAATATTTTCTTTATTTTGGTTCTTTTCTTGATATTTTGATAATCCTATATAAGTTAACACCAATAAAGCTAACAATGTAGTTGCTAATTTTTAACTTTTTCTTTGCTTTTATAAATGAAAACCTTCACCTACATGCTCTAAATTTAATGATTTTTATTTCTTGTTTTAACTGAAAATGAAGTGAAAGCTAATAAAACTTTGAATGTTGACTATAAAAATGTAGAACTAGATCTAATAATCAAATTTTATGCAAACAAATGCAACCTCCAAGTTTTCAAGATCTTGTTTATGTGTGCAAGATAGTATGAAAGTTTTTATAGGGTTTTGATTATTTTTTATTAAATTAAATTGATATGTGGTTGGATGAATTAAAATATACAATTATAATTTATGAATTAAAATAACTTTATTTACCATGCAATGAACCAATTTAACTCTAGAATTCAAACTTTATTTTTAGTTTTCCTAGATTTTGGTGTATACAAATTTGTTGACATTTGTTTATGAATGTGTTATATGAGAACTAAAAACAATACAATTTTTATTTTATATATCTATTGATAAAATTACCTTAATATATCCTTGATATAATGCAAAGATTAATATCCTTTGAGATTTGTGATTTTTTAATGCAACTAAAATAATAAAACTATGTTTCTAATGCAAGGAGGTAGAGAAGAAATAGTTTATTTTTAAATTTTATATGAATAAAATATTAAAATTAAAAATTATTATAATATAATATAATAAATCAAATACAAAATTAAAAAAATCCTCTAACCTCACCAAGTATGAGATCAAGTGAAGGAGAAATAGCTGATGGAAATGTTGAATCACCAAGTATCTAGCTCCTTTATTTTTTGCTCAATGGTAACCTTTGAAACTCTATAACAAGATGGGATGAAAATAAAATGGAAGAATAAACACAATCTAGAGGAAGAAAAGGAGCTGAACCATGGTTGAATGATCATAAACAACAAATAATTGGTTGCAAACTCATGAGATCCTATCTAAAAATTGTTTAAATTCCTATAAGATGACTATAAACTGAGGCTAATTATTAAAAAAAATACAAGGCTAGACATGTTTATATGAAAACTTGTAATCTTTAATATTTAATGTAATTTTTAGAATTAAATTTCAAAGAAAAGTGAAATACTTGTAAGGAAGAAAAAAAAGTTACAATTGGGAGTTAACTGAAACTTTATTGGAATATTATTTAAGTTAACTTTGAGGTTTTGGTGATTGATATATCAAGACTAAAGGTGTACTAGGAAACTAGGAAGGTGAACTAAAAATAAAATAATAATAATAATAAAAATGAAATTAGGAAAAATGTATGAAAACTTAGGTCTCGGTCATCAATTTTAAAAACATTTGAATGATGAAAAAACCACCGCTCTATGCAAGTGGAGGTTTCAAAACTATTACAATGTTTATACAAACCTCTGGAGAGGTTTTTATAATAAACACTATAGTTTCATAACCACCACAATGGTTTTACCATGGCATAAACATTTTTAAAACATGAAAAGATAAATATGTATAATGAGAAATTCAAAATTTGTCAGTACAAGAAAAGGGAAAAATACTAGCTAGAAGGAGAGGACCAAGTCTAAACATGTTTTAGTGGAGATCATAATCATTTTTTTTTGAAATGTTTCACCATGTAAATTTGGATGCATACATTAGCCTATCTTTCAGAGGCCATCAATTTTTATTAGGAAGCTAATTGAGCCCATTTTTTAAACAAAGATCTTTAAGAGATCCATGTTATTGTAATCCAATTTAGTTGGATAACAATCATTTAAAAAAAATAGTTTTGAAATAAACCATCTAAGTGCCAAAAATTACATTTAAATTATTTTTGGCATTTTTATAATTTTTTATAGTTTTATATTTGTGTAATCAAGCATGAAATTGAGTTGTAAGTCACACTTTAGATTTATTTAGGCATGTAGATAACAAGGGATAATTATTAGGCCAATCTGAACTTGCATTCAAAAGTTTATAAAAATAAAAACTAATATAAATAATAATTTCAATTATTTAATCTAGGTATCTTTTTTATTTTATTATTATTTTTAGTCGTGCATGACAAATCTAAATTTGAGTTTCATTTTATTTAAAGATTATGATGTATTTCTATTAAGAATAATGAATAATTAGACTTTGAGTTTTTTTTTCTCAATAATTATTTGTGAAAATTTGCACCTTTTGAAATTTGATATGCTCACTATAAAAGGATTTCATAATGTCAATAAGGTGATCCACCTTCAATGTATATAGATGCAAAATGGACTATTGTGGAGCATTCATGGTCTTCAAAATAGAATCGACTAAAACCCCTTACCCAATCCAAGTAGCCAATTAAGATTTAAAAATATTTATTTTAAACAAGGAATTATTCCATAAATTTATGTTTTCCTCAGATGTTAAATGAGTGGATTTATCCACCAAGACACCAACATTAAGTAAATACCTTAACTTTAGATCATGAACTAGTTCCAAGTAAGAGTGACATCATGTAGTGAGATTTTGTTTTATCATCTCTATATTCATCATATTCACAGAATTAATTACAAAACCTTTTTCCTATTCTAATTTTTCCTCCTAGAATATCTTGCATTGTTCTCACTTGCATTCATAACTAAAAAAACAAAATATATAGGAATATAACCACAAAAGAGTGGTAGAAGTATTCCAAGGGAAAAAAATATTACAGATCTTGCTAAAGACAAATGAAATTAATTTGATCCATCCCAACTAATGACCATGAATTTAGAGTATGTATTGATAAAATAATAAAAGGATAATTAAAGACATGAAAATTACAAATCCATTATGCCATCAATGTTGTCAGGGAGAATCAAAACTCATAATAGGAAAAGATCTATTGAAACATTAAGAAAAATGATTATAGGAATAAAAAGGTGTAATTTTTTCTTTTAATATAAATAATAACCATTTAGGAAGTAATCGATTAGTAAAAATTTCTTTCCCAACATCTAAATACCTAAGGTTGGGATAAAAATTTCTAACCATACCAAAAATAACCTAACAATCATTATAGAGACCATAAATAGACTATGTAGAAATAACAAATTGACTAAAATAAAGCAAAGGAACCAATGGAATACCTATGAGGAGGCTTTGAAACTCACCATACCATTTATTTTCCACCTAAAATGGAAAGAGAAGGGATGAGTGAAAAAATTTGAAGCCCTCCTCATGTGCCACATGCCTAACTACTATCATTTTAACATCAAACAAGATCTTGAGCAAAATATTGGTATTTAAAACTGGATTGAAATTGTGTCATTGAAAAATACAAAACAATGATGGAAGGGATTTAATTATAATGAGGATATGGTCTAAAGAATTTTTAAATTAATCCTATGAAATTACTAGTTATGAAAATGGGGTTAAAAGTTGCAATGATGTAATTTGGGAAAGATGATTTATGACATAGCTACCTTCCCATCATATATGACTAATTATGAGAACATTGAAGCTTGAAAGTAGATTTTTTTAATCTTCCATTATCGAGTAGAGTTTATAGTTTTTTAAAAGACATTTATCCAAGGTTTCCAAAATGATATATGAGTCCCATTTAATATATAAATTAAACTAATTTTTCTCAAGATAAATATTCAAACTCCTCCATAAATCTTTTGTAATAGTAACATTTTTGGAGCATTTTCCCAAGGCTTCACATTAATCAATGATAAGGGAGCTATTTTAATTTTTAAAAACGCCCATAGCTCCCACCCACCCCAATTTTCCTTTAACTACCCCATCAAAATTAAATTTAACATGTTGAGCTTGTGAAGGAATCCAAATTCCCTTCTTGTGACCTTGGTAATTATGCAAACTCTTGGTAAAATTGTATATAAAAATAAATGTATAAATTATATTTTCAAAAAATCTAGCCTTCCCACAATAAAATAACTCATATATAGGTTGAAGGAATAAAGCATTATACTATCCTAAGAATCATGATAAGGTTAGAAACTTCATAACAACATAAGGAACATTGCATGAATAAGAGGCACATCCTACAAGACATGATGATTGAGTTTATATATAGTTATTAATTATATGATAATGTTGTAAAATATAGATATATTGATAAAATAATTGATGTATTAGAAGATAAATAGATGCAATAGAGAAATAATATATGAGTATATGAGACAAATTATTATAAGATAGAGTATAGAGTTATAAAGTAATAATATTGATAAATGTAATGGAAGTTTTATACTTATTGTTAGGTTGTGGAGCTAAAAGCTTCAACTCTTTGCAAACAGTAGGAACAGAAGGTTGCTGAGATCCAGGAGCACCGGCATTGGCATCAGGACCGATGTTGGTCGTGACCAGTGCAGAAGGCCACTAGCGATGGCAGAACCAGGCAAGCAGGGACCGGCATCAGTCGCCTGTGTGTTCCAGAACTGCTCATTGCACGGACAGTTAGTTAAGTGAATGAAGAGTTTGCATGTTAAGACCAGTTAGAGTCTTGAGCTGTGAGGATAATTGTCTAAATTAAGAGTCTAAGTTATTGTTTAAGTTAGGGATCTATTTATAGACCCATTGGCATGTATTGTATAAGTATGAGATAGAAAGGAAGAGTTCCTTCCATTGTAAGATCATTGAGTTACAAGTTGTTGCAAGCTCATAGGGGATCTACATGTAATTTTGGTCTGTTGAATTGCAGGTTGCAGGTTCATGGGAGATCAACTTGAAGTGCTATAGAGTGCTTGGTGTACCGGTAGGGTTATTACTGACTGGTTGGCGAGGTGAACACCAATTCTATGTGTGAGTTGGTTGTTGGGACCATTTTTTGTGTAAGAGAATGTTGTGTAGAAGAATTACTATACACTTGAGGCATGGGAAACCTCTGTAAGGTGAAAGAGTGTGGCGGCTCTTTGTAGTATTCTTTTCTATAAAGTGTTAATACAAGATAGTGTATTGTCTCTCATATTCTGTGCTATTGGTGAATTCTAGTTACTTGTGTTTCTGGTTATTTCTGCATATTTAATTGCTTATATTTGGTAATCATACTATGCTCTTTCTGAGGAGCAAGATCCTAACAAGTGGAATCAGAACAGGTGTGTTTGTTCTTGGATTCCCTCCCTACAACTGGTATCAGAGCTTTTGGTTGGGATACTAACAGATTGGTTTAGATCTGGGTAGTGCGTTTTGATTACAAGTTACTAACAAGGTTTCTGTTTGAGTGGGAGTTGAGCAATGGCAGAAGACAGTAAGCTATGAATGGAAAAGTTTAATGGCAAGAACTACCAATTATGGAGGATGCAGATTGAGGACTATCTGTATTAGAAAGATTTATACTTACCGTTGGGTGGGGTTAATTGCAAACCCTCGGATATGAAGGATGAAGAATGGGAGGTTCTTGATCAGAAGGCTCTGGGATCTATTAGATTGAGTCTTGCATCATCTGTTATTTCTAGCTTATCACAGTGTAAGACAACGGTGGAGTTGATGGAATCTTTGGCAAATTTGTATGAAAAACCCTCAGCTTCTAATAAGGTATTTCTTATGAAGCGTTTATTTAATTTGCAAATGTTGGAAGGTGGATCTGTTTATAGCCATCTTAGTGATTTCCATGGTTTGGTAAACTAGTTAAGTTCAGTCAATATTGTATTTGATGATGAAATTAGAGCTCTCTTAATCTTGTGTTCATTACCTGAAAGTTGGGAAGGTTTGGTAATGGCAGTTTCTAATACTGTGTCTCCTTCAAAAGTCTTAAAAGTGGATGATGTTGTGAGTGTGATCTTGAATGAAGAGATATGTAGGAAAAGCACAGGCGAATCATCAAGAGATGCTTTGAGTGTTGAAGGCAGAGGAAGGCCAAGAGAGAAGATAGAGCGTGGGAGATCAAGGTTGAAGATAGGCAGAAGATCCAAGTCCAGGTATGGTAGAATAACCTGCTGGAAATGTGGAAAGCAAGGGCACTTAAAGAGAGATTGCAGATAAGGTAAAGATTAGCATGAAGGACATGGAGATGAAGCAGATGTTGTAGATTACATTGCACAGGATGCTCTGGTATGTTCTTTGAATAAAGTAGAATCTTGGGTTTTAGATTCTGGTGCCTCTTTTCATGCATCCCCACATAGGGAATTTTTTCATGAGTATGTCCAGGGAGACTTTGGAGAATTTGTGTAGGGGATGGTAAGCCTTGTCAGATTGTTGGCAAAGGAAAAGTGAAGCTAAAATTGCAGACAAGTGACACATGGGCATTAAGGGAGGTCATGCATGTCCCAATTCTAGAGCAGAATTTGATTTCTGTTAGAAGTTTGGGTGATGAGGGTTGCACAGTAACTCTCACATTGGACTCTTGGAAGGTTACCAAGGGTACACTTGTTGTAGCTAGAGGTAAGAAAGTAAGTACGATTTATCTATCTACTTGTATTACTGATTCTCCTTTTGGGTTATCTACTTCAGCTGTAGATTCGGAGATGTGGCTTAATAGGCTTGGTCACATAGATAAGAAGGAGATGCTTGTTCTTGAGTCAAAGAGTATGCTTTTGGATTTGGAAGGCATGGATCATGGTTTCTGTATGCAGAAGAAGAAGGTGACGTTTCTTGAGGAATCTGATGTTAGTGACAAGAACAGGAAAGCCTTGGTTTTCAAGGAGAAGGTGATGGACAGAATTCAACACAAGATGCAGAGGAATTCTGAGCAGAGCAACAGTGATTTGGACAAGGGTTTGATCCAAAATGAGCTCATGGCAAAAAGTCAGGTCTCACTAGAAAAACACAGAGACCAACATCGGTAGGAAAATTGACATCGGCGTCCAGACAGGGACCAATGTCGGCTATGTGCAGCCTGATGTCAGTGACTCAGGGCAGATAATGATCGACATCGGCTAGGGGAAACTGATGTCAGCAAGGTGGCAGTCGTAGGGAACCAACATCGATCGGTTGCAGACTGAGATGTGACTGGCATCGGTCACTGAGACAAATTTTGGGTGGACAACTAGCTATCATGGAGTCTCAAGTAACCATATGGAGGACTGAAGGCATAAGTAAGTTCTTAAATTCATCATTTCCCTTCTTTACACTACTTGTTGCTCACTTATGGTATAGAACCAGGAAGTTGTTAAAGAAGAAGAACAGGTAGATCCAGGAAACAGTGGGAGCTTGGCATGGATGAGGATGTGGTTCCTTGGAGGAGAACCAAATAGGTGTTTTGGGTAGTGTTGCCAGCTGGAAGAAAGCACTGAGAGATGAATGGATGTTCAGGATGAAGAAGAGCGGAAATAGATACGTGAGATGGAAGATCAGGGTATATGGTCTTGTATTAGCTACAGGACAATGGAGGTTTGATCATTGTGTTTCTCTTTACCATGTTGGATAATATTAGCTACATTATCCTATTTCTATATGATGTGTTTGTTGCAGGGTTACATATACAGGTATTGCTGAACTAAAGGTAAAGCTAGGTCAGGTGTGTGTCATGGAGAATCTGGGAGCAGCAAGATTCTTTGGCATGAGTGTGTTCTAGAGACATGGAAGGTCTTGTTGACTTTGTTTCAGGATGATTGTGTGAGACCGGTTAGCACGCCAATGGTTGGACAGTTCACAGAATAGGTGTCTTGATTCACATAATGAGGTTGAGTGCATGGTATGTACTAAACCTAAGTTTTCCCAAGCAGTGGGAGTTGTCACAAGTTTGGAGTCAATCCAGGAAAGTAATACTGAAGGGCAGTTGAGTGGGGCCAGCAACAGGTGCACATGCTATGTAGGGTCAAGTTCTTTTTCTACATGGTTGTAGATGTGGATGTGACAGGTAATTTGGATGACAGGTTTTGTACTACAGGATTTGTGGTGGTTGGTCTTCAAGAGTGATCTTGAGGAGGGATACAAAGCCAAGGGAACAAACTAGATGGAGTATAGGTACAGGTTACAACTGTTTATCTCCAAGTGGGAGATTGTTAGTTTATGGAGCTAAAAGCTTCAACTCTTTACAAATAGTAGGAATAGAAGGTTGATGAGATCCAGGAGCACCGGCATCAGCATCAGGACTGACGTCGGTCGTGACCAGTGCAGAAGGCCACCGGCGACGGTAGGATGTCGGTTGACGTCGGCAGAACCAGGCAAGCAGGGACTGGCGTCGGTAGCCTGTGTGTTCCAGAACTACTCGTTGCATGGACAGTTAGTTAAGTGAACAAAGAGTTTGCATGTTAAGACCAGTTAGAGTCTTGAGCTGCGAGGATAATTGTCTAAATTAAGAGTCTAAGTTATTGTTTAAGTTAGGGATCTATTTATAGACCCATTGGCATGTATTGTATAAGTATGAGATAGAAAGGAAGAGTTCCTTCCATTGTAAGATCATTGAGTTGCAGGTTGTTGCAAGCTCATAGGGGATCTACATGTAAGTTTGGTCTATTGAATTGCAGGTTGCAGGTTCATGGGAGATCAACTTGAAGTGCTATAGAGTGCTTGGTGTACTGGCAGGGTTATTACTGACTGGTTGGTGAGGTGAACACCAATTCTATGTGTGAGTTGGTTTTTGGGACCGTTTTTTGCGTAGGAGAGTGTTGTGTAGAATAATTACTATACACTTGAGGTGTGGGAAACCTCTGTAAGGTGAAAGAGTGTGGCGGCTCTTTGTAGTATTCTTTTCTATAAAGTGTTAATACAAGATAGTGTATTGTCTCTCATATTCTGTGCTATTGGTGAATTCTAGTTACTTGTGTTTCTGGTTATTTCCACATATTTAATTGCTTATATTTGGTAATCATATTGTGCTCTTTCTGAGGAGCAAGATCCTAACAAGTGGAATCAGAATAGGTGTGTTTGTTCTTGGATTCCCTCCCTACACTTATGTATTTGATCAAAGAAAGTTAGAGTAGGAAATACCTATGTATTATGTACTATGTATGTGAATTTATATATAAAAATGAATCCACTTCAAAATTTAATGAATACATATATTAACTAAGGATTAACCATCAATACTAACCTTTGCATACCATTAGCTCTAAGCAAAGTCAAAACAAACATTATAAACATTTCTACGCAAGTAACATATTTTATGTCAACATTTGTTGTTTTTACACAAACTTTGGTTATCTAATGTCCAAATAAAATTATCCATTAGAGTTTTATAATATTAAATTAATATAAATTGAAGAGTGGTGGGAAGAACTAGTAAATCACTACTAGAAGTAAAATCATAATTATTTAGACTACATGAAAAATGATTTAGGGTTACATTAACATAATTATTGTGACCTTATATTTTAAGAAACACATAAAATTCATAAGGTTATAGATGCTATATTATAAAAAACTCATGTGGACTATGGATAAACTAGATACCCTTGTAAAGATTGATGAACCTTGGACTTAGGATTTTAATTATTGGTTCAAGGTATCACTCGATTCCTTTCAGATCATCTTAGATTTCTAAGGTTGGATAAGAATCAATGAAAATAAAGTTAATTTTTTATATGGTTCATTAAGTAGGTTTTTTTATAGGACTACCTCTTATTATATGTAAATTATTTATAAATAAGGAATTGGTAAAGAAAGGAAAATATTTCATTCAAGATCTAGGCACCTAAGGTAAGGCATGTAGAAAGAGAGGGATCTTGAAAATATGTGATCTATCAAAACATTTAGTTTAAATTATTAAAGGAAGTTAAATAATGTGTACGGAAAAAAATATTATAAGATGAGGCATATATTAGTTAATAAGAATCAAATATGAGTAATAATAAAATAAAATTTAATTTTAAAAGAAATATATGATAATCAAGGAGACAAGGGAAAAAATGGAAGGATAATGAATTTAATCATAAGATAAGAAGGAGATATAAAGGAAAAAAAGAGAATAAGTAATGTTTCAAAAAACTATAACCATATAAGATAGAACCATAGCCTCCCCCAATGAAGACCCTTATATTGAGAACCTAGACACCACTAATATAACTAAAATAAATTATTTAATAATAATTCCATTAGAAGGTATAGATGAAAAAAGAGATAAGAACAAGATATCATAAATACTATACTTTACACCAATTTTTTTAGGAATGACATGTTGAATGGAATTTCAAATTTATCCACACTCATGGGGACACCATAACTGTTCAAAACTTTAGGATCATAAGCCTAACTAATGGAGATGAGTCGTGATTATAATGGATGAGGCATATGGGGAAGTGAGAAAGTAGATAAATAAGATAAGATAATAAATAATGGAAAATAAAAGGTAAGGTGTAGATAGGTAGATACAAGAAATTACATACTTAATAGGAGAAAACAATGAAGGCAAACCAATAAAGGTCAATAGATATGAGACAAAACAAAGAGATATAACAAAATATAAAATTTATATAAATACAAATACAAAACTAAGGTGGGACATATGAGAAGTAATGTAAGATGTGTCAAAGATAACTTAGAAGAAATGGGAGGAAAAGATAATGAAGAAGTTAATCTATAAGAAAAGAGATTAGTTAATCAAAATAATATAGAAGGAGATAATGTATAGATAAAAGATAACATAGAAGAGATGAGAAGAGATGCCCTACCTCAAAAATTCAACTAGAAGATACCATGTTCAAAAATGGACCCCTTGTACAAAAAATCATCCCTTATGCCACTTCACATTCGAATAGAGCACCTATTCCACAAAATATAAGAAGTACAATACAAAATGAAGTACAAGATAATTACAACCATTTCAATGAAGAAGTTACAAACATAAGATTTGTTTTAAAAAATTAATTAGATATATTGGTCAATAATTATTTTTAAGATGAAGTTAAGAAAGATAATAATAATAATAGTAAACCCCTAGTAATGATATAGAAGGACATCCAACAAATAAGTTGGAGTAATATTTATATAACAAGAATTTAAAGTGATTGGAGTAGTAAATATTTAAAGAGTAAGTGTACTACTTCAAAGATGACATAGAATATAATTAAGTTACCTATTTTTTAAATAGATACCAAATATGTGTAAGAACATTTATTTTTTTAAGATTATTATTAGAGAAGTCACAATATTATTGATGATAAAATAGTGCTTTTCAACTTTGTGGGGACCTTGAGAGATGATGTACTTAAATGGTACATGAAAACCAACACAAATCATATAAATTATTTGGAAACCATAAAGAATGAATTTAAAGGGGATTTTTACTTTGTATATATCCCCACTAAAAGTGATAGAAAGATTCATGAAATAGTACAAAAAAGGAGATTGTAAAATAATATGATCAAATATTTAAAGCAATAACATGGAAATTAGGAGAACCACTAAATGAAAAATAATGAGTAAAATGGCTTTTTATGGATTGATACCATATTTGAGAACCAACATGGATGGTAACATTTTTAATACATTTTTATAAGCACTAGAGATGGCTTCCCAACTGGAAGTGAAATCTTGGAGGAGGGAGAGAAGCTTTTCCCTCAAAGAAAGCATGGAGAGATTATAACAAGATTTGGTAAAATTAATATTGAAATATGAGACTTAAATCAAGGGATTATATTCCATATTAGTAAAGGGGTAATTTTAAATTACTAATAATATGGTTGACTACTTATTTCACAAAAATGGCACTCTAGGATGAAGTGTTTGCACAAGAGATGACAAAGAGTGTGGTAGAAATTATAATGTCACAAATACTAGTTGGTATTTCACCACACCACATGTTTAACATTATATTTATTTATATATAATATATTATCAGATATTATAAATGAATTAAGACCATCTAAAACATGTGCTCCCAATGATAGAAGTGGCCCCACCTATGAACCAACTAATGTATTTCACTACATGTAGTTATTTTAACCATTATAACCGCACCTATATGGGATATGATGTAATGGAAGACATAAGAGATATGAATATATGACAAGATATGGTATTAAAACATATTATACCACCAAATCAAATAATTATTAATCAAAACATATCACAAGCACAACCACAATACCATAACCCTCCACTAGTACAAAACCTAGTACCCCAAAATCAACATAATCAATACTATAACAATAATTAATGGGGTTACATAGAGGGAGGTCAAAATGGAAATATAAGAAGATACCATGGTTAAATATAAGGTTATCAAGGATGTTCGGTATATAATTAAGGTTATAGCTAATAGAGACCCCTTCCTATTTGTTACAGATGGAGAAAGGAAAGACTTATAATAAGGAATTGTGTGGATGAAGTGTAGGTAGAATAAATATTTTTTCAAGAGAAATGAACACATGATTAATTTTCATGCCCCAAAAAAACATAAAACTATAAAAATGGTGATACTAAGACTTAATAATTTAAAACCTCACCACCACATAAATTAGTGAAGTATGTAAATAATGTTCTAAAAATACCTAAAACTAAATGGAACTGTAATGAAGTAAGATGTAGTGAAGTGAATGTTAAGATTAATGATGAAGCATAATTATCATATAAGAGAGTATCCCTACTTGAGAAAATAAGGGAATATGGAGAATATTTTAAATAAAACAAAGAACACTTTAAGAAAAGAATCTATGTATAATAATTTAATAACCAAAATAAATATTGGTGGTAAGTATTTATAGTGATTTAGTACTAGTAATGGAGAATAAAAAGCAACCGAGTCTTACAAAGAATGCGAGGAGGATAATAAGGGATAGTACATGAACACATATGAACACAATAGAGTGGTAGAGATAATTAAGAACATCATTCAATAGAAAAAGATAAGGAAAATACAAAATTAAAACATTTTGATGAAGATGAGATTGAGAATTTAAGACAACTATTGAAGTTAGTGAAAAGTAAATGTTTGATGGATAAATTAACATAATTATTTATATAATGGAACAAGAAAGAGAGAACATAGATTAATAAGAGTAGACATAATAAATAAAAACCTAAGAGGAATATATTTAGAACCAACCATAAATGGAATAAGATAACCATTTTACTTGTAAAAATTAATGGCCAAGAAGTGAGGAAAACATTACTAGATCTAAAGGGTCAATACCAATGTCCTTCCATGAAGCACATGGGAATTTATAGGAAAATTATTGTAACATGTAAAAAAAAATGTTTTCATGGTGGATGGGACACAAATATCACCGATAGGAACACTTAATAATGTAAAGTCAACTTCATGAGTCTAGAAATAAAAATAGATCCTAAGGTTATTAACATGTTTGACATTGGATACCATGTGCTATGAAATATTTAATGGTTTATAGATTGCAATAATACATTAAATTATGAATAAGAGGAAATTCATATTGAAGGTAATGGATTATTAGTTCATTTTCCACTTGAAAATGGCATGGTAGCCACATGTTCCAAGTAATTATAGCATGATGAAGGGGAGAGTGACTTTGATGAATTATCAAGAGTATATACTATAAATAAAATAATAAATCTTAATGGGAAAAATAAAGAAAATGAGGATGGTGAAGTAGTTATAGAAAGTGGGGAACTAGAAACATAATATAAATAAGATATTGAAGCCTATATATATTTATATCTAGAAACAAGAGTTCAAAATATTCATTATTTTAAGAAATTACAACATAACACATAAAATATCATTACAACAATAGACCAGATTCTGTAAACAAGAAAATAATATCACATTGAGAGAAGAAATTAATTTACTAAGTTACATAAATTTAGTGGAATTTGAAATGAATAATAATGTGAAACAAATGATAAGATTGTTACCCCTAAAATAAATAATAATGAAGGATACAAATGATACTCTCATCATTACTCCAATGACATGGTGGAATAACCACAAAGAAAATATTCTAAATTAGATAAAATTTAGTAGTCTACTAAAAATATAATTATAAAGGAAGAAGGATAATTAAATAAAATCATGAGAAATGTGATATCAAATATTCCAAAATTACATATCCTAAACTGTGAAAAATATTAGACCATGAAAGGAAAAACTAAAAGAAGGATTTAGGTACAAATTTTTATCAGACGCTCAAAATATATCCTAGAACTTGGTACATGAAACATGAGATTTAAAGGGGAATAAAATATTGGGATTAACTAAAAATTGATTTATATATAACTTTAAATTTATATGATCTAGACACAAGAGTATGTAGGGCACTACAAAAAATTAAAGCATTCTTGTTCATGTCAGATGACACTGCGAAAACATAAATTAACAAGATTTATTTAAGAATTGTGAAAATGGGTCACATAAATGAGTGGAAACCAATTGGATTTATCAAAAAATGATTAAAAAATTATGTTGAGTGAATAAGTGAATTAAATAACTTGTTATAAAATATGGACAATGAAGAAAGAGTATATTATAGGAAAATGATCAAAAAAGAAGTTGAAGACAAGGAGAACAAACCAAAAAAATTGAAAGTAAAAATTAAATAGGGATAATGAGAACAAATTGAAATAATATAATATATAACATAGTAATTAATTCAATCCCTTAAAATTAGAGAAAAAGACATAACCATATAAGAAAACCCAAAAGTAGCTTAAATAGGGAATTATTGGATGAAGTAGAGGTAGAAAAATGATCAAATTATTCAATGAATTTGAAGATATAATCCATAGGAATTTAAAATAATTTAAATGGATTAAATAAGAAGTGGGAATGATGAAGGTAACAACCAAATAATATTTTAAATATATGAGGAAGAGATCTTACTACCTTAATCCAATGTAAAGGCAAAGATGAAAATTGAGTTGGATAAGATGTTAGTAATTGTTATAATAACACAAGTGGAAGATTCAAAATTGATAAGACCTATGGCTATCCAAAACAATAAAATAGGGGGGATTATTTTTTTGACTATACACAGACAAATAAGGCATGTGTACACAATATATTCCCAACACCTTTTACTCAATAAATTTTGGAGAATGTGGTAAGAATAGAATTATAATCCTTTATAGACATATTATCAAGTTATCACAAAGTGAATATATCATATTAATACCACTAAAAACTAATATTATGATATAATGGGGGTTAATTATGTATACAACAATGACATTCGACCTAAAAAATGCACCAGTGGTATACAATCACATTATGCTAAATGATTTTATGGAATTTATCCATGATATTTTTAAATTATAAATAGATTAATAGATGGTATGTGTATTATTGAAATGTCTAGGCATTGTATTCAAATTTTTAATGATGAAAAAAATTGAAAATTTTCTTGAATTTAAGGAAATGTGTCTTCATAACTCCATTCAGATCATTATTAGGACATATAATTTATAAGTAAGGACTAATGGTGGACCCATTAAAATAGTGATAATTATAAATATACCACCACTAAGAACATAAAAAGAGATAAGGACATCATTTGGATACACAAGTTACCATAGTAGATTCATTCAAAACTATGTAGCAATTAGTGCCTCAATAGAGAAACTATTGAATAAAAATAATAATCATTCAATTTCATGGACACAAAAATGTAAATGAGCATTTGATACATTGAAAAATAAGATTTAAAATGCACCTATACTTTTTTATATACTAGATGATCCAATTTCATGTCCACATTAATGTATTAGGGCTAGTGATAAGAGTAGTGTTAGCACAATCACATGGTCAAATAGATCAACCCATTTATTTTAAAATTAAAAAGTTAGCAAAAAGATAAATTAGTTAATAAATAATAGAAAGAGAGGAATTGGCAATGGTGTGTGTAGTGCAAAAATTTAGACATTACTTACTGGCTACACCATTTTAATTTTACATAGATCATGAACCATTAAAATATCTAACCAATAAACCTGTGATAAAATGAAGAATGTCGCTAGTTAATTTTATTCAAGAATTCAAATTTAAATTCATGGTAAAACCTAGAAAAATAAAAAATGAGCTAAATCATTTGTCAAAAATCATTATAGGAGAGATAAAATACCAATTTATAATGAGTTCCATGGAGCTCAATTATTCTACATTGAGGCAATTCCCAATGATATGGAAAACATTGCTAATTTCTTAGCAAAGTGAGAAATTTGGGAGGAATATGAGAAATTTGAACAAAAAAGGTTGCTGATACAAACATTTACATTTAGATTTATAGAAGGAGATATGTATAATAAATGATAGTGATATTTTTAAAATAGTAGGATTACCACACAATATAGTAGATATTATTAAAAAATTATATGATTGAGTTTCAGGTGGACATGACTTAGGAGAAAGAACTATGAAGAAAATCTTGCTTGCATGATTATGGTGGAAGAATTTATTCAAATAGACACATAAGTATGCAAGAACTTATGAAATTTTTTGAAGAGTAGGAAAGCCTAATGCACAAGATTAGATTTACATATGGATAGTAATAATATTAGACTCATTTGAGAAATGAAATATTAATTTAATTGGGAAAATCAAAACAAAAAATATAAAAGTCAATGCCTGATTCATAATCAAATAAATAATGTATCTAATGATATGGGTATAATAAATACCCAAAAAAGATTTCATAGTCAAAATTGTGGATAAGTTACTATATGAAAATATTATTACTAGATTTAGGTGTCCACTAAGTACAACAAGTTATAAAGGTAGAACTTTTTTAATCACATAATTAAGGAGTTACTTAAGAATGTTTTAATCTAATAAAATCTAAGTAATCCATATCATCCATAAGCTAATGGTATAATGGAAGCATTTAATAAGGTATTAGAGAAATTATTAACCAAAATATATAATACAAAGACAATGGACTAGGGTGCCAAGATACCTATGGTACTTTGGGCTTACCACACAAATTACAAAAGACTCACCAAGTACTATACATTTCACTTGGTATGTGGTTTACAAGCTTATTTTCCTATGGAGTTCATTTTAACAAGCCTAAGATTAGTAGTCGTATTCATAATGAATGAAAATGATAAAATAAAGATTGATTGAATTATAAAAACTAGATGAAAAAATATTTATAGTGGATTATAATAAAACATTGGAGAAGAGAAGACAAGAAGCAAACAATTATTGCCTTATTAAGAGTAAAGAGTTTTAGATAAATGACAATGTATTTCCTTAGGAAATTAAGTATAAAAATTTAGGTAAGTTGAAGATCAGGTAGTTAGGCTTGCATGTCATAAAACAAATTATCCATTTCATAGCCATAAAATTACACACACTTTTAGGAATAACAAGAAAAGGATGTGTGAATAGAGCAAGGCTAAAATCCTACATCACAATGTAATGAAGTGAAATGTGGTAGAATTTTTTTTTAAAGATAAAAATATATTCTGCAAAAATAGTTAAAAATATGAAATGATTTTGAAAATTAGAAAAACAAATATTTTTTGGGAAAAAAAAATAAAAGTTAAAACAATTTTGAAAAAAATAATAATATAATAACCCCAAGGAATATATATATATATATATATATATATATATATATATATATATATATATATATATGGGAATAGGCAAAAGAAGGAATGATCCACTGCTAAGGCTAAAATCTGGTAAACAATGACTTAGTAAAGAGGGGGAGTGAAAACTAGAAAACAACACTTCCCCTAAATATAATTGTAGAATAAATTTGGTCTCTGCATGATTTGAATTGATAGATTAGTTGAAATATTCATAAAGAAATTAAGTTTTGAGAAAGTGGATGGTTGGAGGGAAAAATAAATTATTTTTATAAAGTATTGAAATGAAATAGAGAAAAATAATCATAGAAAAACCAAGGAGATAAAAATTTATAAATAACTAAAAAAAATGATTAGATAGTGGGAAGAAGAGATAGGGGAAATAATTCTAAAAATTAACTAACGAGTAAAAAGAGTTGGTTACTATGTTGATCTAACGGCTAAATAAATAAAGTTATAAATATAAGTTTACCCTCAATGTAAATTTAAAAACCCTCCATTATAAAAAATATATCAAATTTCCCACAAACCTGTATACTACGATTAAACCCTACATAACGGAAAATAAGGAAAATGGATATCCCTAAAGTGTCACCATTAAATAGAATAAATGAGTGAAGTATAATAAGCATTCACCAAATTCAGAGAAGTCAGATCCTTAGGGTGACTTTTCTAATGTTCCTACTTTTGTATCTCATTAACAAGGCACTAAAAAATACACTCATTTAAAGTTGGGATAAAATGATTCTAAAATAATGTATCCTAAATTCTTCACTATGATGGATTTAAACCCTTAGATATAGACACTAGATTACAAGGATGAATATGAGTTCATTGAGTATATAATTTAGATTTTTATGTCAAATTTCCATTCTTCAACATCATGGGAGAAAAATTGAATTATTATTAAGCTAATCACGCAAGGATGTTTTATATTTGAATAAATCCAATGACATTAATCCTACGGTTATCCATACAATTTTTGGGTTACTTAACTAGTGGCATAGCTTTTAAAAATATGATAACAAGAAGTCTATGAGTGTAAAAATGTTTTCGCACTCATACATGCACTTCAATCAAGAAGACCTCTATATTCAAGGAATTCAAATCCCCAAAATATGCTACACAACAAAGGAAATAACATGGAATGTGTACTATACAAATCATGATGACTCTACAATGGCAAAGAGAGTGTAAATTGTATGAGAGATGGTAACAAGAAGAATAAAATATGACATGTGCATCACACTCTACAATAAACTCATATAAAAAACTATTAAAATCAAATAATATACTCATTATTTTGGCTATGTCTCATTATAAATGGTACTTAAAATGTATTTCATCAAACATATTCTAGTTTAGTAAGAAATAATTTAGTGGGATCCTATTAAGACCATAGGAGAGAAAGTCAAAGCCCATTTAAATACATAACATAAAATGGAGTGGGTTGTAGTGAATATCCTATTCTAATCTAAAACAATAAGAGAGATGGTAAAAAAGAGGTCTAGGATCTCCTCAACTATAGTACATAAATATTACACTGAGGTTAGGTTTATTATTGACAAAAATAACTTATACATAGATCCATTTGAGAAAAAAATCACACTCATCCCTCCCCTACCCTATGAAGTCTCCAATTATCTAATATGAAACAATAATAATATGGGATAAGGGGTTTCCCATGGATATGAGGATATAAAAATCTAGAGGTGGTGTAAAAGAGGAATTGATTACTTTATAAACTTTAACATCTATAGGATTAGTAAGCACATAAGTACATATCACAGTGTAACTCAAGGATACACCATAAACCATAGAGTTAGTGGGTACATGATATGAATCATACTACATAGATTATTGTGGTAAAAAAAATATAACCCTATTACTGAGTAATCTACAAAGTATGATGTGGAAAAAACTAATAAATTTATGGTAAAAAATTCAATAAGGTTGGTTATGGGTTAGGAATAAATGAAATTAAATGGGACTTTATCTTATTATTTAACAAAAATAAATACAATTGAGGTGGGCAAAGGCACATCAGGAAAAACAAGGAGAAATATACAAACAAAGGAGAACCCAAATGTATCCATTAATTCATCTACGATAGATATTATGTAAGATATACTACAAATAAGTGTTAGTAAATGATAAATAATCCATTCACCCTAGAGATAAAGACAATGAAAGAAGAAATATGTGTGTGTGTGTGTGTGTGTGTGTGTGTGTGTGTGTGTGTGTGTGTGTGTGTGTGTGTGTGTGTGTGTGTGTGTGTGTGTGTGTGTGTGTGTGTGTGTGTGTGTGTGTGTGTGTGTGTGTGTGTGTGTGTGTGTGTGTGTGTGTGTGTGTGTGTGTGTGTGTGTGTGTGTGTGTGTGTGTGTGTGTGTGTGTGTGTGTGTGTGTGTGTGTGTGTGTGTGTGTGTGTGCGTGCGTGTGTGTGTGTGTGTGTGTGTGTGTGTGTGTGTGTGTGTAGAAATTCAGAAGGAAGAAAATAAGTAAATTTTGGTTTTGTACGCAAAGTTAGAGTCCTAAGAGGAAGAATAATAAAGAGTTGAGCATGGCATTGAAGAAGAGGATATTAAAAAATAAGTCTTATATATAGATTGATGAAGGAATGCAAAAGAAAATGTGGAATAGTGTGGTAGAAATAGTATATGATCGAGTAAACTAAGAAGGTAAAAATAAGATAAAAATTTCATTTACCATGGATGCCAAAGTAGAATTACTGTAATATACCCTCTAGCAAAAAAAATCAACACCCAAGAGAAAATAAAGGAAGCTAAGAAAACAACTGATGAATATACCAAAAATTTGTGTTGAATAAAGTGATGTGGAGAAAAAAAATGTCTCTAGAAGATAAAGAAATCCTCCACAAACTTTATCAAAACGAAATTAAAACAAAGCAAAAAACTAACTTGGAATCCCAAACTCTAGAAAAATAAAGCTTTGAAACAAATGGAAGAAGAGACTATCCAACAAAGAAATTATATTTAAAAAGGGTTAAAATAATATTTAGGGAAAGTGTAAGAAATATTAGAGATGGAAACCAAGAAAGATAAACAACTATTGGCCAAATAAAAAGTAGAGAAATAAAGAGATGAGAAGGAAAGACTATTAAAAGGCAAAGCGTAAAAAGGAGTAGAGGAGAAATTTTAAAAATAGAAACTGAAGCAAGAGGAAGAAAAAAAGGAAAAAATAGTAAAAGAAAAGATATATTAAATTAAGGTAAAATATGAGAGGAAAAAAGAGGAGGTAGATAGACAAGAAGAAAAAAGAAAAATTTAGGAAAAGGAAGATAAAGAGGTAAATGAAATAAGGGAGGAGGAGAATAAAAAGAAACAAGAAGAAAAAAACAAAAAGGATAATCAATAAAATATGAAAAGGGAAGAAAACAATAAGGAAAAAAGTATCTAGAAAAGAGGAATCTCAAATAGAATAAAAAGTTGGGGTATTTAGCAGAGTGGTAATTGAAGAAATTTCATTAGGGAGTTCCACCGACATAGGGAAAAGAATGGAGGGATAAGTTCCAAGTGATTTGGGGGATATATGAGGTTTTCCATCCTCTTCAATGATACCTGAGGACCATCTTAGGATGATGAAAGTGTAATTATCCAAACATAGACAATTTACCTAAAACATAATGGTACCATCTAACCTATTGCAAACCACACTAGGAGGATAGGTCATGGTGTCATTAAAAAAATTTGCATTAATAGAGAAAGAGAATATTAGATAAAATTTGATAATGTTAGGGTGGATTATATGGCCAAGTGTGTAAACATAGACCAAGGTTTAAATCAGGCCTTAAATGTCTTAATAAATGTGTTAGTACCCAAAATTACATTGAATCAATTGAGCCCTTGTCAAATTTAAATGTCCAAGTCCTCAACCTAAGTCCTATTTTAAAGTTTCATGTTAAATTGAATAAGTGTTTATTTGGTCTTTACTTAGTGAGTATAAATCCATTAGAAAATTTTTGAACTTTTTGTATGAATACTTTACCTAATGCAAATAAGTCTTCGAGATTTTTGTCCTAGAAAGAAATCTCAAACACTTATTTGTGTTGGGAAAAATATTTTACAAAAAGTCTGATAAAATTAATTTGCATTCAATAAAGTGTTTTATAAAATACTTGAAGACCTATTTGTTTTGGAAAAATGTAAGGTTCAATTTATTCAAGAAAAATGTAAGGATTAGATACTTCAGATTAATTCTTCTAGACATAATGTCTAAAACAATTCTCCCAACAAAGAAAAGTCTAAAAGAGAAAAGTGCTTTAGGAAAATTTATACAAGAAAGTTGTTTGAAGAAATTATCTTTATCAAATTATTTCAGATAAAAAGCTCAAAGACTAAAGGGCCCAAGAATAAGAATTTTTGCCAAAGACAAGAATGCTAAAAATAGGATGCTTAAAGACAGGAATGATGAAGATAAAAATCTCACGGAACAAATTATTTTAGAAAAAAGGATCAATAAGCAAATCTCTAAATAAATTTACATGAATTGCATAAATGTGATGGTTTCATGGAAATCATTTACAGGCACATGGACATCAATTTTAAGCCATAAAAAGTAGCCATTGGGATTCAAATGTTCCAAAATGGTTTCATGAGCATCAAAATTAGGCCCAATGAAGTAGCCATTTAAGTTGAAATGGAGGTAGATCCAATGGCATGTGTTTGCTCAAGAAAGGATGATCTAATGGTGAGTGAGGATTCAAAGCATCAAAGATCCTATGAGAGAATGTGAGATAGACAAGTCTTAAGATATAGACAAAGTGGTAATAGATCCAATATTGAGTAGAATAGGTCAAAAGGTCAAGAAACCCAAGGTGATACCACATAGATCAATAACATTGGAGTAATAGGGACTATTTATAGAGAACCCTAGAAAGCCCATGAGGCTTCTAAGTGGCACATCTATAGGGCTAAGTATAGAAAATATCTAATAATTATCCACACCTTAAATCATAATCCAATAAAGTGAATTTGATTACCCAATCTAGATTTGATGGTTCATAGCCAAGGTTGAAAAGTTAAGGACCTTATGAACAAACACAAAAATAACAAGTGGCACAACTATGTGACACAAATTAGAGATCTAGCATATCATGGAAGATTAATGGCACATGTTTACTTGGGTAAGGATGATCCAATCATGCAAGATAAGATGGAATTTTCAAAGGGCTCAAATTACACAAGGAAGTGACAAGTGTCTAGATTGAAGCCAATTAATTGGCCTGGTCACTTTTGAGCCCCACCAATGCCTAGTTGGATCTGATGTGGCATTTTAAATATCTTTATGTGGAAAGATTTGGTTTATAATCTGAATTTGATGGTTCTTTCATGGATGTGTCAATGATTTGATCCATAGAATAAGATCTAACTACTATTCCAAAGCATATTTTCCAAATGGTTTCAAATCATTTTCTATTTTTATCACAATCAGAGTTTTTTGATTTCAATCATCACAAGGTAATGTGATTTATTGAGCATACACAAAGGGGAGAATTTATATCCAAGAGTTTCCATGATTTGTAATCAATTAATAAGAGATCATCTCTAGATACTTAGAAATGAGGACAAAGTATATTTGGCTCCTCAAACAATTTTCTCCCTCTAGTTGTGTATGCAAGCAATTAAGAGCATCTCTAGGCAATTACACATGATGAAAAAATTTGTTTAGGCCTCCACCATGAAGCTTAGCTTCCAAGCATGATAAAATGACATCTTCAGTCCAAAGATCAAAGGTTTGTTACAAATATTCATCATTCCATATAGAGGTAGTTATAGAAATGATTTTTATTACAAATGGATAAAAAATTTAGGCATGGTAAAAGGCATATTCCAACTAAGAGCATCTTGATGGAATTGATAAGGATGTTATGCAATTTTACAAGTAGCAACCCAGAGTTCCATATTTGAAAGTGTATAAATAGAGGGATTTTCCTCTATTCAAGTTTTTGGTTGGTTGTGTTTTTTGGGTCTTTTCTTTCTTTCTAAGTATAGGCTCTTCAAAATTTTGGGATCATTGCTATGTGTATTTTACCTTTCTTGATAAGGTGTTTTTAGTTGTACAACCATTAGAAATATCTAAGAGCATGTTTATATGTCTCCCATATCCAACATGGAGTAAATCCACCATACTTGTCCCAATGGATACATTTTGAAACATTGATGTGTGTAATATTTTTTTACAAAGTTAATGAATATACTCATTGTTCTATGCTAATTTCTATTATTGAAATGTATTAATATGTTTTGCAAATGTTGTCGATTAGATATTTGGGTTTATGCTCATTACTGGTTGTCATTTTGAGTATAGATTTAAATAATAAACCCTTTTTGCATTTTTTCAGGACATGTTGTTTAATAACTTATTAGGGCACCCTAGGTTTATGGATTTGATAGGAAAAATCATGTGAGATTCTAGTTTTAGTGTATGTTCTAGGATTTCAAGGATCATTTAGGTATTTTCATTTCATTATCACTAATAAGTGTAAATTACTCCTGGTAGTTCCATTATCTTTCATTTAAGTTTTCTACATCTTTTCAATAAGTGATGTCCTGAATGTTGAAATAATCCCTATCGATTGAAATCCCCTAACACACTACCCTTCCATTTTATATAATCATCTAACACATCCTATCTTGTCCTGCCCAATGATTAATACACCCTTTACATATCTTAAGTGTTATTTTCTAATAAATGCATAATATATTTCATACTTAACATGTGTCTACATTTTTATCTCTAAATCCTATCATTGCAATCTTTTATTCATCTCCTTTGTTGTTGAAAATTCTTTAGAATGAAGGTTGTAATCACTTTTAAAACTATCTTTAGTAGCTTGTCTATGACATAGTGCACTTATTCATTCTATGTGACAACCCTTCTTAGGTAGAGTGAATGAGTTTGGTTATTCCCTAGTCATATTTGTGCCTTATTTATGTTGAAAATCCACATGGATGTTAAAATCTATAATCTCTCCATGTGATCAACCTACCCCATAGGTCATTTCACCTTAGTTTAGGTACAGCTAAAAGTAGTAGGGAGCTAACCATTTCCTTTATAGGTGCCTCTAAGTAATTTTATGCATTTGGTCTAATATTAATGCTAAACCCTTCCCTAGCTATAATGACATACTAGCAAGTTTTTCATCATTGCTTGCCATTTTATCTCAAGTGTGCAATGTTGAGTATACAAGGTATACAATTGGGAACAAACACTCAACTAACACCATTGTCAGGGATATAAAAGACACCTACATCACTTGTGTTGTTGGGGACTCTTATAGAGGGATGTAATTAATTTGTTTGAAAAAATCCTTTCCTATCATTTGTTGTAATTTAACTATCTTTGGTGCATCAACATCACCACTCAATTGGCATTGTTGTCAGGATTAAAATAAAGTCTTGGTCACTTGTGTTGCCAAGGACTCTTGAAAAGAGCCATTTTAATTTTAAAGTTTTTTGCTTCTTTACACTATTCTGATTATCTTTGGTACATTAATGATGCAAAGTCAATTATCACCATTATTAGGGACTAAATTAAAGTATGGGTCAGTTGTGTTATCAAGGAATTTCATAGAGAGTTGTAAGTATTTCAAGTTTAAAGGTTATCTACTTGTTATTTTCTACATTTAGACTATCTTTTCCATCAACATCATAACACTCCACTAGGGACATGTAAGGATTTGAGATATTTGATAATTTGACATTTTCTAGGTTTCTTACAAAGAGATAATTAAGATTGCATGTTGGAAGGTGTTTTTTCCCCTTTTGAAAATTATTCTAAAGATTTTAGTGTCTTTTCTTTTTATCTCATCATTAAATTCAACAAGGTATGTTGTCAACATGTCTCACTATCAGTTTGTTAATTTTTATATTCTAGAATTGTGATTCTAGTGGTGACTCTAATTTTTATCACCTGGTTTCAAGAAAGATCAATGATTGTTTTAAATATTATTCTATTTAGTTTTATCTTTGAGTATTTTCTTATTTGCAAATTTGGAAGGATTGAGATCATCTTTCAAAGGTGACTCATCTAAAAAATGTGTCTCACCATTAAGTTTATATCAAATATGAAGGAGACAAGTTTGGAGGTTTGTTGAAGGGAAAAGTTTAGGTAATAAGGGTTGTCAAGATTCTAATAATCTTAAACTTTTTATCTACCCTGCCATTGTTGAGGATTATCATAGCTTTCCTAGCAAATCTAAAACCTATAGTCCTATGAATTACCTAGCTCCTTCTCAACCAGGGGAATCCCTTCCCAAGTTTGATCCACCAAGTCCACCTCATTCACCCCCTTATATCCCTTTTCCATTTGTTCTTGAACCTCCCATTTAACTAATCATGAGGCATAGGGACCAATATGATAATAAGCATCCTGCATTATGTGTTCCTAGATTTAGGCCTATCAATTTTGATGAAATGGTAGGCTATCCTAATGAAGTCCCAAACAAAGTAAGGAAATGCCTTCCAAAGTTCTAAGGGAATAATTTAGTGAGTGGTGATTAACACTTGAGGTATTTTCACAATATCATTGAATGTTATGAGGTTAAGCATGATGATGTGTGTATTAAACTATTTGTGCACATGTTAGAAGAAGATGCTTGTGAATGGTTCAATTCCCTTCATTGTGGATGCATTGATTCATGGTAAGAGATGAAGAATGTTTTTAGAATTCAATATGGTGATATAGTTGATCCAAGGTTTATTTTGGCTAAGTTTGAAAACATTAGAAATAATCATAATGAGTGTGTGTAGGACTTCAATACATGATTCAACAAAGTAATGATGTGGCTACTCAAGAAAATTAGGCATAGTGATACTGTAGACACCGAAATCGTGTCTACCACTTGGTCCTTTCTCCCCCCTTGGTCCCCTTTGTCCACTTAACCACTCCTAATCCATGTTTTATTAATTTGAAACAAATATCTTATTTTAAATTAATAAAATCCCTTTTCCCTCTCTCCCTTGCCACCTCACCACCCTTGGATACCCTTCTTGGATTCCCTTATTCCCCACATGGCCAATTTTAATGCTTAGACTCCCATTCAAACTTCTCCTCTTTAACCTCTCGTGTCTATTTAGCCACCTTCAACTATTTATTCCTCAGACTTGCTGACCCGACAGTTGGGAAAATAGACAAAAGGCTATTTTTAGCCTTTTTCCTGTCTTCCAGCCGTCGACATCGGTCAACTGTCGATCGACGTCGGCAATATTGCCAGCGTTGGTGGCCTTCATAATGGTTTTCTATATCCGTTATCAGGCCTTTGCCTCTCTCTTGCATGAGACTCCTAAATCTTTCAACCCATCAATCTTAGGCTCCTCTCTCTTCCACTGCTAACTCTTTGGCTGCAGGTACACATCAAGCAAGACTCTCCAGGGACTCTGCATTAGCTTTCTACATCAACACTAGCAACCAGACCTTCACATCAACAACACCAACAACAGGTACACCAGTCTGCAACACTCCTACAGGCCATAGGTATGTATTTTGTTTTGTGCTTTAATTAGGTTTTCTAGTTATTTACTTCTAAGCACTATGAACTAGATTTAGCACTCCCTATCCCCAGACCAGACCAGACCCAAATCCTCATTTCTCTACCTCTATCCTCTATCTGACCATACATTCTATCCATAACCTCTACAACTCTGCCCAAAACCTCTGCACAGACTATTAGCACAAAGCAGACTCTCAGACCCAGACCCCCAGACCATTCAACCAAGCCCAAAACTCTGTCTCAGACCCATCCATAGACCAAAACTTGTCTAGAACTCGTCCATAGGCTACTTCCCCAATCGACACTGGTCACTTTCCCCACTGACATTGGCAGACTAACCGATGTCGGCACCCTTGAGAACCAAAAACTGGTAGGACCACTGACGCCGGCGACTGTGCCTAGGCCGATAGCATCTTCCAGGTAAACTTTTGCTTCCATTTCCTTTTTGTCTTTATCATTTTCAGTCTTTTACCTTTCTATCATTTATTAGACATCTTTTTATTAATCAGTGGGTTGACATCCTTCAAGCTTTTGCTTTTGGGATCAAGCTTTTGCTTGGCAACCCACCATCTCCTTATCTAACGCCTTCTTTGTCTTAGTCTCTTTCTCTTGCAGGTGTCATTCCTCCACAGCCAAAGAGGAGTACCTTCTATCATCTAGATTATGGTGCACATGACTACATCCAAGTACATCAAGCCTTGACCATTCTTCTAGTTTCTTGATTTCTTCTTTGAATGTGAAAGTGAAAATCTAGCGTAGAAACATTCTGGCATGCCCGGTGGGACCTTAGGGTCTCCCTTGGGTTCCTTTTATTTTGTTCATATAGGTGCATTAGGTTTCTATCTTTTCACCTCTTTCTTCTCTTCTAAACGACATCATAAGCAGGAATAAAAAGAACTTTTTCTTTCTTTTCTTGCATTTCTAGACTAGTCAAAAATCATATCCTTCAAACCCTTTCTCAACTTGTTTTCATTCCAACTTCACATTTCGACTTGGGGCTTAAAACACTTTGCATTCATTTATTCTTGCTTACATTTCTTAGTCCACACTTAGTAATTAATAACCACATATTGAATTAATCATAGTCCACTTGATGTTACACAACCGAACCACATGCACTAAATCAAACATCAAACAATACCTGAGACAAGGCCCAACTGGGATTTCATCACCCAGTGGATACCTTACCCCTACCTGGAAATCTCACTTGGATTTCATCACCAAGGGGAAAGCCCACTCCATTCTCTGGTGGAGGATAATCTCTAGGCAAGGTATATTTTGGCTAAGCGAGACCAGCTAACCACTGGGCTCGTGAAGTGAGGGGAGCTTGCTCCTTAGCACCAGGCCACGTACCGAACCTAACACAGACTTCTTGAGCACCTAAACATACTTGAAACCATCCATAGACTACCTCTTCTAGGACCCTTCTTCCAGCTAACCTCCCCAAACATCACTTTAAGGCATAAGCCACAAGATTCTAAAAGTTGATTCTTAGAATTTAACGCTTAGTGTTTGCCTGTCTCCATTTATTTCTCTGTTCTTATCTACTTGTTTGAGTTAGTGAGGAAGTTTTTCTGCCTATTTTTCAAAAACTCTCAAATCTTTTGGGTTTTTGGAAAACACAGTCACCGGCATCGGTTTTACCACCGACATCGGCCACCTTTCTCCACCGGCATCGGTTATCTGACCAATGTCGGCCATCTTATATCACCGACATCGGTTTTTCAACTGACATCGATCACTGTCACAGTCCTTTTTTTAAAAAATAGCAACCTAAAACTGACCCTTTTTCTGCCAAAAACCACATTCTGAGTTCTAAAACTGAAAAAATAGAGTTTCTAAAACCTGAACCTTTTGCCTTGAATGGTTTTGATGCGCAGTCAAACTAAGGCCCTTCTTGACCACGTGAGACATCAACCGCTTCCATCTACCCCGTCCATAACCAGTCCTACAATGGAGTTCCACTCAGAGACTAAAATAACTCCAACTCGACCAACCCCACCCCAGACTCCTATTGTCCTAGAAGGGGACCAAGATTTCACACGATTCTTGGACCTCAACGTCAAAGCCCTCCAAAACTATCTCACAAGAAACCAAATGCGGGACCTTTTAGTTGCGGTGGCAATAACATCAATGTCATCCACTACTCAACCCATCATGACTTAGCCTATTATCTTGACCAGTCACTCGACCATGGCCAATACGCAAAGTTTGGCCTCCTCATCTATTTTTGAGCCTACCTCCATCGGGGTGTCATTACCCCCTCAACCGTACACATTTCAACCAAGTTCAACACCATACCAGAACTCGATTGTCTCAACCTCACCCACTCTTGCACCTATACATGCGGAAGTGACAACCTATCCTTTTACCAGTGCCACCACTCAACCACCTATGGCGGTATCTAGTCAACTTGTGTCCTCCAACTTCATGACACAAGCCCCTTTGACCACGACATCTATCCCTATGACGTACTATCCATATGTTGTGCCTACACAAGCACAACCAAGTACATCATACTCCTCTTCGACCACCTTCCAGGTACCCTACAGCCTAGGGGGTGCCCCACCTGCCAATCCGTCAGTAGATGTCATCAAAATACTGATGGATAAAATGTCCAGTCTCGAGACCTCTATCTCTGGTTCAAGCAATGCTCTGTCATATGAGCAAATTTGCAATGAACCCATCCATCCTTCTGTGCCCATCCAACCATACCCCAACCAGTGGGAACTTCCTAAATTTACTCACTTTCAAAGTAAGGAGGACCCACAACAACATCCTCAGGCATTCAGACATTCCTACTACCTTATTGCCCATGATGATGCGTTACTTCTACGCACGTTCCCCATGTCTCTTTCTGGCCCTGTTCTTGACTGGTATAGCTCTCTTACTAAACATTCTATCTTTTCATTCGTTCAACTCGCCCAATTATTTCTCGATTATTTCTTTATCAACATAACCAAACAAGTCTCAGTCACAGACCTCTATTCCATCAGGCAATTTGATGATGAATCAATAGTCAATTTTGTCACCCGTTGGAGAGGCTTGATTAACCAGCTCTCCTTCTCCTTGCCTCAACCTAAGCTCATCGAGCTCTTTTCTCAAGCATGTGCTAGACACATCTCTTCTACCTTGTAGATCCAGACATTCCGCACTTTCGACGAAGCTTTCACCATGGCAAGAAAGCTTAAACTCTGTGCCATCGATGAAAATAAGGTCAAATTGCATAATAACAATGCAAAATCTAATGACCCTTCTTCATCCAAACCTTCTTTTTCCCACTCCCAGTCCAAAGGGTTGGCAAACACTGTCATCTTCAGACCATCATCTTCAACAATAACCAATCGACCATCATCTTCAACATCAGACTACATCAATAAAAATTTTCAGTGTCAACCCATACATCATCAATTCACTCCAATTGGAGAGTCATATGCCTCTGTCTTGGATAAACTTGTCAAGTAGGGGGTCCTCAATCTCCCTTCAATCTGACCACATCAATTTGACCCCTCAACACCTATCCCTTCATGGTATAGGGAGAATGACTTTTGCAACTATCACCGTGTCAAAGGCCATGACACGGGCAACTGTCAAACCTTCAAAAACATCGTCCAAGACATGCTAGATAAGGGGGATCTCATCTTAGACAACCCGAACGCCCCGCCCAACCAAAACCTTGACATCTTCAAAAAACCCTTTCCCAATCACCCGCTTACTCAAAACAATATCTAGACCATGACCAATGACCCTCAAGACCATGCTATACACACGGTCGACACTGTCTTTTCCCTTTTTTCTGACCAACCTCCTTCACAAGTGGAAGAACCTTCTTCCCCTATACTTCTTCCACATGGTGAAGAGCTTTCTTCTCTTATTAACCCTCCATCGACCTCTCTCATATTGGAGGATGCTTTGATGGCACCCACACCGGCTGCCTCACCCTCATCCTTTTTGTCATCAATGGGGGATCATACATTCCCCACGCATAGACCACACATCGAGACCATGACCATTCCTACACTCTATCCAACTACAGAGCCACATTCTCCTATTTCTTCTCCACCAAGAGAAGAACCAGTCTCTTGGCCCATTTTGATCGAGGAAGACCCAGTTACGGTTTCCTCTTGCCCTTTGCTTGAGATTGATACATCTCACTCACCTTCGTCCACATCTGAAATTGAACCCGTATCTAATCTCGCCTCGTGTAATAGTGGCACTCACCCCAAACCAACGAAGGCCATTAAACCACACTAGAGGATTCCTCCCCCACCTTCATCATTACCTTTAATTTTGGGCCCGCATCCATCCACTTTAATAGGGATGCTTCCTACTCCCATACTTCCCAGAGGCAAGTCGCCTCCATTACTCTCTCAACCCATTAGACATATATCTCTTCCAATCCATCGACCAATGCCTCCTAAACCAAAGTCACCAACCCTCACTACAACGAAACATCTAGACCCATTAGCAGGTTCTTATGCCTTGCTATTATGGCAATTATTGCAGTCCTCTTGTATCAATCTCCCACCGCTTAGACCATATCAATTCTTCAGACCAAAACCCCCCTGGTTCGATGACACCCACATTTGTGCATATCATCGCATGCCTGGGCATGACACTGAGCATTGTTGTGCCCTCAAGGTTGTCATTCACCAATGTCTAGGGAATGACACCCTTCTTCTCGACCACATCGTCAACAAACCTTCAACCTCCTCACTGCCCCACTCATCAACTCTTGGATCAAGACCATCTTGGTTCGACAACTCTAAATTTTGTCATTATCATCACACTCCAAGACATCACACTGAGCGTTGTTGCACTCTTAAAGATATCATTCGTCAACAACAGAGAAAGGATTCCCTTCTCATCAAGGATCCTCTTGACCACCCCTTCGACAAATCGTCAACTCCGACCCATGCTTCTCAAACTTTGTCACCTAAATTTGGATCTCCACACCGGACTATCATCCCTTTGCCACCTTTAACCCCTTTATTTGACATTATCATAGTCAATCTGGCCACCAAGCCTCAACCGACCTTGACCAATCTGTCAAACATTCCCCCTAGCCGCTGGGGGAATTCAACCTTCATCCAAACCTCAACCAGTCTTTCAACCCAATCTTGACCACATATCAATCACATTTTTAATCCTAAACCATCAACCTGACCTTGACCACACATTCAACCAGACCTCAACCAGACCGTCGACCCGATCTCAACCAAACATTCAGTCCATCTTCGGCCAAATGTTCAAACCAACCTCAATGAAACCTTGATCAAATATCAACCAACTTCTTCAACATCGACCCCAAACTTTGACCAAACATTGACCAACTCCTTCAACATCAATCAACATGTGACTAATTTGGAATGAAGCCAATGGGGCAAGTTTGCTCCCAATTGACTCAGACCTTGCATCATAACACAATCATGGGTCAGGATTTTGTCAGAACGTGAGCCCTTTATGTCTTGCCCCTTTGACCAGTCCACTGTTAGTCAAGTAATTATTCATTTGATGTTTAACTTGAGCTCGATCCCTTGAGCAGTCCCTGTCACCATCATTCCTATTCCTTTAAACCCTCAATCCTAACCCTTTTGTCAAGCATGAATGCTTTGTCCTAATAAAAGGGAAACCCTCTAAACCTCTATAGTCAAGTCCATAACCAAAAGTCCAGTCAGCAAATCAATCAAATATATATAAAAAATGGGATGCATATTCCAAGGTCATAAAACTATAAATGAAGACTGCTCCCTCGAAGGATAGCTGCATCATCATTGTTGTATTTACTAGACTGCTCCCTTGAAGGATAGCTAGGCCAAAGTCATATCAAAAAAACATAAAATTAGAATATAGACCACTCCCTCGAAGGATAGTTATTCTTAAATTTTGCTACATACACAACATTATCTCTGAAGCTTCCTGCATCAATCAACTTCACAACATGACCACAAAGCAAGACAATATCCCATCGTAGGCTTCCCACATCGATCAGTCTGCCCAAAAAAAAAAAAACTGACTGAAAAAAATTTAGAGTCATGGACTTGTCTATAGTCATTCTCAGGGTCACCTATAAAAGGGGCAAAGTTGTTCCTACCAAAAAGGGTTCCCCTTCCATCTCATTATCAATCCTATCACCCCTGCATACTCAAGGGATTTTGAGCTCACTTAACGTCAAGTGATTTGATTACCGCTCTAACACAGCATCTGGTCAACGACGTCATGCATAAACGGGTCTTTTGTTCTAACAACCCTTACCTATGCCATCATTCTGGTCCTTGTCAATGAAAGAGCAATTTTCCTTTCACTTTTTGACACATCTTGGTCACGCATTCAACTTAATCATTATTTGTCCAACCAAACCCAAACCAAACCAATCAAACATTTTCAGAACACCAACATGACATTATGACATCATACATCATCATAGCCTATTCACATAGTTTCTATGGACAACAATACACATGGAAACTATCGACCGAACACAATTTATGTTAAGCATAAACCAATACTTGCTGAAGCATAAATAGACCTCAATTCATTTTTAGCATACATCCATCACGACTGTGGAAAATTGCTAGGGATGAAAGACCCCTTGACCAATGTTGTAGAATACACCATTACACAATATGGAAAAGGCTGCAACATCATCTTCTTCATCATTTCATCATGACCAAGACCAATCTATCGACCACTTTGACCACCTGTCTACCACTCAGACTCTTAGTCTGAACTACATTGGTCTGAGGCCCTAAGACTGGGGCTATGTAGGCAGCACTCAGATGACACGACGTCTTCTGGGGTTAGCTCGACCACCCTCTATTTGTACGTCTCTCTGATGGACAAACCTTCTCTTCTTTGACCATGACCTTGACATCGACCAAGACCAATTCCATCCCTTTGACCCTTCCTCCCTTTTAGGGAGAACTACATTGGCCTGAGACCCTTCCAATAGGGGCTATGTAGGCAGCACTCAGATCACATAATGTCTTCTGAGGTTAGCTCGGCCACATCCTTTCATCCATCCATCCATCTCGACCACCATACCTTGGAGATATCGACTATCTCTTCAGACTTTGACCACTTCCAAGACGACTTCGCCTTGGTTGTTTTTGCATGCATGCTACCCCACGACTAGTTAGCAAAATTATGCACAGACTATTTTTGACCCTCACAAGTAAAGGATCGCAAGCCGGTTGATCCCCACTACTTGTGACTTTTTCATGTTTCTGGGAGCACTTCCTGAGCCTGGGATACCTGAAACATGATGACCATTTGGAGCTTCAGCTTAGATTAAATAACCCAATCAGCAGACGACTAAATGTTAGGGCCTGGTTATTTCAATTTTGGCACTCCTTGACCCTTGACCTGCGATAATCTGACCTGACCATCTCGTGAAGTGGTGTACGCGCAATCACAACTTTTGAAATGTTCTCACTCTATCTTCACCACCTTCATCCACTCTTTGTCAAATCATCACCTGATTCTAGGTTCCCTTCCCTCGACTCCTGCTTTGAGGGGGAATACCTCATCCATAATTGGGGCAACCCAACACCTCTTGTTTTTGTCTTGCAGTTCACTTGAACAACCAACAAGATGAAATCAACCTTATCCTGCACCTGGGGCAATCAACTCCTATTTTTGTCTTGCAGTTCGTCTAGAGCAACCAACAAGACAAAAACGGGCAAATGTAGACACCAAAATCGTGTCTACCCCTTGGTCCTTTCTCCCCCCTTGGTCCCCTTCATCCACTTAACCACTCCTAATCCATGTTTTATTAATTTGAAAAAAATATCTTATTTTAAATTAATAAAAACCCTTTTCCCTCTCTCCCTTGCCACTTCACCACCCTTGGATACCCTTCTTGGATTCCCTTATTCCCCACATGGCCAATTTTAATTCTTAGACTCCCATTCCAACTTCTCCTCTTTAACCTCTCGCATCTATTTAGCCACCTTTGACCATTTCTTCCTCGGACTTGCTGACCCGACAGTTGGGAAAATGGATGAAAGGCTATTTTTAGCCTTTTTCCTGCCTTCCAGCCGCCAACGTCGGTCAACTGTCGACCAACGTCAGTGATATTGCCGGTGTCGACGGCCTTCATAATGGTTTTCTGTATCCATTATCAGGCCTTCACCTCTCTCTCGCATGAGACTCCTAAATCTTTCAACCCATCAATCTTAGGCTCCTCTCTCTTCCACTGCTAACTCTTTGGCTGCAGGTACACATCAAGCAAGACTCTCTAGGGACTCTGCATCAGCTTTCTACATCAACACCAGCGACCAGACCTTCACATCAGCAACACCAACAATAGGTACACTAGTCTGCAACACTCCTTTTATAGGCCATAGGTATGTATTTTGTTTTGTGCTTTAATTAGGTTTTCTAGTTATTTGCTTCTAAGCACTATGAACTAGATTTAGCACTCCCTATCCCCAGACCAGACCAGACCCAAATTCTCATTTCTCTGCCTCTGTCCTCTATCTGACCATACATTCTTTCCATCGCCCCTGCAACTCTGCCCAAAACCTCTGCACAGACTATTAGCACAAACAAGACTCTCAGACCCAGACCCCCAGACCATTCAACCTAGCCCAAAACTCTATCTCAGACCCATCCATATACCAAAACTTGTCTAGAACTCATCCACAGGCTACTGCCCCAACCGACGCTGGTCACTTCCCCCACCGATGTCGGCAGACTAACCGACGTTGGCACCCTTGAGAACTGACGCCGGTAGGACCACTGATGTCGGCGACTGTGCCTAGGCCGATAGCATCTTCTAGGTAAGCTTTTGCTTCCATTTCCTTTTTGTCTTTATCATTTTCAGTCTTTTACCTTTATGTCATTTATCAGACATCTTTTTATTAATCAGTGGGTTGACATCCTTCAAGCTTTTGCTTTTGCTTGGCAACCCACCATCTCCTTATCTAACGCCTTCTTTGTCTTAGTCTCTTTCTCTTTCAGGTGTCATTCCTCCACAGCCAAAGAGGAGTACCTTCTATCGTCTAGATTACAATGCGCATGACTACATCCAGGTACATCAAGCCTTGACCATTCTTCTAGTTTCTTGATTTCTTCTTTGAATGTGAAAGCGAAAATCTAGCGTAGAAATAGATACAACATGCTTGATAAAATATTGTGTTGCCTTTGACAAGAATCCTATGTACTACTTAAGGGATAAGGCTCTCACTAACCTAAAATTGGCATTCAATATGGTCATCAAAATTAAGAACAACATAAAGGCTCTGATAAATCACATAAACAAGTAGGATGATGTAAAATAGGTTAATATAAAAAAGACATAGTCCAATAAGACAACTGATATTGAAGAGATGGTTAAAAATTTGGCCTTAAGTGTCAAATAAATGTCATATAAATTGTCAAGGACTGACAAGGGGATCCCTCATGTGTCTACCAGCTAGGAGAGTAATCCAAATCTGAATCAAGCACAAATGGGACCTATTTTCCACAATTGAGATAATGATAAAGGGAAGAGGTTTTCACGTGATGAAAAAATATATAGAAATCAAAATAGAGGGGATGAAACAAAAGTGATTGATCCATTAAATTCCAAAGTGAATGCTTTAGATTGTGACATTTGTATTGATTGGTGTGACAAGTGATTCCTTTCATATATCCCATGTGATATAGTTAAACTGATTGATGAAGATGTAGATGAAATTGAGTTTGCATCATCCAGTGATGAAATTTTGATGTTCAATTGTCAAATCCCCCAAATCAAAATGACCACCTCCATGAAATTATTGAGTGCTGCTAATGTTGATCAATTTTGGAGTGTAGTTGAGAAGGTAAGTGTCCCAAATCTTAAATTTGGTTATGATGTTAATATGGCACAAGCATATGAATTACCCATTCATGATTTCAATTTCTTACACTCTATGATGATAAAAAAATATGATGGTGGAATTTCATCAATTAAGGATAGGTAGTTTCTAGTTAATGCAGCAATTGCCCAAGATATAGAATATCACTTGAGAAGCATATATCAAGATGTTGCTCCTCAAGACACTATCCTTGCAAACCCAAAAGTAAGGGATGCTAATAAGGATGCTAGGAAAGCTACAACAATCCTTAAATCTTCCAAACCTATACCTATTTTCTAAGATGCTAAGCTAAGAGGTGCTCTAACCAAGAATAGAGTACCCATATTATCTAGTACTCCTAAAGGTGCTAATGGGCTTTAAAAAAATCTACCTTTGAAGGTTGATAATAAAAATGAAGATCCATCCCATCCTTCTCTAACTCAGACTTTAAGTGACTATATTCTAGTTGAAGGTGTTATTATCCTTCCATTAAATACTCCTCTTCTTTAGTATAACATATGTGATATGGCCAAAGTATTGAACCATTTAAAAATAACTGTGTTACTTGTTGAATTATTAAGAGTGCTTGAGCATAGAAAGAGAGTATTTGAGTACTTGGAATTTGGTGAGAAGTCAACTAAAAATGAAATTGAGTTACCCCAAACACCCCTAGAAAGTGATGGAGAATTAAAGGAGATTATTAAACCTATATTAGAAGTCTATTTGGGGACTGCATTGGTAGAAAGTTAGCTGAATGTGGATTTATTTTATAAAACCCTATTAATCAATGGTCTGATTATTCACAATTACATGTTTGATTCTGGTGCTTCTTGTAATGTGATGCCCTTTGGTGTCCTAAATGATCTCAAAGTGAAGAGTACATCAATTTTTTGCAAATGGTATGCCATGGACTCATGAGAAGTTCCAATTATTGGACAAGTTAATGGGTTGGTATTATACTTGTTAGTACACTAGGGTAAGTATTTGAATATGGATATGGTAGTTATAGATTACCCAC
The DNA here is from genome assembly GCA_037957365.1 of Torreya grandis. Taxonomy (NCBI): domain Eukaryota; kingdom Viridiplantae; phylum Streptophyta; class Pinopsida; order Cupressales; family Taxaceae; genus Torreya; species Torreya grandis. The sequence continues at coordinate 1,442,692 of JARHVA010001982.1, read as the reverse complement.
CCAAGTGGGGGATGTTTCTATCAAAAAATTGGGATGCTAGCATAGGTGGAAGTGTATATATGGACTTGTTTTATGCTACCATTCCATTACAGGGTAAGATGGTTAAAATGTATAGAGAGCCAAAAATGACACATGTAATTGAAGATCCAAAACATGATCTCAATGAAGAGTTGTATGCAGATGTTAACTTGGGCAACTTTGTTGGGAATGTTGATGCTAATGAATATCCTACTACTCTTAATGTTTAACCTAACAACAAAAGAGTATTTTGAAAGATGTGTTTTGACAAGGCTTATTCCAATCTTGGAAATAGAGTTGGGATTGTATACTATGCCCCCAATGGTAAGTACTTTAAGTTTTCTTTTAAGCTGTCATTTAAGTGCACTAACAATACTATTGAGTATGAGGCATTATTTCTTGTTCTAGGATTGCCCATGAATATGGAATTAAAATCTTGATTGTCTAGGGTGACTCTGATCTAGTGGTAAATAAATTCTATAATGCTTATTCCACAAAAATTAAAGGTTGAAACAATATCAAAATGTTTTTTGGGATTTTCTTGAATTCTTTAATGCATTCAACATTTGTTATCATGATAAGATTTTGAAAAAATAAGCTAAAAAACTTTTAGGGTTAGATGCTCATTTTGATATTGCAAATATGAGCCCTCATTATTAATATCAAGTGGAGGTGATAGTTAGGCCTTCAGTCCCAGACAATGTTCATCATTGGTAGGTGTTTGATGATGATGAAAAAATTAAGAGGTTTATAAATTGTGGAGTTGAATTCCACCATCAACTCATAGACCTAGAATCCATGATTTAGGTTTATGATGGGAAAGAAACCTTGTTTAGGAAATACATAATTCAACTAAAGATAAACATGCTCCTTAGAAGACTGGTAAGTTTAGAAGAATGTTTTGATGGAGCTAAAATAATTAAATCAAGAGACTCAATAATTTCAAAAGATGTGATTGAGTGTAATTTGGGTTCTTATGAGAATCAAAGAAAGGTTTGGATAGGTACTCACCCAAGTGTAATTGAGAAGAAATTTTACATGTAGCTACTTAAAAAGTACCAAAATTATTTATCAAGGTCTTATTCTAAGCTAAAAACATATAGGGAAGACCTATTCCATCACATCATCCCATTGCATCTTGATAACAATCCCTTTAGGTATAAATAAAGGCCAATTAACCCCATCTTAGCCACCAAGATGAGGGATGAGTTAAATAAGCTAAGAGATAGTGGAATCATTCAACCCATTAGGTAGTCATCATGGGTGGAAAACTTAGTCCCTATGCAAAAGAAGAATGGTGGCATCCGCTTGTGTGTGAATTTTTGAAATTTATACAAGGCTTCTGTGAAAGATAATTATCCCCTACCCAATATGAAAAACCTACTATAGAGTGTTACTAGATCATAGACGTTATCCACATTAGATGGTTTCTCAAGGGACAACTAGGTTGTGGTAAAGGAATCTAAGAGGTCCAATACCACCTTCACAATGCCTTATGGCACTATGTATAAATGAGGATGTCTTTTGGGTTAATGAATGCTGATGTAACATTATAATGAGCTATGAATGTTGATTTCATAGGGATAATTAATAATTTTATAGCTATGTATCATGATGACATTATTATGTAATCCAAGACTAGAGAAGAACATTTGGAGCATCTAGAGCAAGTGTTGATTAGATGCAAGGAATTTGGAATTTTGATTAATCCTAAAAAATGTCACTTCAGAGTACAAAAGGCCAAGTTTCTAGGATATGTAGTGTCCAAGGATGGTGTCATGATTAACCCTTAGATGGTAGAAGCCATTGATAAAGTGCTTGTACCATAGTCTAAGAAGGGAATTCAGTCCTTTGGGTGAATTAATTTTGTGAGGAGGTTTATGTCCAATTTTGTTTAAATTACTCTGATTATTACTTCCATGTTTAAGAAGGACTAAACCATAAATTAGGAGCATAAGTTCATGCAATAATTTAATGACATCAAGGGAGCTTTAAAATTTTCCCTTATTTTGGCTAGCCCTAATTACACTAAGCCATTTTAAATATTTTATTTTGTGTCATATAATATTTTTGTTGATGTCTTATTGTAAAAGAATAAAGAAGGTCACAAGTAACCTATAGATTTCTTTAGCAAAGATATGAAAGGTCTTGAAATAAATTATACCATCATGAAAAAACTAGATTTTTCTCTCTTATAAGCTATCAAGACATTCAGATCTTATATTTTGAGTTTAAATATTATTGCTTATGTCCTACACAGCATGGTGAAGGAAATATTGACTTAGACTAAAGTATCCAATAAGAGATGTAAGAGGGACAAGCTTATGATTGAGACCAATTTTCAAGCTCTTGAGGTAAACACAATTGTTTTTAATGTTGAGGATTCCTTAAATCAATTTAATGTGTCTTTGTGGTATAGAGATATAGTTTACTTCTTACAAAATTTGAGTTGTCCCCCATAACTTGGATAAGAATAAAAGGATAATTATTAATCTTGTTTCTAAAAAATACCTCTTGATTGAGAATGGACTAGCATGGAAGAATTTGGATTCGGTTCTCTTAAGATGCATGTTATAAGAACAAACTACTAACCTGATTGAAGACTTCCATAGTGAAATATGTGGTGGACAGTTTATGCTTAAGGTTACAACTCATAACATTTTGATATTTGGTTATTTTTGGCCATCATTATTAAAATATGTTGCTTAGATAATATTAAAGTATGAAAAATGTTAGCACTTTACTGGAAGGATGAAAGATTCTATTTTTCTTCTTTTGTAGCCTATAACAATTAAAGGCCCATTTAGATAATGGGGAATGGATTTCATTAGAGAAATTATTGATTCATCAAGCACTAGACATAGATGGATACTAGTTGCAATTGACTACTTCATGAAGTGGGTTGAAGTGGTCCTTACAAAGTAGGTGATGCACCAAGTAGTTATGGATTTCTTGCTAAATTAGATTATTTGTAGATTTAATGTGTTTATAAAGATAATTTCTGATAATAACATGAGATTAAAATCCAAACCTTTGGTTTCATTATGAAAATATTATGGGATTCGATTGACCTATAATTCCAATTATAACCCTTAAGGGAATGGACAAGTAGAATCTAGTAAAATGAACTTGATCAAAATCATTAGGCATACTTTGGATGCAAATAAGAAGTGTGATGAACATCTAAAGTTTGCCTTATGGGATGATAGGATAAAACATAATATATCCATAGGAAAAATTCATTTGGATATTGTTTATAGAGCTCAAGTATTTTTGCCTATGAATTTGTAGTTGCCAACTTTTCAGCTTATGTAGAAACTAGAAGATGATGAGAAAATAAACCAATATGCAAGCAAGATGAACCATATTATTGAGCTTAATATCATGAAAGACAATATCATGAAAGACACCTGAAGTCCAAAGAAAAGATGAAGAATATATTTGATAGGAAGGTTACTCCAAGGACTTTTCAAGTAAGTGATCTGGCTTTACTTTAGGACAATAGGCATGAAGAGAAATGAAAGCATGGAAATTTTGATTCATTGTGGATGGATCCCTATTCCATTTAATTTATAATTTGGGAGCATACCTTCTTCCTAAGAGACTTGGATGGTGAAATACTAGAGTTAATAGTCAATGGTAGACATCTGAAACACTTCCTTGATTGAGTCCATAACCTGTGTACCATATTGTATAGTGTATAATTTTGTCTTTCTATTGTTTTGTGTTCTATCACCCCTCTACTTTGGGATTTGTTTGTATAGTTTAATTTAATTTTTATGTTATGTGTTCATTTTTATATCCTCTTTATCTATTTTTGTCATGTCTACCATTGTTTTATTCATCCTTCATGAATGTTTGCTAAAAATTCCTAAGTTTTGACTCCACGACCCATTGGATTGGCACTTGGTCTTATGTTTTGGGTTTATTTTCACACCCGTAGGGGGTATGCATCCTTGAGTAAGATCCAATGTTAGTTCCCAAAATTTCATTAAATAAATTGAGCCCTTATCAAGTTTAAATGCCTAAGTCCTTAGCCATGTCCTATTTTTATGTTTCATGTTAAATCGGCTAAGTGTTAATTCCATCTTTACTTAGTGTGTATAAATCCATTTGAATTTTTTTGGGATTTATATGTGAAAATTTTTGTATATGAAAATGAGTCTTCATGATTTTTGTCATGGATAAAAATCCCAAATACCTATTTGCATTGGGAAAAATGTCTTACAAATTTTTTGATAAAATTCATTTACATCAGGCAAAGTGTTTTACAAAAAAACTGATGACCTATTTATTTTGGAAAAATGTAAGGTTCAAGTTCTTTAGGAAAAATGTGAGGATCGACTACTTTGTGTTAGGGTGTGTGGAGCTAAAAGCTTCACCAAGGAGCATACTAAATAGGTTCGGGTCTACACAGACACCGGCGTCGGTCAGGAGCGACCGACATCAGTCAGGTGCAGTTGCAGAGGCGCCGACGTCGGCAGTGGGTCGACCGGCGATAGTCACAGGCGAACAGGCAGGAACCGACGTCGGTTACCTGTGTGTCCAGAAAGTGATTTCCGAGGACAGAAGCGAGTGTTTGCATGATGAGTTTGAGTTGTAGTCTCAAGCTCGCGTCTCTATTATTAGCAATATTATTTTTAGAGCCCTTGTTCAAGTGGCTTAACTATTTGTTGTAAGAGCATGCTCAAGTTTCCTAATTCTATATGTAGGAAAGATCTTCTTAGCTATTGAGTGAGTATGAGTAGAACATTGTGAATGTTTGAAGGATAGTATTGAGTTGCATTAATTTAGGTTGTTGGAATTGATTGTACTTGAGAGAGAGAGCTCTTGAGGAATAGAGATCTAGTGAGAGATCTTGTGTGCATCTGAGAGAGGTGTGGAAGAAAGAAGTTTCTTCAATTGTATTCCTTTTGTAAAGAGTTTTAATACAAGTTTTCAGGGTGGTTTCTTGTATCTCTTGTTCTGTGCTATTTATCATTCTAGTTACTTATCTATCTAATTTATTTCCGTATTTATTTCTTTCACAAGTGTAATCCATTGTTGGTTGATCCCCAACACTTTGGAGAAATTCTTTTAAACATAATGTCCAAAATAATTCTCCCAACAAAAAAAATTTGAAAGTGATATGTGCTTTGGGGAAATTAATGTAGGAAAGTTATCCAAATCAATTATCTTGACCAAATTCTTATGGAAAAAAATATTGAAGACCAAAGGGCCCAAGAATATGAATTACATCCAAAGATAGTAATGCTAAAAATAGGATGCTTGAAGATAGGAATGCTGAAGACAAAAAGCCCATAGACCAAATTCTTGTGGAAAAAAAGGCCCAATAAGAAAAGCTCTAAATAAATTTGTTTGAATTACATAAATATGATAGTCTCATAGATGTCATTGATAAGCACGTGGATGTTAATTTTAATCCATAAAAATTATTTATTGGGATTCAAATGTTCTAAGATGGTCATGTGAGCATCAAATTTAGGCCCAGTGAAGTAGCCATTTGAGTTCAAATGGAGGAAGATCCAATGACATGCATTTGCTTAGGTAAGGATGATCTAATGGTGAGCAAGGATTCAAAGCATCAAAGACTCCATGAGATAATGTGAGATTGATAAGTGTAAATATTTAAAGAAATTGGTAATAGATCTAACAATGAGAAAAATAAGTCAAAAGTTCAAAAATCCCAAGGTGATATCATATGGCTCATTAATACTCAAGCATTGGGGATTATTTGTAAATAACCCCATAAATCCTATGACGCTCCCAAGTGGCACATATTTGGGGCCAAGTATAGGCATTATCTAATAATGATCCACCCCTCAGATCATAATCTAATGAAGCACATTTTCTATCCCAAGCTAGATCTAATGGTGTATAGCCAAGGTTGAAAAGTCAATGCCCTATAAACAAACACATAAAGGATAAGTGGCATAGCTGCATGCCATAAATTAGAGCTCAAGCATCTCACATAAGATAAATGACATGCATTTACTTAGGTAAAGATGATCTAATGGTGCAAGATGAGATGGATTATTCAAAGGGATCAAATTGCATGAGGAAGTGACAAGTATCCAAATTGAAGATAATTAATTAGCTTGGTCACTTTTGAGCCCCACCAATGGCTAGTTAGATCTAATGTAGCATGCTAAATATTAGTATGTGGTAAGATCTAGTTTAGAAGCTAAAATTGATGGTTCTTTGATGAATGTATCAATGATTTGAAGCATAGAATAAGTTTTAACTTCCATTCCAAATCACATTTTCCAAATGGCCATAGACCATTTTCTATTTCTATCACAACTAAATATTTTCAATTACAATCATCACAAGGTAATGGGATTTATTTAGTGTTCACAAAGGGGAGGTTTTTTGTCTAGAAGTTTCCATAATTTTAAATTGATTAACAAGAGAACATCTTCATACAGTTACACATGAGGACATATTTTGTTTCTCTCCTCAAATTATTTTCTCCCTCTAGTTATATAGGCAAGTGATCAAGAGCATCTCCAGATGGTTACACATGATGACAAAATTTGTTTTGGCCTCCACCATGAAGCTCAACTCCTAGACATGATAAAAGGGCATCTTTAGTCAAAATATCAAAGGTTTATTATAAATCTTTATCATTCCTTATAGAGGAAGTTAGATAAATGATTTTTATTGCAAACGGATCAAAATTTAAGGCATGTAAAAAGACATATTGTAGCTAGGAGCATCTTGACATAATTGGGAAGGTGATTATATAATTTTTCAAGTTACAACCCATAGTTCCATATTTGAAAGTGTATAAATAGAGGGATTATCCTCTATTCAAGGTTGTGCTTTTTGGGTCTTTATTTTATTTCTATGTATAGGCTCTTCAAAATTTTGGGATCAATGATATGTGTATTTTACCTCTCTTGATAAGGTGGTTATAGATATACAACCATTAGCAAGATCTGATAGAATGTACATATGTCTTTCCTATCCAATATGAAGTAAATCCACCATGCTTGTCCCCAAGGCAGAATTTTGAAACACTAATGTGTGTAATATTTTATTATAAATTTAATGAAAATGCTTATGGTTCTCTACTAATTTTATGTTGATGAAGTGAAATAATATGTTTTGTAAATGTTGTTGATTGGAAATTTGGGTTTAGGCTCATTATTGGTTGTCATTTTGAGTATAGACTTAAATTCTAAACCCTTTCAACATTATTCTAGGATATGTTATTGAATAACTTGGTAGGTTACCCTAGGTTCATGGATTTGATTGGAAAAAGCATGTGAGATTATAGTTTAAGTGTATGTTCTAATATTTCAAGGATCATTTGGGTGTTTGCATTTCATTAACACCAATAAGTTCAAATTACTCTTGGTGGTTCCATTAGCTTGCATTTAAATTTTTTCCATCTTTGCAATAAGTGATGTCATGAATGTTGAAAGAATCCCTATCAATTAAAAGCCACCAAAATACATCCCTCCCCTTTTATATAATCATGTAACTCATCCTACCTTGTCCTACCCTGAAAGTAATACACCCTTTACATATCTTAAGTGTTATTTACTAGTAGATGCATAAGATATTGCATACTTAACATGTGTTTGTGTTTTGTGCTTTAAATCCTACCATTGTAGTCTTTTATTCATCCCCTTGGCTGTTGAGAATTATTTAGAATGAAGGTTGAAATTAATTTCAAATTTGTCTTTAATAGTTTATATGTGACATAACACACTTGTTCATTTTATGTGACAAACCTTCTTAGGTGGAGTGAACAAGGTTGGTTGTGCCCTGGTCATATATGTGTCTTATTTGTGCTAAAAATTTCCATGGAAGTTGATTGCAGAATCTCTCCATGTGAGCAAGGCACCCCATAGGTCCTCTCACCTTGGTTTAGGTAGAGAAAGAAGTAGTAGGGAGCTAACCATACCCTTTGTAGGTGTCTCTCAGTCATTTTTTGTATTCAATCTAATCTTGGTGCTAAACCCTTCCCTAAATACAATGACATACTAGTTAGTTTTTCATTATTACTTGGCATTTTCTCTCAAGTGTGTAAGGCTGAGTGTACGAGGTGTACAATTGGGAACCAATAAAATGCAAGGCCACAATATGATCTGAACATGACATTACTAGTTCTATAATAATTAGAGGAGAGAGTAGAAAATTTCATCAATCTTCTTAGAGCTATAATAGATAACAAGGATATATGAGTTTAAGCTATTGTAAACTATGAGGTAGAGATGTTAGGATGACTCTTAGGAAAGAATCAAATAAAAATGGAGTAAAGGCACAAATTGATAAATTACAAAAAGATATGGGGGATGACAATTTTTTTTTTGAATCTACCATTAAATAACCATCATGGACGTAAATAAATAAGAATAAATTAGAGGATTTATAAAGGTATATCAACATATCTTTTACTACTTATGACTCTAGTATAATCCCCATAAAGGAAGAATGAAACAAAAGGATCAATATAGAGGACAAGTAAAAGGAGAAGAAAGTGTCGAGGATATTTATCTTGGAGGAGATAAAGGGTTATGGATCATTATTAAGAAACCATATGGATGAAATGGACACTATACTAGAAAAACATGAAGCATACTAGAAAAAATTAGAGGAAGTCTTGAAAACCAAGGCCATATTATTGAATTGGGAGACCTTCTCCAAAACCATGATACAAAAAAATGAGAAGCATCAATCCAATGAGGGGAAACTACCACCAATAAGGTATTTTTATGGTAAGGGGTGTCAATGTACTATAAATCAAGACAAACAAGTTTAGTGGGGATGTTATGGTATCTTATGCCAGATATATAAGTTTTGGTTGTTGATTATATTGTTCTCTATACCAAAATTTAAACAAATTTTGGAAACTAAAGTGAATGATTTGTTTTGGATTGATATTTCCAATATTTTTTAGAGTTGTATTAAGTACAAGACAAAGGATAAAATTTTTGTTAAATGTTTTTAGGAGTATTCAATAAAAAATAAAGCTATATATGATCAATACAGAAATTCCATCCTTATGACAATAACATAACTCATATCTAGGTCAATGAAATAAAGAATTATATCATCTTGGGCAATTCAATAAGCTTAAACACTTTAAATAATCACAAAAATAATTTTATGAATAAGTTTCGTGTCATATAAGACATTACTTATGTAATTTTAAAGGTATATAGTCAGTACTCATACCATAGTGTTATAAAAATTAGATATATATAAAGTGTAACTGATGTACTAGAGGAAAACATATGTAATAGAGGAATAATAAGTGATTATATGAGACATAATATTTTAAGAGATAAATATTAGAGGTATAGATTAAATATATCAATATAATGTAACAATTTTTTATAGTTATATATAGAGAGTTAGAGTAGGAAACTCCTATTCACTATGTACTGTGTATGTGAATGAATGGATAATAATACATTTACTTAAAAAATTAATGAAATAACATATTAAATTAGGATTAAATCTTATTATTAACATATAAATAACATAATCTCTAACATAATCCAAAATGAACCTCATAAACATTTGTACCCAACTAAAAAAATTTAAGTTCACACCAACCCTTTTATCAGGGACCTTGTCAAGTATGCTCCTCTACTGTGAAAAGGATTGAAATTATTTCATAGAAATATTCCCATTATGGTGAGTCCACGTGTGGACAAGTTATTTTATAGTGTCATGAATATATGAAATAACTATGATTTCATAATTTTCTTCATCCTTGAAGATTAATTGATTTATTTCCTACCAACAATTCTAACATGCAAGGGATAGAATGGAATTCTAATTTTGTAGGAGCTATGATGATTCAAGGGCTTGAGTCCACACAAGTATGATATTATTTAAATCCAAGGGAGAAAAAAGATAAAGGTTTAAATTAAGAATTAGAGAGATACATATTTTATGGGAAAAATAGTAATGTAGAAGATGATGATTAGTATATTCTTCATCCTGCTTACAAAGGACACACTTGGATGGGATTTGAAAACCCTTTTTTCTCAAGTTCAACTGAGTGATAATCTAATCCAAAAAATAAGTCTAGAGAAATGAATTTACTTTATGATAATGAAAAATGCTCAAGGTCTTAGAGTTATAAGGCCAAGAGACTTTTAAACCATCATTTACTTTGTAGTTGTTAGAATCAGAACCCATCTAAACTGGTTTGTTCTCATGATTGGAGAAATAAAAGGATATGATTATGGTATAAAGAGATTTCATTTATTTTTGGAGAGGATGAGCGGATTGTATAATTTTACATCAATAAATACTATCATTTAAATATTTTTTTACAAGGTTGTGATACTTTTCATGGTACAAAACCTAAATATTATCCAATTGAGCCAAGTTAGCCAATGTGAGTGGGCATATCTAGGCTTCTATCTAGAATTTCACTTTTTCTCCATTTCTCACATTCCATATTATAAGAATTATTTTAATGCTAAGGTATTAGGTCATGAGATTATAGATGTTATATCCTTTCAAAGGCTCATTAATAATGAATATTATTTTAGAATCCATGTGTAATTATTTATCCTCAAATTTATACTCCATAGGGATTGATGTTTAGTGTAAAGTCCTGAAAATAACTTAAAACCAAGAGTAGGATTCATTTTATGTTAATTTAGATCCTAAATCCTCCACAAATTGGGGAATGCTAATCTAATCCTAGTTTACATAAGTAATATTTATGACTTAATCTTTATTGATCCATAATAACTTTATTTGGATAGATTTGATGCAACTTTAAATCTTTGTGTGCATTTGAAGAATAAACATTATATATATGGGGATGGCTTGAATACATGATTTTAGCAACTATATACTACCTAGGAAGGAAAGATACTTTCATTTCTAGCCTTCAAGTTTCATGAGGATCTTGTAAACCATGGACTTCTAATGACTAGTGGAATCTATACCTTTGAAAATGGGAATACCTGAATAAGAATAGGGGAGCTTACCTAAGTTTATATACAAAAATTTGTAAATATTAGTTTGACATGATTGTTTGACTTGAATAAGAATATTTTGAATTTATTTTTTTTGAATCACTAACCTAAATATTCTTCATATATATCAAGATCCTAATTTATCATGAGTGCTTCAAGGATGGAAGCAAAACCTGTAAGCCCATTGTCATCATCAAATTAAAGGTGATAAATTTTTGGATCATTTTATACAATAGTGATTCATTTAATAGAACCAAATTATTTGAGGTGGGAGAGCCATCTACCAAGAGCATGTACAAAAATATTAAAGAAGTATGTGGACAAATTATCCCCTTGTATGAGTCCTCTAGAATATCCAAAGAATCTAGATAATTTACCATTGACAAAAAATGAGGACTTTGGAGAACTTGTGCAACTAGATATCTATTCCATCTCAACCTTATTAAATCTAAATACTTAGATAATAAAAATAAAGAAGTCCTATTTTAATTAATCAAAATACTTGTTCATATCTATTTTGATCAGCATGTTGCTTTGATTTTAAGAGGAAACAGAGTTGATTAGCTCATGGGAAATGATAATTCCATCCATAATTTGATAGCCATCTACAAAACCTTCTTGCTTAGGGACTTTTTTATGGATTAGTATTTCAAGTTTTTTGGTCATTAATTTAGAAATGATTTTGTTAATGAAATTTCATAAATAAATAGGAATATAAGAATTAAAGTAGATGTCATTTTATTTTTTTGGGACTAAGGAAATGAAAGTGGAGTTTTAATAATTTAGAATTATCTTGTTCTTATAATATTATTGCATTGTATTTATGACATCAATCTCAATAATATCCCAATATAATTATATAATAATGTTGGGAAACCATTAGGGCTTGAGACTTTGTCAATTTTGAAAGAGAAGATTTCCAGTTTGACCTTATCATTAGATGTTGGAGTAGTAAAAAATCTATTATTTGAATAAAAACATAGACGAGGGATGCATCTTAATATTTCATTTTTATCATAAAATATATCTTGAAGAGTCTTAGTGAGTACATCTTTATAAAATCTTTCATCTTCCAAGCTTATAACCTTCTTTTCCAAGAGAATCTTGCCTATTGGGGTGATAATTATGGAGGCCTTGTTGTCTTTTATCCTCATAACAATTGTTTTGTGGAAAAAGGAAATATTTTTGTCTCATTTTTTATCCATATTACCATAGAATAATAATTCCAATTAATTTATTATTGGATAATAAATATGTTCCATTATTCTAGAAGGATTTATTCTTCTCAGTTTAAGCTTTTTATCATGCCATTTTCTTGAATGAGAATTTTGATATTTGAGATTTTTATTTCAATATATTTTTTTTGAGAATAAATAAAGGGAAAATATATTATTTTATAGTATCTATATTTATTTTGATCAATATTAACTTCCTACCTAAAAAAAATGTATGTATCCCTATCACTATTACATTCTAATGGTCATTTAGCTTGTCCTTCAAAGAATACTATTTAGTTCACATTAGCTCAAACTTGAAAAATCATTTTTTTGGGGGAGTTTCTGAGGAGAGAGGGGATAATGGGTCAATTATATGATCCAACCACCATTATAATTTATTAGTCAAAGGAGAAATTATGGTGGATTCACTTTAGGCTTAAGAGGAACTTGTTAAGTCTTTTAGCCTCTAAATTATGTTCAAGTCTTCTATTAAATAAAGTATATTTTCCATATTTTGGTTTAACATTGAAAAATTATAAATATTTAATGAATTTGGAAAAATATTTTGTGGATTAAAAGTGAGACCTCAAAACCCCCCAAAGTTTTCTAAGGGAGAGTCTATGGTATTGAAATCCCCTCAAATAATTCATTTATCATTAGGATAGATTTTTTCTAGTTTTTTTAGAGAGATTCAATAGAGATTTTGACCTTATCATAAATATGGGACATTGAAATAAATACAAGATTAATTATGATTTTTAACAAATTTTATCGAATCTAAGCAATTTCTAGCTGACATAATCATCTAGGTAAAGTATTGAGATAGAGAGGGGATTCTAGACTACAATTAATCCTCTATAATTACCAATTGTATTATTACCAAAAAAATACTATTTCTTGGCACTTTTTTCATAGTTGAATGGAAGAGAGTCTCCTCCAACTTCGTTTCATGTAAGACAAAGATGTATAGATTCTTTATCACTAATAATCTATTTCAATAACTTATACTTGTGTGGGGTATTAGGCCCATATAAATTCAAAGATAATTGCATAAGTGGGGTTTCATTATATTATTACTAGAAGTGTTGGGTATCCCTCCTCAAATTTGTGAAATTACTCTTACCTAATTTTAAAATTGTTAGGTTCCTTCCTCTCACCCACTACTTGTCCTCCTCCCCTAACCATGTTGGGTCTTGGTTTTATTTATTATAGAATTGATACTAAGATCTTGCCAGTATATTTAAAATTTGATTTTGATTAGATTTTCCAATGTTTATTTTGGGTTTTAAATGCTTGGAAATTGACAAAATAGGCCTACCAAGCTTGTTTTTCCAATATTGGATGGATTTCATATCAAAAATTGACATTTATAAAATTTTAAATCCAAATTGACTTATCAATTTATTTAGCAGAGAGTGAGAAAGATCCTTCAAGATTAATTATTCTTCTAATGGTTCTTTCTCCTCATACTCCTCATCCTCTTCTAGGGATTCAACCACCCCTAGGCCTAAAGAGGATAGGTTGGAGGATGTTTACTTTGATTATTATTTTTATCTCACGCTAGGTATTGAATGTTATAGAGATTTGGATGTGTTCCTTTAAGTAAGGATACATTATCATCCTCAAAGAGATATTTAAACTCATAAGATGATTATAGGGTGTTGAATTTGTTTATTAGAGATTTTTGTTGAATCACCATTTGCTCAAGACAATATCTTAAAAATCTCCCATGGGTATGATAGATCCTACATAATAAAAGGACATTTTCATAGTCAAATTTTTTCCATAATTATGACTTAAATGTGACTGCTAAGGTAAAAATTTTAGAGAGATCCATTTTGACATAGATCCTTGGATAAATTTCTAAGATCCATGCCTTTGTGAAATTTTCCTTATAAACCTATTTTTCAACTTGGTTAAATATATCTACCTTTAATAATTTTTATGAGAGTCCATATAACTATGTTTATAAAGGAACTAATCTAGGTTATTATTATTTATAATTAAATCCATCTGATTGGATATAGAGACAAACATGCCCCATAAAACATGAACCCCTATTGAACATTTCATCTCTTTTTTGTACAGTAAAATAAACCTTGAAAAAACCTTGTGATAGAATATTAACTTGTTTTGCAGATTTGATTATCCAATTTTTGTCTAACCATTTTTATAGGTCTCTAATGCTTGGTTAGTATCCAATTATTTTATAAATTATAGAACATTATTTGAGATGCAATATTTTGGGCTCAATTTACTTGTTTTAAATCATTAATATTGGTATTTATTTATCTACAAGTAATATATGGGTGCCTACTACCCTATAAACTCCCAACTTCCTTCTATTATCTTTATTGATGGTGTGAATCAATTAAAGATTTGACATTATTTCCTCATAACAAATATTAGATACATATTTTTTATTATCAATTACAAATTTCTACCCATAAATCTTCAATGTTCCCATTCACACATCACAAATATAATTTTTCCAAATATGAAAAATATATATTATTTTTACCTTATATAAATTTGTACTAGATGGTAATTAGATATACAATCTTTATCCACATATATTCATTACTTAATTTGAATTTTTACTTCCCATAAGGGAACATAAAGGGAATATTTTATGGACATCAAAGTTGATCAATGAAGTACATTAGAACCCTTAAAAATATATCTGTAAACTACACAACAATATCAAAATATTCCTTTACCATCATTAACAACTCAAGGCTAAAAATGAGCTAAAAATATTTATAGTGTGTGTAAGTAAAATCTAGAATTTGTTTGTGTTGTAAGCCTTTAAAACCTAGGAAATACAAATAATAATATTTTTACTCCTAATACCAGTAATTTCCTTGAATCTATAAAATATATTAAAAAATAAATAATTTTAATGTATTTCTTTGTCATATAAGGAAGTAAAAATTATAATATTTATTGAAATAATTAATCAATGATTTCAATTATACACCAAAAAAAATGATTGCAAATCACATCATCATTTCCTTACAACTAGAACTAGATCTATAAAATATATCACAAAATATATTTTTTCAATTTCTTTCTTTATTTAAAAAATATATATAGAAATTTTAAAATATTTTTAAATAAACAATTCTAATTATTCATGAAGATAAAAATTCTTTAAAACTATATCATATATAATTTAGTTTAGAAAATGTTTTATCAACATAATAATTATGCATATAAAATAACAAGTAATTTGTATATAATGATTTATCAATGCGATAATCACTCCTATAAAAATGATAAATAAATATTTGTATGAGTAAATAAAAATTATAGATTTATTAAAATGGAAATAAAATGGAGTATCTATTTAATAATTTTTTCTATAGCAGTCAATATAGGCTTGGAATCTTTTTCATTTGGATTAATCAGGGCTAAATGGCTGAACAATGTTGTCATTAGCCACCCAAATTTAGCACAATCTTGGCCAATTACAAAAAAAATTAGTACAAAATTTTATTTTTGTAATCCCAAACTATTGTACTTGTATCACTAAAAGCAATTTTATTTATATCCGAAAGTTTTTGTAAGTCTCCAATTAATTTATCATCTTGTTGCTTATAATATTATATACCCCAACACAAGAATGGTTACCTATCAAGGTTACTTTTATACAATTTATTCCCATTTTATCTACAATACTTTATGTTTTTGAATCTGAAAAAAAATTATTTTTAATCTATTACATACGGCTTTTAAAAATTGTTACAGACCACCCATTTGAAGGATATACTCCCTGTTGAACTTGAAAGATTATTTTTTAGTCAATAACATGAATTTTTAAATAGTAAAGGATTGTTTTTCATCACAACTATATAAAACAATATTTGCGTGTTTCAGATGATAAGCCAATTTTTAAAATATATGAGCAACGACACAATTGCTAAGGTTAAAGAATAATACCTCTAATTTGATGGCTACTCCCTCATTTAGAAATTTGAGAAACCAAGGCATCTACTTTTTCTTCTATTTAAAATAATTATATGAGGAATAAGTTAAAATGTTACTTGTATTGAAATATGTTTTATAAAGAGTGTAACTCAAGAAAATTTTGGGGATTTTTTTTAAAAAAATAGGCTTATTCTATGTTTGAGAATCAACATCCACTAACTTATTTTCATATAATTTTTGATAACTATATTCTTTATAAAGTTATATGTCCACACCCTGATAAAGTCAACCGGATTACACACATGAATATCCTTCAAAAGTATTCCTTTTCACTTTTGTTGTTATTAAATATGGTATTAAATAGTTAAATAATTAGTTTATTTGATAAGTAATGTGTTAAAAAATCATCACACAAATAAAATATTATAAAAAATAAAAACACGATAATACTATTTATTGATTAGTAAAATGAGGGTTGAAGGGGTTCCTCACTCATATTAATTTCAAAAAAATAAAATACACCAATATAATATTATTATAAATAATAATGATGATAAATAATTTGTAATGATTTATGACTACTAATTATCTCTACTTTATGATTTTTGAATTAATTATTAAAAAAAATATTTGTAAACAAGAAACTTGCTTATTAAAAGATTCAATATATGTTTCCAACCCAATTGTTATATTTGACATTATTATCTCTTTACCAATTTTTATTTCTTTCTCTTGGTTAAATTTTTTAATCATATTCATAGTTGAATCTTCCAAATGTAATAATTTAGACAACACAATAGAATATTTTTCTAATCAACGAAGACACTCATATATGTGTACACTAGAGTATCCCCTACATGTAGTAGAGCATTGGTTAGAGGAGCAATCAATTTTAGAGACTATAAGTTAAAATACCACATAATATTAAGTATATAAAAAAGTAATTTGAAAGATGTAATTATAAAAAAATTACACACACCTACTTGGGATCAACATTAAAGACTTTATAGACTATTCATTTTCAGGATTTTCCACAATAGACATAATAGAACATATTTTATTTCTAAACATTACATGTATAGTTGTGCTTACTATATAAATAATCAATATGGGGGTTGAGTTAATAGAACATTTGGATATCGGATGGGACCAAAATACCTATAAATTTTAAGTTTGAAAGGATGCCTTTTTCCAACAAGGCAAATATTTTTTGGATGCACAATGTCTAAAAGCTATTGATGCATCCAATCCATGTACACGTGGTCTATTTAATCCTTAATTATGTTATTATTTTTAACAACATATATAATGTACATTACTAAAAAGGTATAAAATTCACCACTATCACTATAAAACCTATAACATCTATCATACAACAAGTTTATTATTTGTTTTTTGTTTTTTAATATATTTTTCACTAATTTATAAAAGAAGTGAGTTTGATATAATAGTATAATAAGTACACAAATAAAATTTAAAGGGATTTCACAAACAAGAGTTAACATTTATATTATTTTATTATGCATAATGTTAGTCGTGATGTTACAAAAACACATATTATTAGCATTAGGTTTATTGAAAATAAGTGAGAAATTTTATGCAATATTTTTTATCAGTTAAAATGGAATTTAATATTGACAAGAAAATTCTTATATGTCATTTTAATTTTTAAGGACATATGTTACGTTAAATTTAGCATTAGAGTTTGATTGATTGTATTTATCTTCCCTTTTCTAAATGTTTCTCCATATATTTTATTTTTATTTTTTTTATATCTATTTAAGTAAGGCACACAACTTATAATAATGTATGTTATGTACCTTGTATTTATCAATCATGTTAACTTTCAAAAAATCCAATATTTTCAAGTTATCTACACATCAATACTTACTTTGAGGTATATATACATTTTTAATCATGTTTTCTAATTTTGTTTAACTCTTTTAAAATACATGTCTAATATTTTTCAAAGCCTATTTAGGGAGGGTAAATCGATCTTAATTCAATCACTCAACTCATGCCATATATATAATGGATGGATATGTTATATAAATGATTAATTATATCAAAATTATAATATAATGGATGATGATGGATGATAGATACCTCAATGTCAGGGTGTGTGATTTAAAGATGCAAAACATATCTACTAACAACTTCTCTTCAATTTCAAAAACTTCAATTTTAATTGAACCTCTTATACTTTAAATAATTTTTCTTAAAGTGTTTAGTCTAGAAATTGATCTAAGTTTGTTTTTTTTTTTTTAAAGAGAGAATTTAAGCCTCACACCCCATCACTTCCCAATTTAAAATTATTTTTCCACTCTCTCTGTATTGGATTTGGGAAGAATATAAATGAAAACATGTCATATATACTTCAAACTTTATGTTTCTAAAATAAACTCAAGCATTGAGTTTCAAATGTTTGTAGATGATAAATAATAATTTAAAGCTAAAATTTTAAAAAATATATGTAATGTTTTAGTTTAATATTAATTCTAGTATGCAAATGATAAATAATAATTTTAAGCTAAAATTTTAAAAAAAAAATCTTTTGGTCATCTATTTTCATGTGGTAAATTCTTGGTCTTTATGGAATGTTTTTAGCGAGGTAGATTGAATGTACCAACATTTGATGATTTAATCATTAGTTGATTTTATAGAAAGAATAAAAACATTTCTCTTTATTATTATTGAATGCACTAAGGTGAATTATTATTTGATACAATTATTTTTGGGATTTTGATGGAATGATAACTAGTTATAATAGTCAAATTTATATATGGTTCATCTAACTATCATTGAAATTTAAACTCAACTACTTCATTTTTAAATTTATTAAAAGGAAGAAAAAAATTCATGCTTAGTGGGAATGACATTAAGCAACATTGAACTAATTAGAAGATCAACATTTGTGAAATCAATAAAACAATATTGATATTTATCTAGTTTTGTATGATACCAACTGAATGAAATCATAAATAATATTTTAAAATAGAAATAATTCAAATTTTTAAAAATAATTCAATTTTTTTTATTGTTGAAAACTTAGACTTTTCAAAACCACAAATCACTTGTTTTAGCATCAATGATTATTTTTTATATTTATTTCATTCTAAAAACTTTGATTTCAATTTTTTTGTTTCCAAATGAGCCAACTATTTCCTCGTTGACCTATTGAACTATTTGGCATGTTTTTAATTTTATAGAGTAATATTTTCTCATTCATTTAATGAGGGATTGAATATGTTGATTTATATTGGTAAAGTTCATAGAAAATAAAACCATCCCTTAATCAATTATTTGTGCATCCACACAATATGTTTTTTTCTTTAAGATCACCTAACTTTTAACCATACCAAATAGAATAATTTGTCTTCCTTCTTAATTAACACTTCATAGTCAATTTTTTAAAAATGTGACATGTTGATCCATATATAATAATATTCATTTGTGATTATCATTATTACTCCTCTTTTATTGAGGTGTAAATATTTATTTATCATTTAACTTGGAGGTGATAACAATTTTGATTTTATGATCACCATCAACCATTAGATGAAACAACCATGAGTCAGTGTTATGATTTTATGGAAAATGTAACTCTAAAAATCATTCTTCATCATGCTTCTCCAAAAAATACTATGGCTTAAAAAATTGATATTTATATAAATGGAGTTTGACTAACTGAAGCCATGAAACCAAAAAAGACATAGCCAAGTAATTTCCTATAATGATGATATGATTTTTTTAACTCAATGGCAATATTAATAGTCATTAATTATATGGAAAATAATAGAGTTATTTAATATAAAGTAATACATATTGTTTGTAAAACACACACACACATAAATATATATCTTTAGATATTGTGATGATTTTTAGGTATTAAAGGGATTGCTAGAGCTATGGATCTACCCATCAAAATTAATCTAGTCATTCTATCCTGATGAAGAATGGTTGTTGCCTATGTCCATGTATTCATATCATCCAATAAGCCCCTTCTCTAAGAGATTAAGATTACGTCAAAATATGATATTTGGGTTTAGAACATTATTTATGAAAATAATGTAATCATTTTTCCTAGATGTGATGAACCAAGTCACATGCTCTGTGATTGCCCCAAAAAAGGCCAAGATTTAGAGGACTCCTATTAGTAGAAGATCAAGGTGGATGCACCAAGGAAGCATTCATGGATAGAATGACTTCTTAATATTGGATCCCCCTAAGTCCCCCCAAATCTCCTCCCTTTACCAGCCTAAAAGAGGACTCTATTGTGGTCTCTTGATAATGCCCCAAGCTTGAAGCACCAAAGCTAGATTCTAGATTGGTCATCCTTTTCAAGAATGGTTCCCCCCATTCCCCCTTGATTACTCTTCCTTATAAAAAATAAAAAGGTACAAAATGTTCTAACCCTTTCTCCCTTCTTTTTTGGTCTAGCTCTAGGCCAGTGTGTGATGCCCCCACCCCCTATCCCCTCCACTCACCCCACTCCCTAGCTCCCTTCTCCCCTTCCCTCCATATCACCACCCCTCCTTAGTGCCCCTCTTCCTCCCCATATCCTTTTCCTTCCTCTCCATACCTTTTCATCATTCTTATAGAAACATTGAGGAGAAGCTTGAGGATAGCCTAAAATCAAGGCCTGATAAAGGGTGTTTAATGGAACAAAAGACATATCCCATCACCCATCATTAGTTTAGTAATGGCACTATTATCTCAAGAGATGATTATATTAAGGAAGAAAAACATATTAGATTCATTTTAAACAGTTATAAAAAAGTGTATAACCAATGCATCAATTTACAAAAGAGTTTCCTTTTCTTCATCAATAATCCATCCATTCAACAGAGAAGAATCACCAAAATCCTTCATTGTAAAGTGGGCACACTATCAGTGAACCACTTAGTCATTCTTATTTTTATAGGAAAAATAGACTCCCAACTTTGGAATCCTTTAATAAATCACATCCAAAAGAAATTAGTAGGCTAGAAAGGACATCTCCTTACCCAAGCAGTGAATACCATCTCCTCAAGGAATTTATTTAGAGCATTCCTGTATACCAAATGTCAACAAATATTGTCTCCAAAATTTAAAAAATCCAAAAACAAATTCTCATGGATAGGTACTGAAGAAAGATTCAAATTCAATGTAGTTGAGTGGGAAAAGTTTATCTCCCAAAAGCTAATAGAGGTCTCAATCTGAGAATCTTAAAATTCATAAACAAAGACCTATTAGAAAAAATGGGTTGGTGCCTAATGAAGGAAAATGGTGAATGGAAAAGAATCATAAAGGATAAATACCTAGAAGGGGAGGAAGAGGATGACTTATTATGGGAAGAAGGCCCTGTTGATGAGTCAACCTTTTGAAAATCCATAACCAGCTCCAAGGATCTATTGAAAAGTGGCATCTCATGGAAATTTGTCACTGGTGAGAAAATTGATTTTTAGGAAGATGCTTAGATATCCCCTACCCCCCTCTCCACCCAAGGAATTTTGGTTAGGTGGTATATGTAGCTCAATCAAATATGAGGTTCCAAGATAAATGATTATTGGGAAATTAAGGAAGGAACAAAGTGTTTGAAAGTCCTCCCTAGTAAAAACCTAACATTGTAAGAATATCAAGCCATTTAGAACCTCAACCTAGCTTTAAGACATGTCTACATCACTTCTATCTATAAATAAGATCACTTTGTTTGGTAGGCAAAAGATAATGTCTCCTACTCAATGGCCTTGAGATATGCCACCGACCTCAATTTGGAAAGTAACTAGAATATCTGTAAATTATGTTGGGTAAAAAACCTAACCCCTAAAGTTAATTTATTTTTTTGGCTTGTAGCATAGAATAAAATTTTGATAGTAGATAACTTATCCAAAAGGGGAATAATTATCCATAATAGGTTCCCAATCTATCAAAAAGAAAAATATTATATTCATCATCATTTTATTAAATGCCCTCTCAGTCTAACTTTATTTAATTATATTTTAAATAACCTCAACATGGCTTGGGTCAAACCTAAAATATTCTAGATCTCATTATATAATAGAATCCTCCTAAGAATATACATTCCTTGGTCTTCCTTTGGCATCTTTCCCTTCCTCACTAGTTCTAGTGGATATGGAAAAATTGTAATGATGGTCTCTTCCTAAAAAAAAACATTATCTAGAGGGCATCTTCCCTCACCTCTGCTAGACCATTTGAAAAAACTAGTAATCTTTCCCACTTAAAAATAAATATCCTTCCCCCCCTCAGCCCTGCTCATTCTAAAAAACTAGGATCTTCAATAGGTTTTATGTTTTCCTTAAAATACTTAATCCACAAGCACACTAAATGGAAGGCTCCTCCAAATGGTTGGGTGAAATTTAATTTTTATGGTGCCTCCAAGGGAAACTTGGGTATTACAAGAGGATGAGGCATTATTAAGAACTCTAAATGGGATATGTTGGTTGTGTATGTAGGTCCCATCGATAATCAAACAAAGCACCTAGTCAAGGCCACAATGACTCTTTGGGGTATATATTTAGCATCAATAATTAGCCATAATAAGATCATAGTTGGGGGAGATTCATTGAACATCCTTAATGATTTTGAAGGAAAAACTACACCCTCTCATATTATTAAGGACATCATTGATGAAATAAAGCATCTTCTAAAGGATATACCTCATTTTCAACTCATACACACTTACAAGGAAGGAAATAGGGTGGTTGACCTTCTTGATAGCATTGGAGTCAATCTCCAAAATTTAATTGACTATCATGATGTAGATAGCATCCCCTCTAATGTTCTTAATACCATTTTGTTGAAAGTACCAATGTAGATTAAAAAATCATCCTCTACATGTACATAATGTCAACTTAATGGGGCAGATCTCAATCAAGCTAATTTTTAATCATTTTAAAAGAATGGGTCTTAATTATTATCATGGGTCTTCAGTGGGACTTCCCACCCATTTATGCATTATTCATTTTTTCCCCATCTAGAAACTTCATCCCTCTCATCTTGACTATGTGTTTTCACTCTCCATGGGTGTCAATAGGGACCGATTGGATATTGTGTCTTACAAAGAGGTCCATGAACAAAATTAAGTTTGGAAGAAGCTAAAAAAGGGGGGACTTACATAATTTATGGAACATGTCACTAAGCATAATGCTGAGACTTTGTGGTGGCTTGGAAAAAAGTGAAAGGTTACGATACATGACATCACCATTAATTTCTTAGAGGAGTTCATCGGTGATGCTACTATAATGTAATGTGTAGGTGTCAAAGATTCAAGAACTAGTCAGAAAAGAAAGAGTCCCTACTATGATTCTTTAAAACAAATGATTCTGTGTAGATGGACAAGAAAGGATTCCCACTGGCTGACCTCCCACACTATTGGCCCAAAATTTGCCTTCAGATCATGAGATATATGATGCTTGAAGGTAAATATATACTAATATTTTCCCACCATTTCTTGAGTTTTAATCATTTCATTAGGTTTAAAATCAATCTTCCATATTTCCTACTTAAGCCCCTTGAAAGTACCATCCTACTTCACCAAGTAAGTGATACAAATCCCATACTTCACCAAGGTCTGATCCTTCTTCTTTTTAAGTATGGCCCCTTTTAGGCTAGGATGTTACCCCTAGGGGTTCCTCTTTTAGGGAGGACTCCTAGGAGGATGTCTCGGTGGAGGATCCTATCGAGGGATCCCACCAACCCTCTGACCACACCCCTTAGAACAAATTATCATAGTCATCCTAGATGACCTCCCTCTCAAATTGTTATTTATACCCAAACCAAAACCTATTGAAATAGGGACCCCTATGAAATCAACCTATAAAGGGAAATCCATTGTTGTAGAGGAGATGGAAAGAAACAAGTAGCTACTAGAAAACTTTAACTTGAACAAGTGGGGTTTGGCCTAACCAAGCTCATCTAAGATTAGAATACATTACATAGATAGATTGAAGAAATAGTTTAGGTCTTTTTAACTCTACTCATCCCCTATAGTCCCCTACTATGAAATCACCAAAGGTTTTAAAATCCCCCCAAGGGGTCCCCCTAAATAGTCTTCCATGTAGGCAAAAGGAAAAAAGTGCCCCTGAATGATCTTCCCAAGTGAGGTGGTTGAAGGCCTTGGGAATAACATTTAGGCTAAAGTTTCAAAGGATAAACCAATCATCTCGATGAAGGACACTACTATTATTGATGACCCTTAGAAGGGATCTTCCTCCTAGTTCTATTAAGGTTTCCTATTTTTATATTTGTTCTAAGTAGTATTTCTTTTTGATTTTATCTTTTCAGCCCTAATAGACATATTTAAACTTATGTAATGCACTCTTGTGGTTCTAGGTCTCTATAAAACTTGACTTTTAACATATCAAATTAAAAAAATTAGGTATAAAATATAACATGTTTAAACAATTAATTTATATATACTTTTAATAATTTGTGAAAAAGTATGAGGGAAGCTTATAACATATATTTCTTGAAGACACTAAAATAAAATATTTGACACTTGTCAATTTCAATATTGAACCTTACTTATCTTACATGACTTTTTTATCTCCAAATAGTTCTCACTCCATTATTTCACACCTACATAATGTGAACTAGGAATTTTACTAAGAAGAGGAGATTAGTATGGTGTTAGTGAATGAAACCAAATAAAAAACACACTAGGCTAAAATCTTCATGCCTAGTTACTAGGGTGAGATTAGTAACAAAAATAAATGAAAAACTTAACTAAAAAGTAAGGAAAAACAACAATAAATTCCTTCACCTTATTTGGATGCTCCAAATGCCTTTTGTAGTAGTGGCTTGCTCGGCTTTGTGCTCATGAAGTCCTTCACAATAGAATCTTGTCTACCTCCATCTCTCCTTGGCACCTTTGGATTTGGCTTGGGTTGGCTTGAAATCAATTTGAAATGGTAAAACTATTTGCATGAATCTTTTAGAACCAATCCTGCATTATAACTTTACACAAATTAAGCTTAAAAATGATGTTCATGACCTCTCTATTTATAGATTTTTGAGATTGATCAGAATCAACTTGAACTATCCATCCTGAGATGAAAATGTGTGGTTGAGGATTAATCTGATATTGTAATTAAAATTTATAAATAGGCTCATAAATATTTGGGATAGAGTATCAATTAAGAGGCATAGAGGGCTTTGATGAGGCATGGGAGGCATTAATCCTGATATTTATGGCATTTATGGCCTAAGGATGTCTTCCCAAGAAATGAGGTCACCTGATGATGCATGTATTCAATATTCATTTATAAAAACAAGTATTCAACAAGTTTCCATGGAATTCTTAATTAGGCTTTAATTTGGTTTAATTAGTTTTTATGTATGATTAAGCACTTTGTACATAAATTACTCAAATTGATCAGAATGCCTTGTTATTGGTCCAAAATTCCCTTGGATTTGAATTAGAAGTCAATGCCAAATTCATTGGAACTATATTCCCATTTAAGATGTTACCAATAGAAAATAACAAAGGCACATGTCTCGTGTAAGAGATTTGATAAGAAAGAGCAATCAAGAGCACCTAGGCGCAAATTTGCCATTTTGACTTGAAATGATCTGATCAAAGTTAGCTAGCCCATAAATTATATTCCCCCATTTAATGATACTTTAGCTAAAATCAGCACTTAAATATGCTAGTTTCACATCATTTATCATGTTTGAGTGTTTTTAGGCCAAATTGTTCGTTTTGGGTGGAAATTGGACAAAAGCATGATTAGAGGTCATTGATGGCCAAATTTAGGTGTCTACAATTTTCCCCTATTTGGGAAGATGTTTTAAACCATAGACAAAGCAATGTCTTCTGAAATAATGAGAGATGGTCTATATGTCAAAAAGAAGATTATGACTGAAGAACAAAGCTCTAAATGGTGTTTAGGAAGCATATGATGATGCCCCCTCGAGGGAGTGGCCATCACATTTGTTGATGGATGGTCCCTCAAAAAGAAACAGGAAGAACGGTGGAATTAACTCATGATTTAGATTAATCCAGATGAGAAAATGCTTGCATGCATTGATGTAAAAAGGATATTGATTTACCCAAAGGTAGTTATAATCAAGATTAAAAGTCAAAATAATGATTTTACCATAGGTGGTTATAATCATTAAGAGGACCTATATTGGCTAAAGATGATTGTGCCCTAGTTAGGGTTGATTAACAAGCATAACTCAAGGATATAACTTGGAATATAAATTAAAGAGGATCAGGTGAAAAGTGATAAAATAGATGAATAGAAAAATAAGATTAATTAGTGTGAATGATTTAGTTATACTTGTTAATGAGGAGATGCTCATTCTGATTAACAATGATACAACTAGAATGGTAAAATGAGTTATATTGATCACGGTGGGTGTGAGGATTTTCCAAGGTGCCAAGGAGAAAACTTTTGTGGCTCCATTAATTGTAGACCTTCTTAAAGATAATTTTTGCTATAGCATGTGATGGTAGGATTAATGATAGAACACCATGAAGAGTTAGCCAAAATGTGCATAAATATTGACTCTCAATCTAATAAACAATCAAAAATAATTAACCAATGATAAAAACATGATGACAATGTTAATGGATGAATATGGATAGACTCAAGAATAATGTGCTCGAGGAATCACCCAACAAATGCAAATAGATCAAGTGAAGGCAATAGTGCTGAAAGTAAACAAATAGGCAAGTGAATAAACAAATAGAAAAACAAACAAACAAATAAATTGAAATAAATAAATAAATAGAAATCCCAAAAACAAAATCAAAATAAAGCATCCTAACAATGACCATGCCTCTATAAGGTGGATCAAGGATAACTAACTAGGATTAGACATGATAAATGTTTTTGGTATTTTTTAATATTTAAAATGTTTTTGGTATTTTGAGGTATCTCAACTCATTAAATAATGATAAGAGACATACTTGTAAAATGGTGAGAGCATTTGGCTTAGGTTGGTCACAAAATGGTGAGAGTGTATGGAAAAGGGGACTAAGGGGACTGTGGTGACCTCAACATGAATTGAGCGTGATTCACATAGTCCTAAAATGACCTTAGGTCATAGTAATTCCATCCACACAAAAGGCAAATAAAAACCAACTAGGTCCCAATAAGTTCTCAAATCTAGCAAATGGCCAGTCAAATGAAAATAGTAATGGGAAGGTGATGCAGTAATGCATGATAAATAAGTGTTGCCCCTAGTTTACCCGTAGGAAGTTATAACTAGGATTTAATGGCATAGGTCAATGATACTAATTTTCCTATAGGTGGTTATAATCAGTAGTAAGAATGGTGAAACACTAATTTTCCCATAGGTGGTTATAATCAGAATCACATAAACAAACTTAAAAGGATGAAAGATATCTTGCAAGATCGATTGTCACACTACCTTCATAGACTATCATTGTAAACATAGATTTGATTGATTATTGAAACTTGATTGGAGTCTCCCCATAAAAGGTATGGGAAGAACCAAATGAACCAAGATCAAAATAGGATTGGGTAGGATGACTAAAAATAGGCATTGTTATAGATAGGAATTGAATGGTTAGATGGCATGGTCTTGCTAAGGATAATGATGGTTTTTGATAGATTGGATAAAATGGTAAAAGGGTTGCCCCCAAGTGGTGGGGTGAATGGTTGGAATCTAAGACAATGGTAAATGGATATGTAACAATGGCAATGACATGGTAATGTGAAATGGTATGGTACATGGTTTTGGCTTAGGTGTGGTTTTTAATTCTATTGTTCCTATTGATGGCAAGATGCACATCCTAATCAATAAATGATACAAATAAAATATTTGATCATGTTAATTACTAGGCCACACCTCATCTTAAAAGCTACTCTATCAAGAAATCAATGTAGATTTGGTTGTTGAGAATGCTTTTGTGGTCTTTCTTTGTCATTGATTCTGATTCCTTAAAACATCAAGATAAGGTATCTTTGTAGCCTCTACAAAGGAAAATGCAGCCATGGATGGTAAATAGGGATAAATAATGGATGGTAGATTTGATTGTGAAATTGAATGGTTGATGATAATGGAATGTGGAATGGTAGGGAAATAAATGAATATCGAGACATTCAATCACATGTAATGTTGCTAAAGCCAAATTTGACATAATTTTCATTATGGTGGGGCTAAAGACTTGTTCTCTAGATAGGACCACTAGAATTTTCTATTGTTTGATCTTGAGAGTAGCTACCATCTGAATAGGCTATATATTAGAAAATATTTTGATCTTATCTTTGATTTTATCTTCATCAAGTAGTGATTAACTTTTATGCTTAATTATTGGTGCTTCAAAGAGGTTTTAACAAATGAAGTTGTCTTGATTATCCTATAGCACCTTCGAGAAGGTTCCACTAAAATATTTTGAGTTATAACTTTGATTGTCTCCTAGCACGTTCAAAAAAATTTCACTATGAGAGTGTTCTTCTACTATATGAATGTGGTCTTGGCTTCCTTGACCTTATTTAACTACTATGTCACCATGGATGTAGTTCAATAAAGTGTAATTCTATCAATCCCAATTGACACTTGTGGGAGATGGAATGTCAATGATATGGATATTTTGGTTGATGGTAATGGCCTATGGAATGGTAATGGAATGGGGAGAGGCTGCATAATCCTTATAGAAGATACTAGGATAAGTCATGTCAATGATAAAGTACTCATATTCAAAAACAATATAAGGATCATAAATATATTCAAATTTATCTACAAGGCATTTGTAGCCAATGTTGTAATAGCCATGAATATATTCTTCTAATTCTAACTTAAGGGACTGTAAATCTGATGCTGAAACTAATATTAATTCAAATTTTGATGGTAAATTTGATGTTAATTCAAGAATAGAACTTGAATCTAACTCTAATTCTTCATCTGATGGGTACTCTGTTATAATGATGTCTTATTGAATATTTGGTTTTGGATAAGTAATGGCCTGTGATGGCATAATGGGCTCTAAAAAAACTAGTTTGTTAGAGTGGGACTCCTCTAGGATGGGAAAAACGTCAATAGACAACTCCGTAGAGATTGGATTTTCAATAGGAGGATCTTGAAAAATAGGCATATGGTCAAGGTAATTATTTGCCCAAAGGTGGTTATAATAATTAAGAAGTGACTCGACAAAGACTAGCTCACCAATGTGCGACTCCTCGATAACTAGTATAAGATTAATAGGAAATTCATCATAGGATGACTTATCATAAATAGATGGTTCAAAAAAAATATCTCAGATTGATTAGTTATTTTGGCCTTGGTTTATAATGAGTTGGAAGATACCAGTTTAAAACATAACTTGGTCTTCAAAGGATTAGATCAGTCAAATTTTGGATGGGATTGGTTCTAGATTAGTAATGGCTTGATGTTGGATAATGTTAGGGCACTAGAGAGCATGATTTCTCACATAATCCCAAGGATTAAGTCTTAAGATGTTAATGATAGGGAATTTTGGGGTTTGATTGCCTTCAGAAGCTAAAGGACTAGGTCCTATAATGATGAATGGGGATTATGGAGCTTGATTGCTCGCACAATCTAGAGGATGAGGTATTGGTATAGGAATGATGTGATTTTTTAGTCTTGGAATAGAAATGGTATGATGTGGTGGATCTTAATTAATTGCACAAGCCAAAGAATCCACGTCTTCCTCATAAAACATATCATTTTAGTTGTGAGTTGGCTCATAAGCTGGTTCTTGATTATGTTCCACATACTAATTATTATAAAGAGGGTATGGATTCATATCCATAAAAATATTATCTATAATTGGGTCTTTAAATTCCTCCTCACAAGCCTCTTCATAATAATCAAGGTTTTGAGTTGGATCATAAGTCAATTCGTGACTTTGTTCCCATGAATGATTATTATGAGGTGGATAGAAATCTACCTCACAAATCATATTATCATCATTGGGGTCTTGACTAAGGCCATAAAAGTCATTTTATGTATCCATTCTATCATAAGTTAGATTATATGTGACTCCAACATAGGTGTAGCTAGACATATCCACATAAATTATGAAATATTTGAAAACAAAAAGGCTTAGAGTTCTACAAACTCCAAAAGAAACTATGTCCAAAGGATAAATGGTTCAAACTTGGTCTAACTTGGTTGAAAGGGTAGAGTTGTATCTCTAATGTGGTTTGAAGGTGGATTTGTATCTCCAAAATGATTTTTGCTAAGACTTGGCATAAAATAGTCTAACATCAAATGTCTAATGTCAAATGTCATACACACAAAAGTTCAAGCATCTGAATAAAAATTAGCATGTCAAAGGTCTAGGTCAAAGTGTTCCAAATAAGGTCTAAACTAGGAAAGGGAAAAGTTGAGTTACTATGTCTTTTGTCCAAAAATGGAGTCAAAATCTAGGATAAAAAAATAGGTATATGCTAGGACTTTTGGCCAAATGACGTCAAAATCTAGACTTGAAACAAAGGCTAATTAATTTGATTTAATCTAACAAGTTTGGAAACAACTTTGACATAGACTTGACACACATAATTAAACATAAACATGATTAGTTGGAATAAGGAATTAGGCAAAAGGATTTTGGAAAAAGGCTATGTTCTCCTAAAAAAAGGCACAAATAATGATAAGGATAGGTACTAAACAAATAAACTATCAATAGTTTTTAAATTTGGTTAATCAATTAACTGAAGTTATGCAACCCAAATGAGAAAGATCTATGTATCAGCCCCATGAATAAAGGCCTAAATAGAAATCAATCAATGTTTGAATCCAAACTTGACAAGGCTAATTGAAAACTCAACATTGAAAACTAGGATTTGACTAGACAAAGTAGACAAGATTGGACGGCATGACAACATAAGACAAAGGTCTAAATGATATACATAAAATGGTTTGAAACAATGGTTTTTTATAAAAGGTAAACTAGTCTTGAAATAAATTAAGTAGCCTAATAGCATAAGCATGATCAAATGATGTGATCTATGTTATGTTTTAAAGACTCAAAAGGCTCAAAATATTTTGACATGATTTGGGCAGCATAACACTACCCTCTGCAACTCAAATGACACACACACAAACAAGTTTAGAAAAAATTTCAAGGCACAAATGTAGTGTAAAATGGCCATCATAATGCCTCTTTAGACAAAAGAGTAATGTATAGACAAATTTATTTTGACATGGATTATGAACAAACATACAAGTTTTAGTCTCAAAACATACCAAGCAAAAATGACCAAAATAATCTAAGTATAATCATCCAAATCCTAACAAGGGTATGAAAATGTGGAGTTGAATAAACTATCAAGTTTTGAATGTTTCTAGGGGAATCAATTACATAATGACTTTCAAGTCAAATGATGCAAAAGACAAGCATGAAAATTTGGTGACCATGGCATTTGCTAGTTGTAAAAAGGTCTAGTCTTTTTTACAACCACTACATCCTACTATTCGCTCAGTGTAGTGTGATGTCTAAATATAGATACGTCCCATGTGAAACTTAGAAAGAGTAAGTGAAGTCAATGCTGGGAGGTGAAACCTTAGGTCAAAGCTTCCTTACAAAAAATTGTGGGAGGTAATGGCATCCCCCTCACAAGCCAAGTTTTCATGAAATAAAATACTAATAGAAAGACTTTAGGGTTATTTTCAAGATCACCTAAACTTTGATGAGTTTTTAGGAAGTGCTTTAGATGAGATTCTTTCTAAGCCTTAGACTAGGATTTTTTTTAAAGGAATGGTGCTTTTGATTACAAGGGTTCCCTAAAGGGGATAAACAGAAGAAAATACACGTGAAATCCCTCTTTTTGCCAAACAAAATATAACTTAAACTAAGTAAATACAAAAAACTTGGAAATGTGAGTTCATTTTTAAGCCCAAATGGAAAATGAGGTGGTGTTCATTTGACCCCTTGGTCTTAGTTGTAACTTTGAAAACTAATGCTAAAAATACTTACTTAAGAACCTTAAATGTTACTTTAAGCACCAAAAAAATGTTCCTAATTCATTTTTAAGAATGTAAAAGTGATCTAAATATTTTTTTAGCAAATGTCAAGCTTGGTCCTACAATAAAGATGTTAGCATGTCCTTTAACCTTGAAGCTATTTTGGGTTTGAAATAATGCACTTAAAATAAAAAGAGCTCTTAGGTTTGTGTTTTTAATAAAAACACAGTGATCAACATCAGTTCTATAATCCATAATATTTACACTTACTAACCACCAATGGTTATCTAACTGATAATGTTTATACCAACAGTGACCGATGATGGCTATGGCAATCGATGATATTTTTACTAATAGATGATGGTTATTGTGTAAACCTATGAAAAAAAATTTGGCAAAACAAAGTTAGAAAATAAAATTGTAATAATTTTAATTATCCAAATTAAGATTTTAAATTTGTAGAATGATCTTCATCATGTATGGATTCATTTGGTCCTACTAGGTGTGCCATTATGATAACTAGGAATTTGACTAAGAAGAGGAGATTAGTATGGTGTTAGTGAATGAAACCAAATCAAAAGAACACTAAACTAACATATTCATGCCTAGTTACTAGGGTGAGATTAGTAACAAAAACAAATGATAAACACAAATAAAAAGTAAGGAAAAATAACAAGAAATTCCTTCACCTTCCTTGAATGCTCCAAATGCCTTTTGTAGTAGTGGCTTGATCAGCTTTGTGCTCATGAAGTCCCTGGCAATGGAAGCTTATCTACCTCCATCTCTCCTTGACACCTTTGGCTTTGGCTTGGCTTAGCTTGGAATCAATTAGGCATGGTAACAATAGTTTAATGAAGCTTTTAGAACTAATCTTGCATTATAACTTTGCACAAATTAAGCTTAAAAATGATGTTCATGGCCTCTCTATTTATAGATTTTTGATTGATCAGAATAAACTTGAACCATCCATCCTAAGATGAATATGTGTGTTTGATGATTAATCCAATATTATAATTAAAATTGATAAATAGGCTCATCAATATTTGGGATAGAGGAGCAATTAAGAGGCATGGAGGGATTTGATAAGGCATGGGAGGCATGAAGCCTGATATTTATGGCATTTATGGCTTAGGAATGTCTTCCCAAGAGATGATGTCACTTGATGATGTAGATATTCAATATTCATTTCTAAAAACAAGTATTCAACAAGTTTCCATGGAATTATTAATTAGGCTCTAATTTGGTTTAATTAGTTCTTAATAATGATTAAGCACTTTATGCACAAGTTACTCAAATTGATCAAAATACCTTGTTATTGGTCCAAAATTCCACTAGATTAGAATTGGAAGTCAATTTCAGATACATTAGAACTATATTCCCATTTAGTATTTTACCAATAGAAAATAACAAAGGCACGTGTCTCATGTAAGAGATTTGATAGGAAAAAGTAATCTAGAGCACCTAGGTGCAAAATTGGCATTTTGACTTGAAATGATCTGATCAAAGGTAGCTAGCCCATAAATTGCATTACCCTATTTAATGATAATTTAGCCAAAATCAGCACTTAAATATTTTAGTTTCACATCATGTAGCATGTTTTAGTGTTTTTAGGCCAAATTGTACATTTTGGGTGGAAATTGGCCAAAAGCTTAATTAGATGTCATTGGTGGCCAGATTTAGGTGTCTACACATACCAATTTTGAACCCAATCCATTATTGGTTTCTATAATTTACACATGAATGTTCTAGGCTATGTTAAATTAATTAAATATCTTACTAAAATATTTAAATTATAGCACATTTGAATTTATTTCTCCCAAAGAGTAACACCAAAGCCATATAGTAATTTTTATGTTACTATCCTAAGGTTGACATTACTAACCTTCACTTATCAAAGGCTATTTTTCAAAAATAAATCCTTCCTATAATTCATCCCAATCACCTAACATATTAATAACACAAGAAATTACCCACTTAATCAATGTTAAAATAAAAATAAATTTTAAGCTTATTTAAAATGTAGCATTATCAAGTACCTATAAAATAGAATATTTGACATTTAGAAAATATACCCTATTCTTCCCAAATAATATATTAGTCAGTACAAAATTTTAAAAATGATTTTGGATGGGATTTTTATGCATTTAGAGTAGATAAGACAGGTTTTGTTATATTTATTGAGAAACATGAGGAAGTAGGGGATGATGTCACATGATAGGACCCCATATATCCATGTGATGTCTTATTTCCCATAGATGGGATAAAAATATAAAATGATAATATTTGTCTTTATTAGTTTAAAAAGGAAGGATTAAACATTACACCATTTGTCAATACTAGAATGAATGAATGGAACTATTGGATGGATTTATTAAAAGGTAAGGAAAATATTGAATACGTTTATTCCATTTATATTGAATATTTAAAGTAAATTGAGGGACTTCTTATTAGAATCCCTAATTCTATGGTAGATATATCTTCCAATCAATTGGAAAATTATCTCATAGAAAATTTGTTGGTACCATACCTAATAGTAATGTGGTTATAATTTGGGGCCAAAAAAATGGAAACAAAAATGAAATATTGAGATATATGCATTAGCTATAGGATAGTTTTTGTTCTCCTTTATGATTCATGAGAACTATGTCAAAAAACCTTCAAAAGGGACATTTGTTCCTTGATAAAATGGGGTTATTATTTAGGAAATGGAAATTATGTTTAAACCTAGATAAGGAAGACGTAAGTTATATCCCTATATGGGTCACACTTATAATATTTCCTCTTGCATTTTGAGAGGATGGAACATTTAAGGGTAGCTATAAATCTTTTGGATAACTTATTGTTGTTGATACGGCCACTAAGTCCAAAAAATGGCTGATTATACAAGAATTTGTGCAATTTTCAAAATTGGTAGGGATATTCATACATCCATCATCCTAACCTCTAAGTATGGAAGTTTTAGTAATAATATATAAATTGATAATACCTCCATTTTGTGTCCTATTTGTCAATAATCAGGATATCTAGAACAAAACTGTCATGTAAATAAAAATATACAAAGAACATGGATAAAAATTGAGGTTATAACTTCAAAGGAGACTCAAGAATGAAATGTTAAGACAACTATTGATTAGAATAATAAGGAATAAAATAACCTTTTAAATACATAGGCTAAGATGAATATGAAAAATCATGATTATATGTTAGATTTGAATTTTTCTCTAAGTAAAAATTTGTTAGTAAATCCTACCAGAGACACTTTAGTTATTTAATATCCTTATATTAAAAGGAATGAAATTAGTGAGTAGGAAACAAATATCCAAAAGTCACCAAGATATATCTTCTAACCCCTAGTGTTAGATACAAGGAGGAACAATTTGAGAATGAGGATATGACTAAATAAGAAATTGTGCCTTGCACTCTTGTGGGTTAGAATAATAGGGACACTCACTCGAAAGAAGGAAACTTAGAAGAAATAAAATAATATCTTTCTATAAAAAGGTAAGCATAAATAATAATATGGAATAACTCATTCCAAAGGACCATTTGGAACCCCATATGCTAAAAAGGATTATATTTTGGCTTTGAAGGAGATGATAAATTGTTCCTTTAATAAATATTTTGGACATGGATTAATTTCTCCCCCATCAAGTAGGATAACCTTAATAAAAATTTTAATGGAATTATAATGAGTTATAAGAAGTCAAATAAGGTAGGCATGGAAACTAAGAAGGGTAGACCAAGCCAAAATAATGTTTTATATAGATAAATAAGGAAAGAAATAGAGAATGGGCACCAAAAAACTTTAGATATGAAGGAATATAAAGTTTCAATTCTACCGAATAAATGAATCTCTTTGTTTGGTTGGTCTAGGGGATGATTATATCTATTCACTATATATTATTCTTGTCCTTGGGTTGTCTATTTATTTTCTATTTTTATAGCTAATCTAAAACTTTTTCAACTATTTGATCTACTTATTGTTTTAAGTTTATTTTTACTAGTGGTGTGTTGTAGTGTTTCTACTAAAGCTTTAGGTAGATTTGTTTTGATTTTGTAACTAGTTATTATTTTATTAATACTTATTTATTCAAATAATATTGCATATATATTTGTATTTTTGATTCATATTTCCTGTAAAAACCATTTATGCTTTATAAAAATATAGTAGTCACTAGGAGCATTCATCAGTTAATTATATAACACACCAAGTCAAGTCAAGTACCAACATTATCAAGATCAAAGACATATTTATATGTGCATCTATTTTGTGAAAGAGAATAGTTACACAT
The DNA here is from genome assembly GCA_037957365.1 of Torreya grandis. Lineage (NCBI taxonomy): Eukaryota > Viridiplantae > Streptophyta > Pinopsida > Cupressales > Taxaceae > Torreya > Torreya grandis. The sequence goes on along the minus strand of JARHVA010001982.1, from coordinate 1,406,374 downwards.
TCCCACTAAGGGGAATAACTACATGTGGATTGAATTCCCTTTACATAGTATTGTATATGTAGGCAACATCGAATCATTAACAAGTGATTGGGGCCAGCTTAACCACATTAATATTCCTCATTTTCTATATGTTTTCATCCTTAAAAAGTGTATATAAGATTTCAAGGATAAGGAAGATAATTTTAAGATTTATGTATGTATAAAAGGGTCATAGATCACACAAATAGAAACATATTAGATAGGGACATTGTATTTTATGTTCATAAAGAGACAAACCTTCCCATGATAGTAATGACAACCCTTATCATTAGAGTTTAGGTTCTTTCTTAGGCCTAACGGTACTGATCGTACATTCATAGATAAGTATTTTTGGATTTGGATGAATCATATGCCTAATTTTAGTATGTTTACACTATTATAACATAGTCATAATCAATCATTCAAACACAAAATACAAGTATATGGATCTCTTTAATACTTACCATAAATATAAAATTACATTATTAGCTCAATCTAGATTAGTTACATTTAGATTTATTCTTGATTTCCATATATTATAGTTGTATTTAATTGTACAAATTTAAACCATTGTGATTAACATTAATCCAAAAATAGGGTAAACATATTAGTGAACCCATACATTATTGGAAATTTATTTTCCTTTAGGCTTTCATCCTTCTTTATAGCATTCTAGATTTTATACCTTAGGGTTTCATATCATGCCTAATTTTCAAATTTGATTTGTGAATATTTAACACTAAACACAACTCATCCTTTGGCCCTAGTCTTCTTCCTACTTATTGTTTCTATCCTATGCCACCTAAGAAGAATAGTTCATGTTTTCCTGTAAGGTGAAATGATAGGCTAAGTAGTTTGTGAATCAATCATAATATTATTTATTCTAAAATGATAATGAAAGTATAATGAATTTACTTTATTATTCATCTTATTTTGATGTTAAAATTATCAATTAATATGTGAAAATAGTTGATAAGATAAATATCAAGTTATTCATTCATTGGATTCACATGCATTTATCCATAATACTTTAGCTCATAAGATAAAAATGTATCCCCTACATTTAGGGTTTGTAGCTACAAAGATTCCATTATATGATGGAAAAAGTGATCCTAAACAACACCTTCGATCTTTCCACACAACATGCTTAGATTATGAAACCAAAAATTGTTTATTTTCTAAGTCATTTCCATGAAGTCTCAAATACTATGATTCAAGGTGGTTTTATAACCTTCCACCTGAGTTAGTTAATTAGTGATTTCCTTCCTCTAATTGATTAGTTTATAGCACATTTATCTATAATCATCAATGAGAAAATATTTTATGCACAAATTTCTAAACTCAAGTAAGGGTACAGTGAACCAATCAATGAATACGTACTTTGATATAAGACCATGCTAGCTAAGATGACTAATCTAATGGAAGATAATTAATTACAAGATATCTTCAAGTAAGGATTGATTGAACCGCTTAAGGAGTTCATATTATTCATGAAATTTAGATATTTTGATGAGTTATGCCATATAGTGAGAGAGAGAAAAGTGAAGCTCATTGCACTTAATAAGTTTAAGTAACTCCTACTAATATTACTAATTCTAATGACAAGTTTTAAAGTAAGAAAAACTATATGGGAAACTCAAATGAGAATAATAATGAAGAAAATATTATACTTAATGCAGTATCACAACCTAAAAATAGGCTTCTCTTACCAAATCCATAAAAGAGGCATTTTTTAGGCTTACCTTAACCTATTCACAAAATAATACAATATTTAATTAATAATAGTAAACACTATGATTATAAAATACATAAACCACCACTAGTAGTTGATACAAGTAAACCTATACCTAGAAGATATGATCAGAATGATTATTGTGATTATCATTGATGTGTTAGACTTTGTAAAAATAAATGATCCAATTTATGGCATAAGATACAAGATCTTATTTAAAGGGTGTATTTTCTTGTCACTGGTTCTCAATAATAATATTCTAACTTGGGAAAACTTAAAAAAGAGGGGGTGAATTAGTATGAATATATACCCTTTATGTAAGGTTTGTGATGAAAATGTTAATCACTTATTTCTCACATGTGATTATATTGGTCAAGTTTGGAGGGAGATTTGGATTTTTACTAGTAAGCAAATTATATGGAATGGTGATAATATAAATGAAGCTCTCTTTAGCTAGATGTAAAGGAGTTCAAAGATTTACCTATCCTTATTCTCTATGGATTTTGGATATCTATAAATATCTACATTTTTAATGATAAGACCATATCACCTTACCATTTGGCCTCTCAAATTTTTAACATCAATAAAAATTTTACTCAATTTAAGAGAGACAAAGCTACTAGACAAATGTTTAAAGAGGTCAAAGACAAAATAACGGATTGGATTTATTTTTATGGGGAGGCACAAGGTGAACCTAGGGTATGTGTTTATGGAGGTATATTATTATTCAAAGATAAACACTTGGGGAATTTTAGAGCAGGATTGGGGAGTGGTAAAAATAACTATGCAGAACTTATGGCTCTAAAATTATCTTTGATGCTTGCTGCTGAGATGGGTGTTGCCTATCTATATGTGTTTAGTGACTCCTATTTTGTGATAAATTATGTGAATGGTGTGTTTTATATGGACAATATATTACTCTAACCTATTTTATAATATATTAACTCCTTAAAATATATTTTTACTAATGTGACCTTCCAACATATCTATAGAGAGAGAAACATGATTGTCGATGAATTATCTAAAGGTGGTATTTAGTTAATACCTAGATTATGGTTGTTATCAAAACTTCATGATGGTCACATGGGTGATTATGAACATACATCTTTCTTCTAAATTTGTCTGCTAACTTTGGTATTTTTTAATGTTTTTCTTGATCTTTTGATTACTTTGTTTGTTGTAGTTTTTTATATACAATATGGATATTATTTAACTACACTAGTTTGTGTGGGCTTGCTCAAGATGTTGTTGTTGTAATTTATTTATTTGGACATTTTTATAAAATGCTTTTATCAGCATTTACAAAATGTAAACTCAATTATTAGTGAGTTATGATATATTTTTCTCTTAAAAAAAGATACAAGATCTTATTGATGACAAAATATTTAACTATGAGCACCTATAGAAGATGCCAAACCCAAAAAAAATGAGAACTATATGTTAAAAATATTTAATGAACCATTTATAAATCATGAGGAAATAGAAACAAAGGATACTTGTAAAGCACATCATACATACCATGCATATCCTCCTCTTGAGACATATAGTTATCCAATCGGTGAGATCATTATAACACTTATGATAAAATTACCACAATAACTTATGATTACATTTATGGTAGTGATATTATTGATGATGAATATAATTTGTATGAATCATTCATAAAAACTCACATTAATGATCACCTTATACATTGTATTATGGTTGGTAAAGGTTCAAGAAAAAATGTTTGTACCATGACACTTCTAAAATATATTGGATATGCATAAGTGGAGAGATAAGAGACTTCAAGAGTGATCAAAGGGTATAATAGTTTACAAACAAGACATATACAAATATATTATGCTACTTATTTAGGTAGGGCCCACCATAGTATCTAATTCATTCCTAATTATACCAAGTAAAGGGGTATTTCACATATTGTTAGGAAACCCTTTGATTTAAAATATATGTGTATTACCTGTTAACCAAATTTCATCTTGAGTAAAATTGGGTCATCCCATTGCATATGAAAACTTGTCATAGGGTCCTGATAGTTTTGAAATGTTAACCATGGTATTAGATGAGGTTAAGTCACCTTTAATGAAGTCATATAATATTTTTTTACCTTGGTCATATTTTTCATTTGTCTTCATGCCCCTTTTTCCACCTTTTGTTCATTTGAATTAAATGTACAAATTTATCACAAAAAGACAAATGTTAAAGAGAAATATAGCATACCACATTCTATGTAAGTGTTGGAGATAGTTTTAAAATTGACGAGGTTATAGGTTCAACCTTAAAACAAAAAGATTATCTATAAAATTTAGTTTAAGATGCTTGTACAGACTGATGTAACTCATATAGCATGTGTGGAGGCTTCAATAATATGTCTTCAAATCCCTACAATTATTTTTAAATCTTAGGTAGCTTAAATAGGTTCAAAATTGATCAAAACTAGTTTTTTTCTCCTATCACTTCATTGGATAGGTCAAGAAGGTCAAATGGTTTTTAGTTGGTATAGACAAGGTAAGAGGAGTTAAAGTGAATGCACATGGCATATGTTATGGGGATATTGTGCTTCCATCCCATGTCCATATTTTCAAGTTTGATGTTAATTATTGTATGAATTATCACTAATATTATTAACACCTCCAAGTTTCCTACCATTGATAACCTCCAACTAGGGTTTTGACCAATTGCCACCTAAAATGCACAATTTTGCCTAAAAACACTAAAATTCATTAAATGAGTTAAAATTGACATATTCAAGTGCCAATTTTGGTTAGGGTGTATCTAAATAGGGAAATTCAATTTATGGGTGAGCTAACTTTGATTAGATCATTTTGAGTCAAAATGTCAATTTTGTATGTGGGTGCTCTGGATTGCTCTTTCCTATCAAATCTTCTACGCAAGATGCATGCCTTTGTTATTTTTTGTTGATAACATCCTAAATAGGACAATGGATCTAATTTATCTAACATTACCTTCTAATTCTAATCTAATTAAATTTTGGACCAATAACAAGACATTCTAATCAATTTGAGTAATTTGTGCACAAAGTACCTAAACATGTTTAAGAGATAAATAATGCAAATCAAGGCCTAATTAACAATTCTATGGAAACTTGTTGAAAATTTTGTTTTGGAAATGAATATTGAATATATACATCATCAGGTGAACTCATTTCTTGGGAAGACATCCCTAGGCCATAAATACCACAAATATCAAGATTCATGCCCTCCATGCCTCATCAATGCCTTCTATGATGCCCTCAATGCCTCTTAATTGCCAATTTTTACAATGTAATGATGAGGATAATTATAAAATTAATTAAAAAAATAGAATTAATCCTCAACCACACATCTCAATCTCAAGATGGATGGTTCAAGTTGATTCTAGACATTTGCAAAAATCTATAAATAGAGAGGCCATGAACATCATTTATAAGCTATTTTGGTGCAAAATATTATGCTAAAATATCTTAAAAAGACTTGATAATTTAAATTTATAATTCCAAATTAATTCTAGTCCATGCCAAGCCAAAGCCACAAGGTGCCAAGGAGAGTTGGAGGTAGCCAAGCTTCCATAGCCAAGGACTTCATGAGCACAAGCCAAACAATCCACTACTACAAAGGCATTTGGAGCATCCAAGGAAGGTGAAGGAATTATTGTGTTTTATTCCTTAATTTTTAGTTGTGTTTGTCATTTGTTTTCGTTACCAAGCTCTCCCTAGTATCTAGGCCTAGATATGTTATGTTATTAGTGTGTTTCTTTCATTTTGTTTTCATTTTGGAACTAACACCATACTAACCATCCTCTCTTGAGTCAAATTCCTAAATCACATTATGACATGCTTGGTGGGAATATACACATCTCACACCTGAATAAGATCATTTTTCAACTCTAAAATATTTATTTAGACCTTTAAAACTCTTGAAAATTAATTTTCTAACTTTATTTTGCCATTTTTGGTTACCATAATTTTACATAGTAATTGATGTCAACAAGTAAGACCAACATCAGTTACATGGCTTAACTAACATTGGTTAGTAAAACTGACATTAGTTATATTTTGGTTAGCCAAGGTAACCATCATCGGTTATTTATAACTGACATCAGTCACTGTGTTTTTCCAAAAACATAGACCCAAGAGCTATTTTTGCAAAGTTCATTGCTTCAAACAAAAAAGAGCTTCAAATCTAAAAGACATGCTAACATTTTTGTTGTGGGACCAAGCTTGAAATTTTTTCAAAACATGTTTAAATCACCTTTGCATACTTGAAAATTAGTTAAGAACCTTGTTTTAGTGTTTAAAAAAGGACTTAGATATTTTGGTGAATGATTTCAAAGTTTACAACTAAGACCAAGGGGTCAAATGAACACTACCAAATCTTTCATTTTGGGTTTAAAATTAAACACACTTGTCAATTATTGTTTACAATAGTTATTTAATCAAATTTTTTTAGCAAAAAGATGAATGTTCTATGTATTCTCTTCTATTTGTCCCCTATAGGGAACTCTTAGAATCAAAAGTGCCATTCCTATTATAAATAACCTATTCCAAGGCTTAGAAATAAAGTCATCTAAAGCACTCCCTAAAAACTCATCAAAGTTTGGGTGACTTTGAAAATGACCTTGAAGTCTTTCTACTTTCATGCTTTCTTTATTTTTTATGCATCTTGGCTTGTGAGGGGGACTTCATCACCTCCCATAAGTTCTTTAGGGAAGCTTTGACCTGAGGTTTCATATCTCAACATTGACTTCAATTACACTTTTTGAATTTCACATGAGATGTATCTACATTTGGACATCACACTGCATTGAGAAAATAGTAGGATGTAGTGGTTGTTAAAAGGACTAGACCTTTTTACAACTAGCCAATAACATGATCACCTAATTTTTGTGATTATATTTTGAATTGTTTGATGTGAAAGTTATTTTGCAATTTATTCCCATACAATGATCGAAACCTTGATAGTTTAGTTAACCCCACATTGACATACCCTTGCTAGGATTTCGATTATTATACTTAGTGTATTTTGGTCATTTTTGCTTGGTATGTTTTGAGACTAAAACTTGTTTGTTTGTTCATAAGCCATGTCAAAAAAATGTATTTGAGTTGAGAAGGGTAGTGTTATACTACCTAAATCATGTCAAAACATTTTTGATCCTTTTGAGTCTTTTGAAAACATAACATTGACCAAATAATTCAAGCATTCTTATGTCGTTAGGCTACTCAATTTGTTTACAGACTAGTTTACCTTATGCCAAAAACCATTTATTTTAAACCATGTCATACATACCATTTGGACCATTGTCTTGTGCCATCATGTTGTCCAATATTGTCCAATTTTTTTGGTCAAATCCTAGTTTTCAATGTTGAGTTTTGAATTAGCCTTGTTAAGTTTGGATTCAAACATTGATTGATTTCTTTTAGGCCTTAATTCATGGGGATGATACATAGATCTTTCTCTTTTGGGTTTCATAACTTAGGTTAATCAATTACCCAAATTTAAAAACTATTGATGGTTTGTTTGTTTAAATCCTATCCTCATCATTGTTTGTGCCTTTATTTGGGAGAACACAACCTTTCTCAAAGATCCTTTTATCTTATGACTTATGCCAATTGATCATGTTTATGTTTAATTCTATGTGATGGGTCTATGTCAAATTTGTTTTCAAACTAGTTAGATTAAATCAAATCACATCATACATATTTGTTTGAGCCTAGATTTTAACTTTGCATTTGGATAAAAGAACTAGAAACTCAACTTTTTCCTTTCCTAGTTTAGACCTTGTTTAGAACACTTTGACCTAGACCTTTGACATGCCAATTTTTATTTAGATGCTTGACCTTTTGTGTGTATGTGATTTGATTTTATACTATTTTATAAAAAATCTTATAATAAACCATTTTGGAGATACAACTCCACTTTCAAACCACATTCGAGATAAAACTCCACCCCTTTAATCATGTTGGACCAAGTTTGAAAAATTTGTCCTTTAGATCATTTTTCAGAGTTTGTAGAACTCTAAGCCTCTTTGTTTTCAAATCTTTCATAATTTACATGGATATGTCTCACTAAACTTATAGTGGAGTCACTTACAATGTAACTTATGATAGAATGTTTGCACAAAATGACTTTTATGGATTTAATCAAGACCCCAATGATGCTAATATGGTTTGTGAGACAAATTTCTATCTACCTCATATTAATCATTTATGGGAATAAAGTCATGAAATATCTTACGATCCAAATCAAGACCTTGATTGGTATGAAGAGGCTTGTGAGGAAGACTTTAAAGACCTAACTATAGATAATGTTGTTTTGGATATGAATCCATACCCTATTTTCAATAATTAGTACATGGAACATAGTCAAGAACTAGCTTATGAGCCAACTTATGACTGGGATGATATGGTTTATAAGGAAGACTTGGATGCTTTGTCTTGTGAAAGTAATCAAGCTCCACCACATCGTACCATTTCTATTCTAGGACCATAACATCACACTATTCCCATACAAAAACCTCATCCATTGGTTTGTGTAAGTAATCAAGTTCTATAATGCCAAACCATTTCTATACTAAGAACTCATCCTTTGCCTTGTGTGATAAATCAAGCTCCATAATGTCCCTTCATCATTCTAGAACATATTCCTTTTTCTTGTGTGGGTAATTAATCCCCATAATACCCTATCATTACCATCTTAGGACTTTTTCCTTTGGCTCATCTGAGCAATCATGCTCCCTAAGGCCCTACCATTATCCAACTGCAAGTCATTCCTCATCTAGAACCGATCCCATCCAAACCTAAATTGATCCAATCATTTGAAGACCAAGCTGTGTTCAGAAGAGGTATCTTCTAACTCATTGGAAACCAAGGCCAAAATAACCAACTAATCCAAGATGTTTTTGTTAAATCAACCATTTATGATAAGTCAACCTATGATGAATCACCTATTTATCTTATACCATTTGTTGAGGAGTCTCACTCTGACAAGCCAATCTTTACTAAGTCACTTCTTAATGATTATAATCACCTTTGGGAAAATCATTACCTTTACCATATGCTTTTTTTTCAAGAACCACCTATTGATAAGCTAGTCTTTTAGGAGTTATCTCTTGACCTTTTTCCCATCCTTGAGAAGTCTCACTTTTATAAACCAGTCTTAGTGGAGCCCATCATGCCATTATAAGTTGTTACTTATCCAATACCAAATATTCAACAAGACATCATTGTAATATATTACCCATTAGATGAAGAATCAAAGTTAGAGTCAGGTTTTATTCTTGAATTGACATCAGATTTAGCATCAGAGTCTAAATAAACATCAGTCTTAACATTGGATTCAGAGCCCCTTGAGTTAGAATCAGATTTAGATACTAAATATATTCATGACTATTTCAATATTGGTTATACATGCCTTGTAAATTAATTTTAATACATTTATGATCCTTCTACAATTTTTGAGGATGAGTAGTTTAGCTTCGACACAATTTTTCCTAGTATCTTCTAAAAGGATTGTACATCCTCTCGCCATTCCATTACCATTCTATAGGTCATTACCATCAACTAAAATATCTATATCATTAACATTCCATCTCCCATAAATGTTGATTTGGATCAACATAATCACACTTTGTTGAACTATATCCATGGTGACATAGCAGTTGAAGAAGAGCAAGGAGGCCAAGACCACATTTATATAGGAGAAGAAAACTCTCCTAGTGAAATTTTTTTAGAAGCACTAGAAGATAATCAAAGTCAAAAGTCAACATTCCTTAGTGAAACCTTCTCAAAGGTGCTATGGGACAATCAAAATAACTTCATTGGTGAAAACCCTTTTGAAGCACCAATAGCTAAGCATAAAAGTTCTTCACTACTTGATGAAGATAAAATCAAAGATCAAATCAAAATAGCTTCCAATATACAACCTAATAAGATAATAGCTACTCTTAAAATCAAACAATATAAAAATTATATGGTCTTATTGAGATAACAAGTCTTTGGCCCTGCCATAACTAAAATTAATTCAAATCTGACATCAACAACATTACGTGTGATTGAATATCCTGATCTTCATTTATTTCCCAATCATTCCACATTCCATTATCATCTACCATTCCATTTCACAATAAAACCTACCATCCATTATTTTTCCTTATTTACCATCCACATCTACACTTTCCTTTGCAAAGGCTATAGAGATACCTTGTCTCGATGTTTGAAGGAATCAAAATAAACGACCAATAAAGATCACAAAAACATTCTTGATAACCAAATCTATATTGAGTTATTGATAGAGTATATTTTTATATGAGGTGTGGGCTAGTACTTAACATGATTGAGTATTTTTTTTGTATCATTTTTTGATTAGCATGTGCATCTCCCCATCAATAGGAATAATAGAATAAAAAACCACACCTAGGCCAACAACATGCACCATACCATTTCACATTTCCATGTCATTTCCATTGCTATATATGCCTATTTACCATTATTGTAGATCCTAACCATTTACCCCATCACTTGGGGGAAAGCCTCTTACCATTTTATCTAATTTATCAAACTATCATTATCCTAAATGAATGCCATTCCATCCTATCATTCCATTCCTATCTAGACCAAAGCCTATTTTTAGTCATCCTACCTAATCATGTTTTGATCTTGGTTCATTTGGTTCTTCCTGCACCTTTTTTGAGATAATTCTAATCAAATTTCAATAATCAATCCAATCCATGTTTCAATGATAGTCTATGAAAGTAGTGTGATAGTTGATCTGGAAAGATATTTTTCATCATATATATGTGTTTGTTTATGTGACCCTAATTATAACTACCTATGGGAAAATAAATGTCTCACCAATCTTGTTACTAATTATAATATCCTGTGGAAAAATTATTATCATTCACCTATGCTATTCTATCCTAGTTATAACTGCTTATGGGCAAACTAGGGGTATCATTTATTTATCATGCATTGCTACATCACCTTGCCATTGTTGTTCTCATTTGACTAGCCATTTTCTAGATTTGAGAACTTGTTAGGACCTATTTGGTTTTTATTTACCTTTTGTGTGGATGGAAATACTATGACTTGAGGTGATTTTAGGACTATGTGGGTCATGCTTAATACATGTTGAGGTCACCTCATTCCCCCTTTCCATACACTCTCACCATTTTGTGAGAAACCTAAGACAAATGATCTTGCCATTTTGAAATTAGGTATTTTTTCATTCTCTAATGAGTTAAGATACCTCAAAATTCCAAAAACATTCTTAAAATTTCAAAAATCCTAAAATATTTGTCATGTCTAAGCCTAGTTAGTTATCCTTGATTTGCCTTACTAGGGCATTATCATTGTTATGATGCTTTCTTTTCATTTTGTTTTCAAGATTTCTATTTGTTCATTTATTTTAGGTTATTTATTTGTTTGCTTACCTATTTTTTTGCTTTCAGCACTATTGCCTCAACTTAGTCTATATGTGTTAAGTGGGTGATTCCTTGATCACATTATTCTTGATTCTATCCATATTCATACATTAATATTATCATCATGTTTTTAATCATTGGTTCATTATTTTCAAGTGTTTATTAAATCAGGAGTTAGTATTTATGCATATTTTTTCCAAGTCCTCATGGTGTTCTATCATGAAGACTAACATCACATGCTACAGTAAAAATTAGCTTCACAAAGGTCTATAATCAGTAGAGCTATAGAAGTTTCTTCTTGGTACCTTGGAAAATCCTTGAATCCCACCCTTGATCAATATAACTCATTTGACCATTCTAGTTGTACCATTGTCAATCAAGATGAGCATCTCCTCATTGATAAGTAGAACTAAATCATTTTATTGATCAATCTCATTCCTCTATCCATATCTTTCATCATTTTGTGCCCACTCATCTTTAATCATTATTTTAGGTTATATCCTTGAATTATGCTTTTTAATCAGCCTTAACTAGGGCACAATCATCTTTAGCCAATCTAGGTCCTTGTAATGATTATAACCACCTATGGGCAAATCATTATTTTGACTTTTAATCTTGATTATAATTTCCTTTAGGCAAATCAATATCCTTTTTACATCAATGCATGCAAGCATTTTCTCATTTGGATTAATCTCAACGATAAGTTAATTCCACCTTTCTTCTTATTTCTTTCTAAGGGACCATCCATCAAAAAATGTGATGGCCACTCCCTTGAGGGGTAATCATCTTAGGCTTTCCAAACACCATTTAGAGATTTGTTCTTCAACCATAATCTTCTTTTTGGTATACAGGCTATTTCTCATTATTTGAGAAGACATTACTTTTCCTATGGTTTTCAACATCTTCTCAAATAGGGGTAAACTATAGACACCTAAATCTATCCATCAATAACCCCCAATCAGGATTTTAGCCAATTTGTACCTAAAACGCACAATTTGGCCTAAAAACACTAAAACACACTAAAAGATTTGAAACTAACATATTCAAAAGCCAATTTTGGCCAGGGTATCACTAAATGGGGTAATGTAATTTATGGGATAGCTAACTTTGATAAGATCATTTCGAGTCAAAATGCCAAATTTATACCTAGGTGTTTTGGATTGCTCTTTCCTATCAAATCTTCTACACAAGAAACATGCCTTCATTATTTACTATTGGTAACATCCTAAATCAGAATATGGTTCTAATTCATCTAACATCACCTTCCAATCCTAATCCAATCAAATTTTGGACCAATAACAAGGCATTCTAATCAATTTGAATAATTTATACACAAAACACTTAAACATGCTTAAGAGATAGTTAAACCAAATTAGAACCTAATTAATAATTCCATGGAAACTTGTTGAATACTTAATTTTGGAAATGAATATTGAATATCTACATCATCAAGTGACCTCATTTCTTGGAAAGACATCCCTAGCCCTTAAATGCCACAAATATCTGGATTCATGCCTCCCATGCCTCATCAATGCCTTCCATGATGCCCTCTATGACTCTTAATTGCTCCTCTATCCCAAATATTGATGAACCTATTTATCAATTTCAATTTCAAAATTGGATTAATCCTTAGCGCCACATATCAATCTTGAGATGGATGGTTCAGGTTGATTCTGATCAATCTCAAAAATCTATAAATAAAGAGGCCATGAACATCATATCTAAGCTATTTTGGTGCAAAGTTATTATGCTCAAATATCTTCAAAGTCTTGATTATGAAAATTTATAATGCACAAATGGTTCCAAAATCTTCAAAATAGTGTTACAATCCCAAATTGATTACAAACCAAGCCAAGCCATAAGCCAAAGGTGCCAAGGAGAGATGAAGGTAGCCAAGCTTCTATTGCCAAGGACTTCATGATCACAAAGCCAAGCAAGCCACTACAACAAGCATTTTGAAGCATCCAAGGAAGGTAAAAGAGGATTTATTTTGAATTTTATTTGTGTGTTTCATTCATGTTTGTTAACTAAGCTCTCCCTAGTGTCTAGGCCTAGAGATGTTATGTTATTAGTGTGTTTCTTTCATTTTGTTTTCATTTTGGAAATAACACCATACTAACCATCCTCTCTTAAGTCAAATTATTAGATCACATTATGGTACACCCAGTGGGACTAGATGCATCTCACACCTGAATAAGATCATTTTGCAACTCTAAAATATTTATTTAGACCTTTAAAACTCTTAAAAAATGATTTTTTAACTTTATTTTGCCATTTTTGGTTGCCACAATTTTACACAGTAACCGACATTGACAAGTAAGACTGACATAAATTACATAGCTTAATCGATGTAGATTATCAAAACTGAGATTGGTTAGATTTTGGTTAGCCAAAGTAACCATCATCAGTTGTAATAACTAATGTTGGTCACTGTGTTTTTCTAAAAACATAGACCTAAGAGCTATTTTTCTAAAGTTCATTATTTCAATACCAAAGAGAGCTTCAAAGCTAAAGGACATGCTAACATTTTTGTTGTAGGACCAAGCTTGATATTTGTTTAAAACATGTTTAAATCACCTTCGCATGCTTAAAAATCAATTAGAAACCTTGTTTTCGTGTTTAATAAAGGACTTAGATGTTTTGGTGAATGTTTTCAAAGTTTGTAACTAAGACCAAGGGGTCAAATGAACACCACCAAATATTTTATTTTGAGTTTAAAATTGAACACACTTGTCAATTCTTATTTGTAATAGTTATTTAATCAAATTTTTTTTGGAAAAAAGAGGAATGTTGTGTGTATGCTCTTACATTTGTCCCCGATAGGGAACCCTTGGAATCAAAAGAACCATTCTTATTACAAATAGCCTAGTCCAAGGTTTAGAAAGAAAGTCATCTAAAGCACTCCCGAAAAACTCATCAAAGTTTAGGTGACCTTGAAAATGACCCTAAAGTCTTTCTACTTTCATGATTTCTTTATTTTTTTATCCATCTTGGCTTATGAAAGGGACTTCATCACCTCCCAAAAGTTCTTTAGGGAAGCTTTGACTTGGGGTTTCATCTCTCAACATTAAATTTATTTGGATCCTTTGGAGTTACACATGGGACATTGTGGCACTTTGGACATTGCACTATATTGAGTGAACAATAAGATGTAGTGGGTGAAAAAAGGACTAGACCTTTTTGTAACAAGCCAAGGGATACAGACTCAAAGTTTGTGCTTTTATTTTACATTGTTTGGAATGAAAGTCATTATGTAATTGATTCCCCTAGATCATTTGAAACTTGATAGTTTAGTCAAACCCACATGGCATACCCGTGCTAGGATTTGGATGGTTATACTTAGAGTATTTTGACCATTTCTCATTTGGTATGTTTTTTAGACTAAAACTTGTTTGTTTGCGTATAAGCCATGCCAAAACCAACTTGTATGTATGTCACTCTTTTGTCCAAAGATGTGTTATTCTAGCTATTTTACACCACACTTATGCATTGAAAATGTTTAAACTTATTTGTGTGTGTGTGATTTGAGTTGAGGAGGGTAGTGTTATGCTACCCAAATCATGTCAAACCATTTATGCCTTTGAGTCTTTTAAAACATAGAATTCATCACATCATTTGAGCATGCTTACACCTTTAGGATGATCAATTTATTTTAATACTAGTTTACCTTGCACCAAAAACCATTTATTTTGAACCATGTCATGTATACCATTTGGACCTTTATCTTGTGTCATCATGTTGTCCGATATTGTTTAGCTTGTTTGGTCAAATCCTAGTTTTCAACATTGAGTTTTCAATTAACCTTATCAAGTTTGGATTCAAAAATTGATTAATTTTTTTAGGCCTTAATTCATGGAGCTGATACACATATCTTTCTCTTTTGGGTTGCATAACTTCAGTTAATCAATTACCCAAATTTGAAAACTATTGATTGTTTGTGTGTTTAAAGCCTATCTTCATCATTGTGTGTGCCTTTATTTGGGGAAAAACTAGCATTTCTCAAAGATATTTTTGTCTTATACATTATGCTAACTAATCATGTTTATGTTTGATTTCATATGCTAGGTTTATGTCAAAGCTATTTCCAAACTTGTTAGATTAAATCAAATCACATCAACCTTTGTTTCAAGTCTATATTTTGATGCCATTTGGCCAAAATTCCAAGTGTATGCATATTTGTTTGAGCCTAGCTTTTGACTCCATGTTTGGACAAAATACCTAGTAGTTAAACTTTTCCCTTTCTAGTTTAGACCCTATTTGGAGCACTTTAACCTAGACCTTTGACATGCCATTTTTTATCTAGACACTTGACCTTTTGAGAATATGACATTTGACATTAGAAATTTGATGTTAGATTGTTTTATGCCAAGTATTAGCACAAATCATTTTGGAGATATAGCTCCAATTTCATACCATATTAGAGATATAGCTCCACCCCTTCGACTAAGTTAGACCAATCTTGAATCATTTGTGCTTTCAACATAGTTTTTTAGAGTTTGTGGAACTTTAAGCCTTTTTGTTCAGAAGCTTTCATCAGTTACGTGGATATGTCTAGCTACACTTATTGTGGATTCACTTACAATTCAACTTATAATAGAATGGTTGTATAAAATGACTTTTATGGATTTAGTCAAGACCTCAATGATGTTAATATGGTTTGTGGGATAGATTTCTATCCACCTCATATTAATCATTCATGGGAACAAAATCATGAAATAACTTACGATCCAATTCGAGACCTTGATTGGTATGAAGAGGCTTGTGAGGAGGAATTTGAAGACCCAACTATAGATAATGTTTTTCGGGATATAGATCCATACCCTATTTATAATAATCACTACATGGAACATAGTCAAGAACCAGCTTATGAGCCAACTCACGACTGGGATGATATGGTTTATGAGGAAGACTTGGATGCTTTGGCTTGTGAAAGTAATAAAGATACACCACATTACATCATTTCTAATCTAGGACCACAATATTTCACCATTCCCATACCAAGACCTCATAATTTTGTTTGTATAATCAATTAGGTTCCATAATGCCAAACAATTTCTCTACCAAGACCTCATCCTTTGGCTTGTGCAAGCAATCAATCTACATAACGCCCCTTCATCATTATAAGACCTAGTCCTTTAGATTGTGTGGGAAATTAGTCCCCACAACACCCTATTTTTACCATCAGAGGACTTTTTCCTTTAGCTCATGTGAACAATCAAGCTCAAGGCCCTACCATTATCTAACCACAAGTCATTCCTCATCTAGTACCAATCCCAACCAAACCTCAACATATCCAATCATTTATAGACCAAGCTATGTTCAAAACTATTTTCTCCAGCTCATTGGAAACCAACAACAAGAGAACCAACCAATCTGAGATGTTTCTAATGAATCAACCATTTGTGATAAGTCAACCTGTGATAAATTACCTATTGATCCTATACCATTTGTTGAGGAGTCTCACTCTGATGAGCTAGTCTTTACTGAGTCACTTCTTAATGATTATAAATGCCTTTGGGTGCATCATTACCTTGACCATGTTCATATTTGTCAATAGTCTCTTGACCTTTTTCTCATCGTAGAGGAGTCTCACTTTGATAAACCACTCTTTATGGAGCCCATCATACCATTACAAGTTGTTACTTATCTAATACCAAATACTCAACAAGATACCATTATAACAAAGTACCCATCAGATGAAGAATCAGAGTTAGAGTCAAGTTTTAGTCTTATATCAACATCATATTTAACATAAAAATCAAAATCTGAATCAACATCAGTCTTAACATCAGATTTAGAGTCCCTCAAGTTAGAATCAAATGTAGACAAAGAATATGTTCATGGTTGTTAGAACATTGGTTATGCATTCCTCATAGATCAATTTGAATACATTTGTGATCCTTCTATTATTTTTGAGGAAAAGTACTTTAGCTTTGACATAAGTTATCCTAGTATCTTCTATGAGGATTATGTAGCCTCTCTCCATTTCATTACCATTCCACAAGCCATTACCATAAACCAAAATAGCCATATTATTGATATTCCATCTCCCACAAGTGTTGATTAGGATTGATATAATCACACTTTGTTAAAATACATCCATAGTGACATAGTAGTTAAAGAAGAGTAATGAGGCCAAGACAACATTCATGTTGTAGAAGAACACTCTCCTAGTGAAACCTTTTTAGAGGTGCTAGGATATAATCAAAGTTCTAACTCAGCATATTCTAGTGAAACTTTTTTGTAAGTTCTAGAAGATAATAAAATTCAAAATTCAACATTCCTTAGTGAAATGTTGTTGAAGGTGCTATGGGACAATCAAGACAACTTCATTGGTGAAAAACTCTTTGAGGCACCAATAGATGAGCATAAAAGTTCTTCACTAGTTGATGAAGATAAAATCAAATATCAAATCAAAATAACTTCCAATCTATAGCCTAATCAGATGTTAGTTACTCTCAAGATCAAACAACAAACAAATCTGGTGGTCCTATCAAGAGAACAAGTCTTCAGCCTTTCCACAACCAAAATTATGTTGAATTTGACATTAGTAACCTTATGTGTGATTGAAAGTCTAGATGTTCATTTGTTTCCCCACCATTATACATTCCATTATCATCTACCATTCTATTTCACAATCAAACCTACCATCCATTATTTGTCCTTGGCTACCATCTATGTCCACACTTTCCTTTATAGAGGCTATAAAGATACCTTGTCTTGATGCTTGAAGGAATCAAAATCAACAACTAGTAAAGATCATAAGAGTATTTTTGACAACCAGATCTACATTGAGTTCTTGATAGAGTAGCTATTCAAATGAGGTGTGGGCTAGAAATTAAAATGATTGAGTATTCTATTTGTATCATTTAATGATTAGGACGTGCATCTCCATCTCAACAAGAAAAATAGAATCATATGCCATTTACCATACCCAAGATAAAAACATGTATCATATCATTTCACATTCCCATTCCATTTCCATTATTACATATCCTTTTGTCATTATCATGTATCCTTATATTCACCCCATCACTTGGGGGTAAACCCTCTTACCATTTTATCCATCCTATCATTCCATTCCTATATAGATCAAAGCCTATTTTTAGTCATCCTACCCAATCCTATTTTGATCTTGGCTACACTTTTTGTGAGAGTATTTTGATTAAGTTTAAACTCTTATCAAATTTTTGTTTAAATGAAAGTCTATAAAAGTAGTGTGATAGTTTATCTAACAAGATATCTTTCATTTTCCATCCTATAAAAATTTTGTTTTTGTGATCTTGATTATAACTGTCTATGGGCAAATAAGTGTCTCACTAGTCTTGCTACTAATTATAACTACCTATGGGAAAATTAGTATCATTAACCTATGCCCTTGTATCCTATTTATAACTACCTATGGGAAAAATAGGGGCAACACTTATTTATCATGCATTGCCACATCACCTTGCCATTATTATTTTCATTTGACTGACCATTTACTGGATTTGAGAACTTGTTGGGACCTAGTTGGTTTTTCCCCACCTTTTGTGTAGATGGAATTACTATAACTTGAGGTCATTCTAGGACTATTTAGGTCATGATTAATTCATGTTGAGGTCACCTCAATCCCCCTTTCCATACACTTTCATTGTTTTGTGAGCAACCTAAGCCAAACACTCTCACCATTTGTGAGCAGGTATCTTGCCATTCTGTAACAAGTTAAGATACCTCAAAATTATTAAAACATTCATAACCTTTAAAAAAAATCCAAAAATATTTGTCCTGTCTAAGCCTAGTCAATTATCCTTGATCCACCTTACTAGGGGATTATCATTGTTAGGAATCTTTCTTTTGCTTTTGTTTTCAAGCTTTCTATTTGTTTTTTTATTTTAGCTTTTTTGTTTGTTTGTTATTTTATTTATTTGTTTATTTGGTCACTTGTCTGTTTGTTTACTTTCAGCATTATTACCTCAACTTAGTCTATATGTGTTCATTAGGTGATTCCTTATGCACATTATTATTGAGTCTAACCATATTCATCCATTAACATTGTCATCATGGTTTTTATCATTGATGTATTATTTTTTGAGTGTTTATTGGATCGAGAGTCAGTCCTTATGCATTTTTTGGCCAAGTCTTCATGGTTTTATATCATGAAGCCTACCATCATATGCTATAGCAAAATTAGCTTCAATAAGGTCTAAAATCAATGGAGTTGTAGAATTTTCTCATTTTCAAATTGGCAAATCCTCCCATGCACCTTGATCAATCAACACATTGACCATTCTAGTTGTATCATTGTTAATCAGGATGAACATCTCTTTGTTAGTAGGTACAACTGAATCATTCACACTAATCAATCTTATTATTCTATTCATCTATTTCACCACTTTTCACTTGCTCATTTTTAATCTATATTTTATGTTATATCCTTGAGTTATGCTTGATAATCAGCCCTAACTAGGGCACCATTAGTTTTATCCAATCTAGGTTTGCTTAATGATTATAACCACCTATGGGCAAATCATTATTTTGACTTTTATTCTTGATTATAACTACCTTTAGACAAATTAACATCCTTTTTACATCAATGCATGCAAGCATTTTCTCATTTGGATTAATCTCAACCATGGGTTAATTCTACCTTTCTTCTTGTTTTTTTTTGAGGGATCATCTAATAAAAAATGTGATGGCCACTCCCTTAATGGGGCATCATCATAGGCTTCCAAAAAACCATTTAGAGCTTTGTTCTTCAACCATCATATTATTTTTGGCATACAAGCCATCTCTCATTTTTGAGAATATATTGCTTTGCCTATGTTTTGTAACATCTTCCCAAATAAGGGAAAACTATAGACACCTATATCTAGCCACCAATAACCTCTAACCAGGATTTTGACCAATTTCTACCTAAAATGCATAATTTAGCCTAAAAACACTAAAATGCATTAAATGATTTGAAACTGACATATTCAAGTGCCAATTCTAGTCACGGTATCCCTAAATGGGGAAATGAAATTTATGGGAAAGCTAACTTTGATTAGATCATTTCGAGTCAAAATGTTAATTTTGCACTTGGATGCTCTGGATTGCTCTTTTCTATCCAATATTTTGCATAAGACATGTACCTTTGTTATTTGATATTGATAACATCCTAAATGGTATAATGGATCCAATACATTTGACATTTCCTTCTAATTGTAATCCATTCAAATTTTAGACCAATAAAAAGACATTCTAATCAATTTGAGTAATTTGTGCACAAAGTGCTTAAACATGCTTAAGAGCTAATTAACCTAGATCAAGGCCTAATTAAGAATTCCATGGAAACTTGTTGAAAAAATTATTTTGGAAATGAATATTGAATATCTACATCATCATATGACCTCATTTTTGGGAAGACAACCCTATGCCATAAATGCCACAAATATCATGATTCATGCCCTCCATGCCTCATCAATGCCTTTCATGATACCCTCCATGCCTGTTAATTACCCTTTTTCCAATGTCATGATGAGGATAATTACAAAATTAATTCTTAAAATTAAATTAATCCTCAACCACACATCTCAATCTTATGATAGATGGTTTAGGTTGATTTTAGACATTTGCAAAAATCTATAAATAGAGAGGCCATGAACATCATTTCTAAGTTATTTTGGTGCAAAGTTATTATGCTTAAATATCTTCAAAGGACTTGATAATATAAAGTTATAATGCCAAATTTATTCTAAGATAATCCAAGACAAGCCACAAAGTTCCAAGGATAAATGGAGGTAGCCAAGCTTCCATTGCCAAGGACTTCATAAGCACAAGCCGAGCAAGCCACTACTACAAAGGCATTTGGAGCATCCAAAGAAGGTGAAATAATTATTGTGTTTTATTCCTTAATTTTTAATTTTATTTGTCATTTATTTTTGTTACCAATATCTCCCTAGTGTTTAGGCCTAAATATGTTATGTTATTAGTGTGTTTCTTTCATTTTGGAACTAACACCATACTAACCATCCTCTCTTGAGTCAAATTCCTAGATCACAATAGAGGAATGGTTGAATGATATCAAGATAGAGTGAGTAAATTCAAGTGTAATATGATAATAGTGAATTCAAGAGAATCAAAAAGTTGAAACATAGTGCTTAGGCAATGTATCATCACCTACAAGAGTCCTTTTACTTCCCTAATAAGCACCTATAGTTTATCTGTAGACTAGCTCAAGCTAATAAAGTGCAGGTGTGGAAGGTTGACAGAGGTGTATGTTAAATATGGACATGTTAAAATAACTACCATAGTGATAATATCACATTACCATGTGATTTAAATTATCAATAACCTTAGAGATAGTCATAGCTAAATTTTCTTAAACCCTATCAAAATCTTGCACACAGTCATAGGCATAAAAACTAGTTTTAAGAAAAATTGAAGTGTTAAGGCCTATTGGGAATGGAATATATTTGAAAAATTGGTATAGAGTGTCATAATGACCTAATAAATACCTCCATCGTATCATTTTGGATAGACAAATAGTGGAAGTGTCCTCTATTGTGTCTCAGACCAAAGATACTCCATGAGCAACATAACCTACATACCTAATGTTTCAATGGTGAAAGGATGGAATGGAAATTCCTAAATGATTTTTGGATGATGTATAAAGTTTATTTGAAGGTTATTTTTTTTTAAAAATCACCTAAAGTCATTATAAACCCTCATAGGTGGTCATATTCTCAAAACACAATCCATGTCTATTAGGCCTAGAATTAGACATAAACCCTCAAACTTCCAAAATTCATTCATATGAACATATTATCTACTCAATCAATTTGAGATAATTCGTGGGAGATTTTAGGATTTTTTGAACTCATTGGTTTGTAGATAACATTTAAAATTGGTCATTTTTGGCCTAATTTCATCTAAGAGGTATACAAAATACATAATAAGAATCGAGAAGCCATTTTATTTCACTCATATATATATATATATATATATATATATATATATATATATATATATATACACACACACACACACACACACACACACACACACACACACAGATGAGTTAAATGGGACCTCAATCACTTATGGAGAGTTAGGGGTCATGAAATCAAAATCAATGGCATTAGTTTGGGGATTAAGTGTATAAGTTTTATTAATTATTAGTAACAAGCTAAATGACCTAAAAGCCTCTCTAAACCCTCTCAAGAACTTGATGAGAAAGATATGGTGTGAAATGCATCTAAGAGGGGTTAGTTGATTGGGAAAGTGTATTGGATCCATTTTTAACTCTCTCAATATCCTCATCACTTAGTTGTTCCATACTATCACTTGTATATAGATGTCTAATTTTGTGTTTTTTGTAGGATTTGAGGTGTTTTATAGGTACATAAGGGAATTAATAGGTAAAGGATATTGTGGAAGGTGTGAAGATATATTTTATAACTCTTGATTCTAAATTATCACCTTGGTCATACCTAGAAACCCCTCTATTAAGTTGGTCATTATAGGTAATCTTGAACAAGATAGTGAGAAAGAGTGTGACTACTTAATTTAGAAGTGAGAAGTGTGATACTAAGTTTTTTGAGGCATATATGATAGACCAAAGGATAAATAAGTCTGAATAGGTTTCTAAAACCTATGAAATAAATCTCCTTGAACATTTTTAGGTCACCCTAGTAATAAGTATGTGAATTCAGGCCTAAAGGTCTAGTGAGCAACTAAAAGGAAGTGAAAAAAAAGTGTCAAGGAGGAGGTTATAAATTAAAAGGATAAGATGAATTAAAAAAATAATGATTCCACCTCATTAGGATATATTACATGTGTCAATGGCTTAAAATATAGTTCAAGACAAGTTAGTGGATTCCTCTTCAAGGAGGTAGTTTCAAAAAGGATAATGAATTGTCGATATACCAACTTCAAGGAGATATTATGTTTGTGATAGAGACTTTTACAATGGAACTTCATGAATTATTTTCCAACTCCTTTTCTTTCATTGTAATTGGTCTTCAAGACTTGACACTTATCATGATGAATCTTTAATGCCACTTCTTCTCTATCCTCTCCTATGCTCTATATATTCAAATCATTTTGGGAATGTAAATAGTCCACAATTAGTATGGTGAAGCCCTGATAGTTTGACATCTTGTTTTATATTTTAATAAATTTATAAAGTTTATTTATTCTCTATAATTATTTCTTAAGTATTTCAAGTAGTCCATTTAGATGATAAGTGATGAATGATTTCTCCTTGCTTCTATTCTACTCTTGTATGCATTATGTGAGTAGCATTTTATTATAACAGATATCATGAAGTGTATATGTTTGTTAGGTGTGTTTTCAAGGGTGAGAGGGATTAGAAATTCTAAGATAATACCTCCTATCTACCCACCTCTAGATATGAATAACAATATATCTACATGTAGAAACACTTATGCTATAAGAACATTAAGTTGATATCAATTTTAGTAGTCTTCTTTATTAGTGTAATTGAAATTATGTTTATGGAGTTATCTTTGGTGTATCACCTTAATTAGAATAGGTTGATTTTATGTTTCCTTATTCCCTTTTCACCCATAATAGTGATTAGTCTAGTTTAGTGTGTGAACCTAAAAGATAGACCAAGGGAGCTAACACTTCAAATCTAGAGATCTATCTCTTGTAGTAGATTGCCTATATACAGAGATAGTTCCATGTTATCCCAAATTTGAGGTCTCATTGACATATATAGGGTGTAAATGTGGGATATAATATTTTTTTTATTCTTGGTGGGACTTGAATTCTAAGAAGGTTATTCAAAGTGGATGCTTGCTTTAACAATAAGAAGGTTGTAACAAGACACTTCCTACAGTATCTAATGAGTCCAACATTTGACTCTTGGTTGTAGACTAGTGCATTATTTCATGCCTAAGGTAAACACAACATCTCTTAATAAAGTCATTCACTTTAAATTCCAAAAGATTCATCATTATTAATATAAATAAAATAGATTTTCTAACACCCATCCTTACCCAAAGAGATCAAACCTTTCTCATAAACCTATTGTAAAGTCCTAAATATACCATGGCAAAGAACCTACCTTTTATTTCCTTCAAATTTTATATTCCTCTAAGACTTTCCATTATGATGGCATCCCCATATCTACCCTTAAAAGTGTTCCCTTATACACTGGTAAGACTGTCATTACCCCTATTGAGCATATTAGAAATATTACTAGCTTCTACAAAATACATCACATTATTGAGGGGAACATAGATATTAGGTTTTTGGATATCTCTTTCAAATGAAAATTTGTTAACTAGTATGGTACATTAGTCCCTAGATATATCACCACATGGGATGAGTTGGGATATGCCTCAAGGAGAAGATTTGAAGACAAGAGTGACAATTTATCATTGATTGAGTAGTTTACCAACATAAGGAGAGTACCTCAATAGGTTATCCAATATTTTAGAAGCAATGGGATAGGATCTCAATATTGGTAAGACCTACTACACATCATTATTTATTTTACTATCTTAAATCTTTTGATAGTGATATTTCAATGATGATACAATCTATAGGAGTAACACTTTGCTCAATTCCTATGAAGTGGCTATTAAGGTAGAGAATTATTTTATACAGTGTAGGAAGACTTCCCAAATACCTCCCATACCTCTATTCCCTAGTTTTTAAACCCCTACATATGTTTTTTGTCTCAATCCTACACTTAAACATAAGCATGTTGCCGCTAATCAGCCAAGTAAGCCTAATGAGGAAGAAATAATGAGGGATATGGAATAAGATATCTTAGGTCTCAATAGTATTATCTAATAGTAACAAGTTATGACTTTCCAAATCCACTACCAACATAATCAGTCCTATCCAAACAATCAAGGAAATAAACCACCCTTTTAAGGTCATCATCAAGGTCAAGGATATCTAGTTCAATAAAAATACTATAATTGTTGTAATACCAATGTTCCCTAAACTTCAAGAGAATTATTTCCCAATAAAAAAATCATTTCAAAATAACATGATGGTCAAAATTCATGGGATGAACCTCATGACCCATTCACCTATGTTAATTAGTCCTTTAATCAAGATTTCATGGAAAATTTGGGAACAATACCATCCATAACTCAAGATGAGGTACCTAATAGAGGAGAGAAAAATGTGAAGAGTTATTATATGGGGTATACCTTATTAAACTAGAGAAAAAAGACTCATGTGTTGTGAATTAACAAGTGCAGTCAAGAAAATATTCAAGTCCTATAGCTAAAAACATAAGGTCAAAGAGGAAGTAAATTAAAGAGATTCAAGGGGCTGGTAATGGTGCATCATTGAGTGTTAAAACATACCAAAGGGTATTTATGTATAATACAATTCCAAATACACAATTTGATCAAATAATTTATAATGTTATGAGCTCTCTCACATCTCATAATGCTCAAGATGAGGTAATTAATGGAGGAGAGAACAATGTGAAGAGTGCTCAAGTAGGGTATACCTTATCTAATCGGTATAAATATGACTACTGTGTTGTGAATTATCAATGGTAGTCAAGAAAATATTCAATTCCTATAGGAAAATACATAAGGGCAAAGAGTAAGGAAATTAAAGAGGTTTAAATGGATGGTAATAGTGCATCATTAAGTATTCAAAAATCCCAAAGGGAAGGTATGTATAATAGAGTTATAAATACACAAGCTGATAAAATAATTTATAATGTTAGGATATCTCTCACATCTTAGAATACTTAAAGTATAGGTAGTACTATTCCTACTAGTGGACAAGTAGAGGTTAATGGCTCTTTCACTAGCATTGTAGAGAAGACGAAGAAGGCTCATGTGAATGTGGGATACACTTGAAATAGTTAGAAAAGAATAAATTGTTGGAATCATATAAATGATAATTTGGTGGTGGGGGGGGGGGGGTGAATTAGTGTCTTCAAACAATCATTAAATTCTACTTAAGCATACATGAACCATTCATACAAACATGAACATCTAGAAAATCATATACAACCATACAAAATCATGAAACCCATTACATATTTATGAAAAAGTAAAGGGGTAGAAAAGCCAATTATATATTTAAATGGAATATATTAATATAAGATAAAAATTAATCTTTAGTGAAGCACCAACTCTACATGGACCACCAACCCTAACTAGTCAAGAACCCACTCAACTAGGCTTTAGTAAACACCAACATGCAATGAGGCACCACCCCCTAGATGACTCAACACCAAATAAGCAACCTAAGACTTTTTTATCACCTTTTTAAAAAAAAATTTCTCACATAATAGATGATGATCACCTTGTTTATCTCTTTTCACTCTTCTATCCCTTTCAAATTGCCTTCTAGGCTTCTTCGCTCAACTAAGTCTATTCAAGACACATTAGGTCATATAACCTTGATAATCATCTATATTACCCATGTTAAATATTAATTATAGTTTATATACAACCATAAAATTTTCTATAATACCTACTTTGGCTCTTTAAAGTGTTATTTCCTTTGTTTTCACTCACTTATTCTCTAACTCATCAATTAGTATTATTAGGCCTTATTTTTATACAATCCTTTAGATCATACACCTCTTGGTATGCCATACAAACTTACACATATTTTTAAACCTTAAAATATGTATTATAGCACATTTCATACATGAATCAGTAATTAAAATAGGTTATACTCAACTTAAAATACCAAAACCTCTTTTAGGCCTTAATGAGACCTAATTCAATTAGGC
Source organism: Torreya grandis (assembly GCA_037957365.1). Lineage (NCBI taxonomy): Eukaryota > Viridiplantae > Streptophyta > Pinopsida > Cupressales > Taxaceae > Torreya > Torreya grandis. The sequence continues at coordinate 1,379,495 of JARHVA010001982.1, read as the reverse complement.
CTTCATTAGTACATGTTTTCCTTTGATATTCTTGGGAAAATTTAAAAATACACAAATGGTAGGAAAAATTAATATACCACTCAAATATACCCACACTAATCTCATCTTAGGTCCATGACACTTTATATCTCCAACCACCTCTTGAAGCACACCATTAGTACTATTCACATTAGGACTGCATATACATAGAAAGGTGTATATTGATCAAATAGAGATAAAATATTATTTATACACACAAAAAATAAAATAAATAAACCCTAAAAGACCTTAAAATATTCACTAAGTGTATTATACTTAATCACATAGGGAAAAAAGAGTCAAAAACACTCATGCAACTTACTCATTTAGAACTGCCAATTTTCCTTAAAGGCTAGTCATGGTGACTAAAACCTCCAAAACACTATATATAAAACTTAAATGAATTATTATTAATTTATAAAAACATTTTAAATCTCATAAACATATTCAATTATAAACATAATATTGTCTAGTGGCAACTATCGGTCATATACACTAATTCGTTGACCTCACTACACATAGATCTCACTGAGTTAGACAAGTCATTTGGATTCCTAATTTTCACTATTATACCTAAATTCAAAGGTTTTTACCAAGAATTAATATGAAATTACAGTATAAAATAACATCTCCATGTAATGGTTTCATCAATCTATCATGATAACACATTCTTAATCATCTTCTCACTATTGCCTAGGTTTTTCACTGTTTCCACAATTAGGCCTATTAGTGATTGGATGACTTAGATGAATATTTTAGAAAAATTAAGGGATAAAAAATATATATAAACCATCATGGACATGAATAATGAGTCTCAATATTCATCCTCCATCCATTTTCATACTTTTACTTGGTTAACTCTGACTGTTAAAGTAAATATCTTAGAAATTAACACTTTCCTATAGGGCCTATTCACACACCTAACAATTCAATAATTATTGGAGGTGCTTGGGAGAGTTTAATACAACCTATAATATCTTATTTTATTATACCATTCCATTATGGTCAATTTTAATCAACATCTTCAACATCAAGTCCTTATTAGGGTTCTAAGAGGGTTTAAACCTATTTTTATTATTAATAATCATTCATAAAGCATAGCCCCTAAATAAATAAATAAATTATTATAATTTTTATCTGGGATCCTTACCCATATACCATGATATATTAGGTTACAAATCAATTTTTTTATGAGCTAATGAACACAATAAAATCCTTCTCGAGTTGATAACCCTTCATTCAGAGCACCTTAGAGACCTTAAAACAACTTTTCATACCTTGTCCTTCAAACTATGACCTATAATTTTATAAAAAAAATTGAAAAAACATGAAAAAATAATTAAAATTATTACATTATCTCAAAAATGTTTAAATATTATCATGACCCCTTAATAGGCTATACTATCTCTCTTTGCTTTATATACCTTGACTTGTAAATCACATTAGGACTTAAACTAACCTTCATGGCTCTTTTAATTCATTCTCCACCTTAATCACATAATAAAACAACCTATTTCATGATTAATAACTACCATACATGATTTTCATGATTTTAAAATAGATCATGATACCTCATTAGACCATGAAGGGTCTAGAAGTGGTCTAGGTATAGACTTGGCCTACAGGTCCTACCCCTATAGGCTCATCCTAAGACTCTCATGAGTGCTCCAATTTCTATAATATATTATAAATAAACCTCATATAACCACTCATGCCTTTTTTCACTCATCTCACCAAGCCACCATGCTCATACCTTCTTACAAGGTCTTTTCATGACATGACTAGGCTTAAGCTACTCAAAGACCTATACCTTCATGAAACCATAAGGCATTGGTTTCCTTCAAATTATCTCTTTTTCCTTCAAATTATATTTCATGAAAACATCCTTCAGTGACAACACTCTATCAATTCCCTTGTCACATCAACATACTACCAACTAGGCACATATTCTCAATGACATCAACCTTATACAAGATGTACCATTGACATCAATGAAAATACTAAAAAATATCACCCTTTGTCATTTATGGTAAAAAATCTCATTAAATTATCTAAAAACTAAAATTATCCCTCATTCTTAACTTCCTCCCCCTTTTTCAACTCTTTAGATCACACTCCTTGCAACTAAAATATTCAACACACAAAACTATGAGTTTATGAGTCATAATACAAACATGCCTCCTATATCTTCATGCATACCTTATTAGAATAAATCAACTGATCTTGGAGATAATGAACCACCTGATTACCTCCCCCTAAGTATTTGGATTATTCAATGATTATTGGTGGTAGGAATTACACCCAATTACTATCTTAGATGTTCAAATGTTTCCTTTGGAAGTGGTTTACTAAAAATTTATATAATCTAATTCTATGTAGAAACATATTCAATTATGAGACTTTTTTCACTTACCTTCTCTATTAGAAAATGATACCTGATGGGAATGTGCTTATTCCTTATGTGATGGAAGGGTTATTTGAGATTCTTATATCACTTTTATTATGATAATAGATTGGGTTAGGACCAGCATACTTCACCTTGTTGTATGTTAGGGTCTATCTCATACATAAGACCTAAGTGCAACATGAAATTGATAGAATGTACTCAACCTCATAAGTGGATAATCTTACTAATGGTTTCTTATTATTGATCCATGAAACTAGACACCCACATAAGAAAAATGTTCCTCTACTAGTACTCTTGTTATCATCTAGCCTTCCTACCCACTCTTCATCTGTATAGGCTATCAAATTGAACTCCTTAATCCTTGGATACATAATCCATACTCCATAGTCCCCTTGAGATACCTAAGAATCCTTTTTAAATCTTTTAGATTATTTTACTTTAGATCTACTTGAAACCTTCCCACAAGACCTACTGATTTCATGATTTTAGGTCTAAAGGCATTAGTGTTTATCAAAATTCCAATCATTGACCTATATGATGTTTAATTAACCTTTTTAGTCTCATATTCCTTGCTCAACATACACCCTATGATCATAGATATACTAAATACCTTGAAATATTCCATATAAAACTTCTTCAACATTCTCTTATGTACCTGGCTTTTGAAATGAATATAACTTTTTTGTATTGAGTGATTTGTAACCCAAGAAAGAATGATAGTTTTCCTAGCATGGAAATCTCAAAAAAATTATTCATCACCTCTACAAAGCCTTTAGTAATGTTCTCATTATTTCCACCAAAAATGATTTCATCCACATAAACAATACTATCAACTGATGGTTATTTTTTAACTTTATATATAGATTACTATCTAAAACTCCTCTTTTGAATCCTTGATCCAAAATATACCTATCCAACCTAGCATACCAAGCTCTAGGATCTTGTTTTAGACCATAGATAGCCTTTTTCAATATGTAAACATATTCCTTGTCACTTGATAGTGATAACCCCTCAAGTTACTCTATATACACTTCTTCCTAGAAACTCCCATTCAAAAAGGTATATTTTACATCCATCTGGTATACCTTGAACCCTTGTAATCTTGCATATACTAGAAATAGTCTGATGCCTCTAATATTGATACTAGCTCAAAATTCTCCTTAATGTATACCCATTTAACTTATGCATATCCCTCTCATACAAATTTAAAATTGTTCCTAGTGACTTCTCCATCTTCATTCAACTTGTTTCTAAACATAATTTTATGCCAATGACATTCTTATCTTTAGGCTTAAGAACTAGTTCCTAAGTCTCATTCTTCTTTATTTGTTTTAAATCCTCATTCATAGCTCTTATCCAAAATTTATCTTTTATTGAATCTATAATATTCTTAGGTTTAATATTAGATAATATATGAACATTATCTTGATTTATATTACTTATTAATATTCTCCTTGTTGCATATCTACATTCTTATTGCCAATGATTTGAGATTCAGGATGATATCTTTGAATCTATCTTAAGGGGAATTTTTAGTCCCATCTCTCCTCAACTTATTTTTTTCCTCATCAACCTCTATATTTTATTATCCATTATTGAATTTAATATTCTATAAATTATCCTTTGACTATGAGTGTGATTTCCTTATCTCATCAATCTTCACATTGGTGATTTCCATTATCTTTTATAACCTCTTGTTATAACATCTATAGGATATGTCCATTGATGAGTCTCCTAATAATATAACTTAATTAGATATTTAGTACAACTTTCCTAAGTATTCATCATATCTTTTTATGAAACATTTACTCCCAAACAATCTAAAGGTTCCACATTAGCAGGTCTACCTTTCCATAGTTCATAAGAAGTCTTTTCATCATTAGTCCTTGTCTATCCTCTATTCAAAATATAAAATGTATTTTTTATTGCCTCTCTACAATATCCATAATATAATATAGACTCATTTAGCATAGTTATAGCCATCTCTTGAGTTGTCCTAATATTTCTTTCCACTACCCCATTATGTTGAGGTGTCCTAGCTACTAAGAACTATATCCTTATTCCATGAATCACATATAAGTCATCAAACTCATAAGAACAAAACTCTCCTCCTCTATTATATCTTAGACACTTGATCTTACCATTCTTCTCATTATCAATAAGATCCTTGAATTCCTTGAATTTCTAAATATATTATAACTTTTCTTTCAAGAATGCTACCCAATTCATTCTTGAGTAGTCATCTATGAATAACATAAAGTAACCATATCCTTGAATGATTTGAATTATTTTAGGCCCATAGAGATCAGTGTGTATTAATCTAAGGTCTTGCAGTATATTACTCCTTGGGCTTAAACCTTCTTCTAGTATGCTTACCATATTGATATGCCTTGAAAAGTATGTTTTTAGGTTTGGTGATCTTAGGCATGTTTTTCAAAGACTTCTTAATGATTATATTGACTAGATTATCAAAGTTTAGGTGAACTAAAATTTTATGCCATATCCAACATTCATCCATCTTGATCATAAATCATATCTCTTTCTTGATCTCATTCAAGACATATAAATTATTCTCAGTCCTCTTAACATTGGCAATTAGCCTTTCTAATTTGTCTCTCCTTATCTGACACCCTCTATCATGAAATGTTAGTATGTGTGCTTGATTAAAAAATATGAGTTACACTAATCAGGTTATGTTTCAAACCTTACACATACAACACATTCTATTTCCTAGTCTTCCCATTGTCCAAACTTAATATACCCTTGTCAACTATATTGGTAATTGTGTTGTATCCAAACCTCACTATTCCTGTAGTATTCTTATTCAATGAGATGAACTTATTTTTGTATCTTGTTATATGGATTGATAAAACACTATATATATATATTTACCATTTCATTCCTTCATCTTGAATGTGAAAGGTAGTCTAAGCTATCATAAAATCCACATTAGTCTTCTTTTCCTCCTTAGCAAATAGTCCACCTTGACTCTTCGACTCAATATGATCAGTCCTAACTTTATTTGGCTTCCATACCAATGTTTTACCCTTATCATGCACTCTATAAGCTTCATATATCTTATTTAATCTTGAGTAATTTCTAATTCTATTAGAACATAATCTTACAATGTGTCCCATATTGTGATAACTATAGTAAACAACATTTTTGTACTTACCTCTTGACTAATCACTCCTTTTTCCATGGTATCATAATAACTTATACCTTATTGAAATGAGATGACTAATTAGTTTTTTAATGTTAGTATTATTGACTTTTTGAATTCTCACACTCTTTCTCAAAATTGCTTATCTTGTCTATGATTTGCTCATGCTCAACCTTCAAAGAATCTAGCTTTGTCTTTAACTAGTCATACTCAACTTCCTTTGATCTAAACCTTGTATTGATAACTTCTAATTGATTCATAATATCTTTGATAGTATTATTTTTATTTTTAAAATTATCAAAGGCACTTATGAGTTCATTTTCAATTTTTACTTCATATTCTCCTTATTCACTATCATAGTAGACTTCTTCATCATACATGTTGTCTTCTTCTTTTTGATCACTAGACACATTTTTCTTCTTAGAATCACATTCATGATATTATACTTTATTAAAAAGACCAAGATATAATACGAATTATTGGAATAATAATCACTAATAGGGGGTGAATCAATGTCAATAAATAATCATTAAATTCTACTTAATCATACATGAACCATTCATACAAACATGAACATCTAGTAGAACATATGCAACTATACATGGTCATGAAACACATTACATATGTGAGAAACCCTCAAGGGGAATTAAAAAAACTAATATATTAAATTTTAATACATATTATAAGACAAAAAACCAATCTTTATATAATCACCAACTCTGCATGGAGCACCAACCCCAACTAGTCAAACACCCACTCAACTAGGCTTTAACAAGAATAAACATATAAGGAGGAACTAACCCCATAGATGATTCAATACCAACTCATCCACATAAATTTTTTTATCACCTTAAGGAAACCTTATTTATCACACAAAAATTTATGATAACTATCTTTATCTCTTCTCACTCTTTTATCCCTCTCGAATTACCTTCTAGGATTCTTCACTCAACTAGGTCTCTTCAAAACAAATTAGGTCATATGAACTTCATATTAATCCATATTACCCATGTTATATATATATTATAGTTTATATATACCCATATAATGGTATAAAATACTTAATTCATCTATTAAAAGTGTTAATTCCTTCATTTTCATGTACTTATTCTCTAACTTGTCAATTAGTCCTATTAGGCCTTGTTCTTATACAATCCTTTAGCTCGTATATGTCTTAGTTAGAAATACACACTTAAACACTTGTATTAACATAAAAATTGGTATAATAACACATTTAATACATTAATAAATAATTATAATAGGTCATACTCAACTTAAAATACCAAAACCTCTTTTAGTCCTTAAGGAGACCTAATTTAATTAGGCCTTCATTAATACATGTTACCCTTTGATTCCTTTGAAACACTTTAAAAATACACACAAATAAGGAAAAATATATATAACACTAAAATATACCCCTAATAAACCCATATTAAGTCCATGATACTTTCTAGCTCCAACCACCACTTGAAGCACACTATTAGTACTGTTCACATTAAGTCTTCACACACACACATAAAGGTCACTCTTGAACAAATAAAGATAACATATTATTTAAATGAATAAAAATGAAAATAAATAACATAAATATAACTTAAAATAACTTAAAAAATTAACTAAGTGAATTATAATTCATCACATAGGGTAAAAAAATCAAAAGCACTCTTGTAACTCTCTCACTCAAAATTGCCAATTTTCTTCAAAGACTAGTCATGATGACTCAGACCTCCAACACCGATATAGATAATTTAATTGAATTATTATGCATGTATAATAACATATAACATATCCAAAAAATCTTAAAATATAAACATCATATGGTCTAGTGGCAACTATTGATCTTACAGACTAATTTGATAACCTCAATACACACAAATCTCACTGAGTTAGACAAGCCTTTTGGCTTCTTCATTTTAAACATTATACCTAAATTCCAAGATTTATAACAAAAATTAATAGGAAATACCAGTCATAAAAAGCATCTCCATACACTTTGTTACATCACTCTATCATGATAACACATTCCTAATCCTCTTCTCACTATAGCCTAGGTGTTTCACTATTTCCACCATTAGGTATGTTACCAATTGGCTAACTTGGATGACTAATTTAGAATGATTTAGGGATAAAAAATATATATAAACCCTTATGGACATGAAAAATGAGTCTCAATATTCATATTCCATGCATTTAAATACTTTGACTTGGTCAATTCTAATTACCACAACAAATCTTTGAGAAATTAACACTTTATTAAAGGGTCTACTCACATAGCTAAAAACTCAATAACACTTCCAGGTTCCTAGGAGAGTTTAATACAACATCCAATAGCTTACCTAAGCATACCAATCCATTATAGGCAATTTTTATCAAAATATTCAACATCAGGTCCTTATTAGGGTTCTAAGAGGGTTTAAACCTATTTTCATTCTTAACAATCATTCATAAAGCATAACCCCTCAATCCAAAAAACAATTCCTAGAATTTTGAGCTTGGAACCTTACCCATCTAGCATGAATATATTAGGTTCCCATGTAAAGTTTTGATGATCTAATGATCATGATAAAATCCTTTCAAGTTGGGAACCCTTCATTCAGAGCACTCGAGAGACCTCAAAATAAATTTTCATGCATTATCCTTCAAACTATAACCTCAAACTACATGAACAAACTTGAATAAATATACCTCACCTATTAAAATTCTTACATGATCTCAAACATCTTTAAATTGGTTCATGACCACTCATTAGTCCACACTCTTTCTCTTTATTCTTTAAGCCTTGACCTATAATCACATTAGGCCTTAAAACTAAACTTCATGCCTCTTTCCATGAACTCTCCACATTACTAACATATTAAATCAAACTCTCTCGTTATTAATCACTACAATATATCCTTCACATGCTTTCAAAATAGACCACGATACCTCATTAGGTTAGGCAGGGTTTAGAAGTGGTTTAGGTGTAGACTTAGTCATAAGGTCTTACCACTATAGGCTCACTTTAAGACTCTCATGAATGATCTAATTGCTATAATAAATGATCAAGTAACCTCATATAACTAATCATTCTTGTGTGCATTCATCTCACCAAGCCAACATTCTCATACCTTCTTACAGAGTCTTTTCATATGATGACTAGGCTTAGGCTACTCAAAGACCTGTAACTTCATACAACCATAAGGCATTAGTTGCCTTAAAATTATCTCTTTTTCCTTGAAATTATATTTCATGACAACATCCTTCAATTAAAACACTCCATCAATGCTCTTTATCACATCAACACACTACCAACTAGGCACATTCTCTTAATGACATCAACCTTATGAAAGATGTACCATTGACATTGATGACAATACTAAAAAATCTCCACTTGTTAATTTATTGAAACCACTCTCAAAAAATTATCTCAACAAACAAATTCTCCCTCATTTTGAAATTTCTCCCCCTTTGACATAAATGACAAAGTGATGTCTGTAACTCCTTGGATCACACTCCTTGCAACTAAAATATTAAACACACAAGACTATGAGTTTATGATTAATAATACAAAAATTCTCCCTTATCTACATGTATACCTTCTTATAAAAACTCACCTAATCTTGGATATAATGAACAAACTAATTATCTCCCCTTAAGTACTTGGCTTCTTTAATTATTACTAGGGCAAACAATTGCATCCAATTCATATCTTAGGTGTTCAAATGTTGCCTTTGGAAGTCATTGAGTCAAAATGTATGTAATATAGTCATGTGTAGAAACATATTCAAGTCTGATACTTTGTTCACTTATCTATTCTCTTGTAAAATGATACCTAGTGGGAATGTTATTAGTCCTTGAGTGCATGGTATGGTTCTTTGATATTCTTATAGTACTTGTATTATCCTAATATATAGGGCTAGGACCATCATACTCCACCTTGTATTATTTTAGGGTGTATCTCATCCATAATACTTGAGTGAAACATGAAGCTACTATAATGTACTTAGCCTTACAAGTGGATAATGCTACTAATGTTTTCTTCTTGCTTATCCATGAAATTAGGCACCCACCTAAGAAGAAAGCTCTTCCATTGGTATGATTCATATCATCTAGACTTCTTACCCAGTCGACATCTATATAGGCTATCAAATTTATCTCTTTGCTCCTTAGATACCATAAACCATACTCCATAGTCCCTTTGAGATACCTGAGTATCCTTTTGACTGCTTGTAGATGATTTTCATTTAGATCTAATTGAAAACTTCCCATAAGACCTACTACTTGTATGATGTTAGGTCTAGAGGTAATGGTATACAGTAAAATTCTAATCATTGAACTATATGATGTCTGATTGACCTTTGGAGACTCATCTTCCTTGCTTAACTTATACCCTATGATCATAGGTCTACTAACTACCTTACAATCTTCTATCCCAAAATTATTCAACATCTCTTTTATGTACTTGGCTTTAGAATTGAATATACATTTATTATATTGAGTGATTTATAACCCAAGATAGAATGATAGTTCTCCTAGCATGGATATCTCAAACTCTTTCTTTATTACCTCTACAAATCCCTTGGTCATGTTCTCATTATTTCCATAAAAAATGATGTCATACACAGACAAATACTATCAACTAATGGTCATCTTCTGATTTTATATATAGATTATGATTTAGAACTCCTATTTTTAATCCTTGATCTAATAGATACCTATCCAACCTAGCATGCCAAGCTCTAGGATCTTGTTTTAGGCTATAAGTAGACATTTCCAATATGCAAATATATTCCTTATCACATGATAGTGAGAACCCCTCAAGAATATATATGTACAATTCTTCTTCTAATTTCCCATTCAAAAAGGTAGATTTGACATCCATCTGGTATACCTTGAACCCTTTAAATCTTGCATATGCTAGAAATAGTCTAATTCCTCCAATATTGATACTAGTGTAAAGGTATCCTCAAAGTATACCCCTTAAATTTGTGCATATCCCTTGCATACCAATCTATATTTTTTCCTAGTTGCTTCTCCATTTTCATTCAACTTATTTTAAAACACCATTTTTTGCCAATGACATTCTTGTCTTTAGGCCTTGGAACTAGTTCCTAGGTCTCTTTCTTATTTATTTGGTTTAACTCCTCATTCATATATCCTATCCAAAATTTATCTTTTCTTGATTCTATAAGATTATTAGGTTTAATCTTAGATAATATATCAACATTATCTTATTTTAGATTACTTACAAATATTCTCCTTATTTGCATACCTATATTATTATTGCCAATGATTGAGATTTAGGATGATCTCTTTGAATCTATCTTGAGGGGTCTTTTGGGTCCTTTCTCTCCTCAAATTATTTTTCTTATTTTGCATTATTGAAGTCTATATTCCTCAAACTATCCTTTGACTATGTGTTTGATTTCCTTGTCTCATCAATATTCACATTGATGCTTTCCACTATCTTATGTAACCTCTTGTTATAACATCTATAATTTGAGTTCATTTATGAGTATCCTAAGAATATACTTTCATCAAATCTAGAATCAAACTTTCTTAAGTCTTAATCATCTCTTTTGATGAAACATATTCTCCCAAACACTATAAAGTATTCCACATTAGTAGGTATTCATTTTCATAGTTCATAAGAAGTCTTGTTTCCTTTAGTCATTATCTATCATCGATTAAAAATGTAGAATTTAATGCTTACTACCTCTCTCCAATATCCATAAGATAATATAGACTAGTTTAGCATTGTTCTAGCCATATCTTAAACTATCCTATTCTTTCTTTTCACTACCCCGTTATGATGAGGTGTCCTAGCTGATGAGAACTATCTCCTTATTCCATGAACCTCATATAATTTATCAAACTCATTGGATAAAAAATCTCATCCTCTATCATATTTTAGACACTTCTTGTAACCAAAATATTTAACACATAGAACTATGAGTTTATGAGTCATAATATAAAAATGTTCCCCCTATCTCAATGCATACCTTATTAGAATAACTCACTTGATCTTAGAGATAATAATACACTTGATTATATCCCCCTAATTACATGGATTATTTAATGATTGCTAGGGTTAGGAATTACACCTATTTCCTATCTTAGGTGTTCAAATATTACCTTTGGAAGTGGTTTGGTCAAAATTTATACAATCTGATCCTATGTAGAAACATTCAATTTTAACACTTTATTCACTTACCTATTCTCTTATAAAATTATACCTTATGGGAATGTGCTTAGTCCTTGAGTGCATGGCAGGGTTATTTGAGACACTTATAACACTTGTATTGTCACAATATATAGGGTTAGGACCATCATACTCCACCTTGTATTATTTTAGGTCCTATCTCATCCATAAGACTTGAGTGCAACATGAAGCTTCTACAATGTACTCAGCCTCATAGATGGATAATACTACTAATGGTTGTTTTTTATTATCCTTGAAACTAAGCACCCACCTAAGAAAAAATATCTTCCACAAGTACTCTTCATATCATCTAGACTTTTTTCCCAATCTTCATCTATATAGGCTATCAAATTTAACTCCTTGCTCCTTGGTTACCATAACACATACTCCATAGTCTCCTTGAGATACCTTACTATCCTTTTTAATTCTTGGAGATAATTTTAACTTTAATCTACTTGAAAGCTTCCCATGAGACCTAATACTTTCATGATGTTAGGTCTAGAAGCAATGGTATATAGGAAACTTATAATAATTGACCTATATGACATCTAATTGACCTTCAGAGGCTCATATTCCTTGCTCAACTTACAACCTATGATCATAGGTGTAATAACTACCTTAAAATCTTCCATCTCAAACTTCTTCAACATCTTTCTTATGTAATTGGATTATGAAATGAATATATATTTTTCAAATTGAGTGATTTATAACCCAAGAAATAATGATAGTTCTCCCAACATGGGCATCTCAAACTCTTTCTTCATCACCTCTAAAAATCCCTTAGTCATGTTATCATTATTTCTACCAAACATGATGTCATCCACATAGACAACTACTATCAACTAATGGTCATTTTCTAAATTTAGATATATATTACTATATGTAACTCCTCTTTTGAATCTTCGATCCAAAATATACCTATCCAAATTGACATACCAAGATCCATGAGTTTTTTAAAGATTATAAATAGACTTTTTCAATATGCAAACATAGTCCTTATCACCTGATAGTGATAACCCCTCAATTTTCTCTATGTACACCTCCTCTTCCAATTTCCCATTCCAAAAGGTAGATTTGAAATTCTATCCATCTCTTTAACTATCCTTTTCTTTCTTTCAACTACCCCATTTTACCAAGGTGTCTAAGCTTTTGGGAACTATCTTCTTATTCTATGAACCTCATAGAAGTCATCAAACTCATTAGACCAAATCTCTCATCTTTTTTGAGATCTTAGGCACTTGATCTTCCTATTCTTCTCATTCTCAATAAAAGCCTTGAATGCCTTAATCTTGTTAAGATCTTCTAAATTTTCTTTCAAGAATGTTACCCAATTCATCCTTGTGTAGTCATATATGAGTAACATGAAGTATTTATCTCCTTGAATGCATTAAATTCTTGTATGCCCACATAGATTAGTGTGTATTAACTCTAAGGGTTTTGTATTAGAGTACTCCTTGAACTTGAGCCTTATTATAGTCTCATTACCATGTTGACATGACATGCAAAGTATCTTTGTAGGTTTGGTGATCTTAGGCATGTTATTCATAGACTTATTAGTGTTTATCTTGAATAAATTATCAAAGTTTAGGTGACCTAACCTTCTGTTCCATAGCCAAATTTCATCCATATTACTCATAAATCATATTTCTTTCTTGACATCATTTAAGACATATAAATTGTTCTCAGTCCTAGCATTGGTAATTAACCATCAAAATTTGGCTTTTCTTATCTCACACCCTCTATCATGAAAGGTTAGCATGTTTCCTTGATTACACATTTGACTTACACTAGGTAGGCTATGTTTCAAACCTTCCACATATAACACATTTTGTGTCTTGGTCTTCGCATTATCTAAACTTAAGAAACCTTTGACAACTATATTGGTAGTTATGTTTTATCCAAACCTCATTAGTTTTGCATCATTCTTATTCATTGAGATGAAATTATTTTTTTATCCTATCATATATCTTAATCAACCACTATTATATACCAATTAATGCCTTCATCTTGAATGTAAAAGGCAGTCTGAGCTAATATAGATTCCACTTTAATCTTTTGCTCCTCCTTAGCAAATATTCCATCTTGATTCTTGTGCTCAATATGATTAGTCCTAAATTGTTTTGGATTCCATACCAATGTTAGGATATTCATATATCTTGTTGAATATTGAGGACCTTATAATTCTATTAGAATAGAATATTGCAATTTATCCCATATTATACCAACTGTAGCAAACAAAATTTATGTACTTACCTCTTGAATGATCACTCCTTTTCACATGATCACATGATAACTTATCCCTTATTGAATTGAGATGATTGATTGGTATTTCATGTTTTTACTCTTGAATTTTTATAACTTCTCATGCTATTTCTCAATCTTACTTATCTTGTCTATGAGATGCTCATGCTCAACATTCAAGGAATCTAGTTCTATCTTTAATTGGTCATACTCAACTTTCTTTGATCTAAAACTTGCATTAAAAACTTTTAAATTATGCCAAATATCCTTGATAGTCTTATTTTGATGCTTCAAATCATAAATAAAACTTAAGATCTCAACTTCAAGGTCTACTTCAGCTTCTCCTTCTTCACTATTATAGTAGACTTCATCATACATGTTATCTTCTTATTTTTGGTTCTTAGACATATTCTAATTCTTATGATTGCCTTCATGTTATTATACTAGATTCAAAGGAACAATATACGATATCAATTTTTAGAATATTAATAACTAAGAGGGGGTGGTGAATCAATGTCTTCAAACAATCATTCATTTATACTTAAGCATACATGAACCATTTATACAAACATGAACATCTAGAAAATTGCATACAACAATACAAGATCATGAAACACATTACATATGTGAGAAACACTCAAGGGGAAGAAAATTCACTAATATATGAAAAAAAAATATAGTCCTATAAGAAAAAAACCAATATTTAGTGAAGCACCAAATCTACATGGAGGACTAACCCCAACTAGTCAAGCACCCACTCAATTAGGCTTTAGCAAGCACCAATATGCAAAGAGGCACCAACCCCCTAGATGACTCAACACCAATTAATCCACATAAAACATTTTATAACCTTAAAAAAACCTTTTTTGTCATAAAAAAATGATGATCACCTTATTTATCTCTTCTCACTCTTCCATCCCTCTCAAATTGCCTTTTAGGCTTCTTCACTCAACTAGGTCTCTTCAAGATATATTAGGTCATATGACCTTGATATTAATCTATACTAATATTTTTATATTTTCATGATATTTTATATACACCCATATAATTTTTTATAAGACGTATTTCATCTATTTAAAGTGTTATTTCCTTCATTTTCACTCACTTATTCCCTAACTTATCAATTAGGCCTTGTTCTTATACAATCCTTTAGCTCATACACCTCTTGGTCATCCATATACACTTTAAAACTTGGATTAACATTAAAATAGGTATTATACCACATTTAATACATGAATATTTCATTTTAATAGGTCATCCTCAAATTAAAATACCAAAACCTCTTTTAGTCCTTAAAGAGACCTAATTCAATTAGGCTTTCATTAGTACATGCTACACTTTGATCTCCTTGGAAAAAATTAAAAATACAAAAATGATAGAAAAACTTAATATGCCACTCAAATACACCATTATTAATCTCATATTACATCCATAAAACTTTATATCTCTAACCACCACTTGAAGCACACCATTAGTACTATTCACATTAGACCTTCACACACATAAATGTCTATCTTGAATAAATGAAGATAAAATATTATTTAGACACAAAAAAATGATAATAAATAAAATAAATATTAAATAAAGACCTTAAAAACATTGAATAAGTGCATTATACTTATTAAAATATGGTAAAAGGATCCAAAAATAGTCCTACAACTTGCTCACTCAGAATTTCCAGTTTTCTTTAAAGACCAGTCATGGTGACTCAAACCTCAAAAACTTGTATAGAAAAATTAAATTAATTATTATTCATTAATATTAAATTATGACATATATAGACCATATTAAAATATAAACATCATATGGTCTAGTGGAAACTATTGGTCTTATGGACAAATTTGTTGACCTCACTACACATAGATCTCACTAAGTTAGACAAGCCATTTGGCTTCTTAATTTTCACCATTATACCTAAATTAAAATATTTATACCAAGAATTAATATTACATAATAGTCCCAAAAAAATATCTCCATACACTTGGTTTCATCAATCTATCATGGTAACACATTCCTAATCATCTTCTCATTGTTGCCTACATTTTTCATTGTTAGTGACTGGCTAACTTGGATGACTATTTTAGAGTTCTTGAGGGATATAAACTCTATATAAAACTTCATGGACATGAAAAATGAGTCTCAATATTCATCTTTAATTAGTTTTCATACTTTTATTGGGTCAAATTTGACTACTACAATAAATCTTGAGAAATTAACACTTTCTTGTAGGGTTTACTCACACACCAGACAACTCAATCACATAGAGGCACCTGAGAGATTTGAATACAACCTAAAATATATTAATTGAGAATACCAATCCATTATGGTCAATTTTTATGAAAATATTCAACATAAGGTCCTTATTATGGTTATAAGAGGTTTTAAACTTATTTTCATTCTTAATAATCATTCATAAAGCATAGCCACTCAACCCAAAAAATAATTCCTAGAATTTTGATCTAGGACCCTTACCAACCTACCATAAATATCTTATGTTACCATGAAATATCCTTCATGTATCTTTCCATGAAATATCCACCTTACTCACATACTCAATAAACCTATATAATTCTTAATAATTGTCATAAATCCTTCACATGATTTGAAAGTAGATCATGATATGTCATTAGGCTATGCAAGGTATAAAAGTGGTCTAGGTGTAGACTTGATCTTAAGGTACTACCCATATAGGCTCACCCTGAGACTCTCATGAGTGTTCCAGTAGCTCTCATACATTCTCAAGAAACATCATATAACCACTCATGCCTATGTGCACTCATCTCACTAAGCCATCGTGTTCATACCTTCTTACAAGTTCTTTTCATGCCATGACTAGGATTAGGCTACTCAAAGACCTTTACATTCATGAAACCATAAGGCATTAGGTACCTTCAAATTCATTTTTTTGGCCTTAAAATTCTCTTTTATGAAATCATCCTTCAGTGATAACACTTCATCAATGCCCTTTGTCATATCAACACACTACCAACTAGGTATATTACCTCAATGACATCAACCTTATGCAAGATGTACCATTAACATCAATAATAATATTGAACAATCTCCTCATTTTTCATTAATGGAAACCACTCTTAGTAACTTGTCTCAAAAATAAACTTCTCCCTCATTTTAAAATTTCTCCCCCTTTGACATAAATGAAAAAGTGATGTTTTCAATTCCTTGGATCACACTTATTACAACCAAAAATTTCAACACATATAAATATTAGTTTATGAGTCATCATAAAAACATGATCCATGTATATCCATGCATACCTAGTTGAAATAAATCACCTAATCTTAGAGATAATGAACCACTTGATTAGCTCCCCCTAAGTACTTGTCATCTTTAACTATTTATAGGGGTGGGAATTACACCTAATTCTTATCTTAGGTATTCAAATGTTACCTTTATAAGTGGTTTGGTCAAAATTTCTACAATATTATCCTATGTAGAAATATATTCAATTTTGACACTTTGTTCACTTACCTATTCTCTTATAAAATTATACCTAAAGGGAATGTGCTTAGTCCTTGAGTGTATGGTAGGGTTATTTGAGATGCTTATAGATAGGGTTAGAACCATCATATTCCACCTTGTAGTCTTTTAGGGCTTGTCTCATCCATAGAAGTTGAGTGTAATATGAAATAGTTACAATGTACTCAGCCTCACAAATGGATTGTGTTATTTATGGTTTCTTTTTTCTTATCCATGAAACTAGGCACTCACATAAGAAGAAATCTCCTCCACTAGTACTCTTCCTATCA
Source organism: Torreya grandis (assembly GCA_037957365.1). Taxonomy (NCBI): domain Eukaryota; kingdom Viridiplantae; phylum Streptophyta; class Pinopsida; order Cupressales; family Taxaceae; genus Torreya; species Torreya grandis. Next base: position 1,361,718 of record JARHVA010001982.1, on the reverse strand, counting down.
TCTAGACATTCTGGCTAGTCTTAATCTATATCAGCTATCAAATTGAACTCCTTTCTCCTTGTTTACCATAACCCATAATCCATAGTCTCCTTGAGATACCTTAGTATCATTTTGAATGATTATAGATTATTTTCCTTTGGATCTTATTGAAACCTTCCCACAAGACCTATTGCTTTCATGATGTCAGGTCTAGAGGTAACGGTGTCTATAAAACTTCCAATCATCGACCTATTGATGTTTTATTGACCTTTGGAGACTCATCTTCATTTCTTAACTTATAACTTATGATCATAGGTGTACTCACTACCTTGCTATATTCCATCTCAAACTTCTTCAACATCTCTCTTATGTATTTGGCTTGTGAAATGAATATAATTTTTTCATATCAATTTATTTATAACCCAATAAAGAATGATAATTATCCTAGTATAGGCATCTAAAACTCTTTCTTCATCACCTCTACAAATCCCTTGGTCATGTTATCATTGTTTCCACCAAATATGATGCCATACACATATAAAAATACTCTCAACTTATGGTCATCTTCTAACTTTATATATATATATATATATATATACACACACACATATATATATATATACATATATATATACACACACACACATATATATATACATACACACACACACACACACACACACACACACACACACACACACACACACACACACACACACACACACACACACACACACACACACACACACACACACACACACACACACACACACACACACACACACATATTACTATCTAAAAATCCTCATTTGAATCCTTGATCCAATAGATACCTATCCAACCTGGCACACTGAGCTCTAGGAGCTTATTTTAGACCATAAATAGATTTTTTCAATCTACAAACATATTCCTTATCATATGATAGTGAGAATCTATTATGTTTCTCTATGTACACCTCCTTATCCAAATTTCCATTTAAAAAGTCAAATTTGACATTCGTCTGCTTTACCTTGAACCCTTCGAATCTTGTATATGCTAGAAATAGTATTATGCTTCCAATCTTTCTACTAGTGCAAATGTCTCCTTAAACTATACCCCTTTAAATTTCACATATCCCTTGCATACCAATATATACTTATTCCTAGTGGCTTATCCATATTCATTCAACTTGTTTCTAAACACCCATTTTGTGCCAATGACATTATTGTCTTTAGGCCTAGGAACTAGTTCCCTAGTCTCATTCTTCTTTATTTGGTATAACTCCTCATTCATATTTCCTATAAAAAAATGTATTTTATTGATTCTATAAGATTCTTAGGTTCAATCTTAGATAATAGAGCAACATTCTATTTATTTATATTACTTACCAGTGTTCTCCTTATTTTCATGCCTGCATTCTTGTTGCCAATGATTTGAGATTAAAGATGATCTCTTTGAATCTATCTTAAGGGGCCTTCGGAGTCTTGACTCTCATCAACTTATTTGTCTTCATCATTAAACTATATAGTTTACCCTTTATTCTTGATGTCCATATTTTCTAAAATATCCTTTGAAATTGAGTGTGATTTCCTTTTTCATCAATCTTCACAATGGTGATTTAAATATCTTTTATAGCCTCTTGTTATAACATATATAGGTTGAGCTCATTGATGAGTATCCTAAGAATATACCTTCATCAAATATGGAATCAAATTTTCCTAAGTCTTCATCATCTCTTTTTATAAAAAAATTTCTTCTAAACACTCTAAAGTGTTGCACATTAGTAGGTCTACCTTACCATAATTCATAAGAAGTCTTGTTGGAATTAGTCCTTATCTATCCTCTATTCAAAATATAGAATGTAATTCTTACTACCTCTATATAATATCCATCATATAAAATAGACTTATTTAGCATAGTTCTATCCATATATTTAACTATCCTATTCTTTCTGTCCACTACCCCATTGTACTAAGTTGTCTTAGCTACTGAGAACTATCTCCTTATTCCATGAAACACATAGAAGTCATTAAACTCATTAGAAAAAACCTCTCTTCCTTTATCAGATCTTAGAAACTTGATCTTCCCATTATTCTCATTCTCAACAAGGTCCTTGAATGCCTCGAACTTGTCAAAAGCATATAACTTTTCTTTCAAGAATGCTACCAGAGTCATTCTTGTGTAGTCATCTATGAGTAACATGAAGTAACTATCTCCTTGAATGATTTGATTTACTATAAGCCCATAGAGATCAGTGTGTATTAACTCCAATGGTATTTTATTATATTACTCTATGGACTTGAACCTTATTCTAATCTACTTACCATGTTGATATGCCTTGAAAAGTATGTTTATAGGTTTGGTGATCTTAGGCACTTTCTTCATAGAATTATTAGTGTTTATCTTGACCAAATTGTTAAAGTTTAGTTTACCTAGAATTTTGTGACATATCCAACATTCATCCATATTGATCATAAATCATATCTCCTTCTTGATCTCATTCAATAAATATAGATTATTATTAGTCCTCTTAGAATTGATAATTATCCTTCCTGATTTGGCTCTCCTAATCACACCATCTGTCATGAAAGGTTAGTATGCATCCTTGATTGAAAATTTGAGTTAAAATAAGTAGGTTATGTTTCAAACCTTACACATACAACACATTTTATGTCTTGGTCTCACATTATCTAAGCTTAAGATACCCTTACCAACTATATTGGTAGTTGTGTTTTATCCAAACCTCGTTGTTCTTGCATCATTATTATTCAATGAGATGAACTTATTTTTATCTCCTATAATATTAATTTAGAAACCCTATCTATATACCATTTCATGCCTTCATCTTGAATGTGAAAAATAATTTTATCTATCATATAATCCACTTTAGTCTTATGTTCCTCCTTAGAAAATGGTCCATATTGACTCTTGGGCTCAATATGATCAGTCTTAACTTACTTTGGATTCCATACCAATGTTTAACCCTTCTCATACACTCTAAGAGATTCATATATCTTCTTCAATCTTGAGGACCTTATTACTCTATTAGAACATAATTTTAAAATATGTCCCATATTATGATAACTATAACAAACAACATTTATGTACTTATCTCTTGATTGATCACTCCTTTTCCCATAGTCCCAATAATAACATATCCTTATTACATTGGGCTACCTCGTTGGTCATTTCATGATGGTACTCTTAAATTTTTCTAAATTTTCATGCTCTTTCTCAAATTTTCTTATATTGTGTATGAGATACTCATGATCAACCTTCAAGGAATCTAGCTCTATCTTCAACTGGTCATACTCAACATCCTTTGAACTAAACCTTGTGTTAACAACTTCTAACTAATTCTTGAGATCCTTGATAGTATTATTTTGATGCTTAAAATCATCAAAGGAACTTATGAGCTCAGATTAGAGGACTAGTTCATATTTTCCTTCTTCACTATCTTAGTAGACTTCTTCATCATACATGTTGTCTTATTATATTTGATCACTAGACATCTTGTGCTTCTTAGGATCACCTTCATGCTATTAGATTTACTTTGAAGGACCAAGATATGATACCAATATTTGGAATAAAAAATTAATAAGAGTGGGTAGGTGGTGAACCAATTTATTCAAACAATCATTTGATTCCACTTAAGCATACATGAAACATTCATATAAACATGAACATCTAGCAAAGCATATACAACCATACAAGATCATAAAACACATTATATATGTGTGAAAAACTCAATGGGAATAAAACACAATAATATTCAAAAATGTAATAAATTAATATAAAATAAAATATAATCTTTAGTGAAGCACCAACTCTACATGGAGCACCAACCCCAACTAGTCAATCACTCACTCAACTAGGCTTTAGTAAACACCAACTTACGAGGAGTCACCAACCCCCTAGATGACTTAACACCAACTCAACCACATAAAAATTTTGATCAAATTAAAAATATATATATATCACAAAAAAAATTATGATGACCTTCTTTATCTCTTCTCACTCTTCTATCCCTCTCAAATTGCCTTATAGGCTTCTACACTTAATTAGGTCTCTTCAAGATAGATTATATCATATGACCTTGATATTCATATATAGTACTCTTTTTATATTTTCATGATAGTTTCTATACACCCCTATGATGTTTCTAAATACCTCCTTCATCTATTAAAAGTTATTTTTCCTTCATTTCCACTCACTTATTCTCTAACTTATCAATTAGGCATATTATGCCTTGTTCTTATACAATCCTTTAGCTCATTCACCTCTTGGTCATAAATACACACTTGAACACTTTTATAAACCTTAAAATATGTATTATAACATATTTAATACATGAATAAATAATTACAATAGTTTTTCCTCAACTTAAATTGCCAAAACCTCTTTTAGGCCTTAAGGAGATATAATTCAATTAGGCCTTGATTAGTACACGTTACCCTTTCATCGCCTTAGAACACTTTTAAAATCCAAACATGTAAGGAAAAATTAATTTACCACTTCAATATACCATTATTAATATAATATAATGTCCATGTCACTTTATATCTCCAACTACCACTTGAAGCACACCATTAGTACTATTCACATCCAATCTTCACACATATAGAAAGGTCTATCTTGAACAAATAAAGATATAATATTATTCATATGAAAAAAATGATAATAAATCACATCAATATAACATAAAAAATCTTATAAAATTCAATAAGTTTATTATACTTCATCACATATGTCAAAAAGACTCAAAAACACTCCTACAACTTGCTCACATAGAATTGTCAGTTTTCCTCAAAGACTAATCATGGTGATTCAGACATCCAGCACATATAATTACAATTTAAATTAATTTTTATGAATTTATATAAACCTATAACATCTCCATACTATATTAAAATATAAAAATTAGATGGTCTAGTGGTAGTTATTGGTCTTATAGATCAATTTGTTGATCTCACTACACACAAATCTCACTTATTTTCACCATTATACCTTACTTAAAATATTTATACAAAGAATTAATATAACATAAAAATCACAAAAAAACATCTCCATGTACTTTGTTTCATCACTTTATCATGATAACACATTACTAATTATCTTCTCACTGTTGCCTGGGTTTTTCACTATTTCCATCATTAGGCATGCTAGCGATTGACTAACTTAGATGACCAATTTAACAAAATTGAGGAATATAACCTATATATAAACCTTAATGGACATGAAATATGATTCTAAATATTTATCATCCATCCATTTTGATTATTTTACTTGGTCAAATCTGATTGCTACATCAAATCTTTAGGAAATTAGTACTTTCCTATAGGGTTGAGTCACACACCTGATAACTCAATCACACCTAGATGTGTTTTAGAGAGTTTAATATATCCCAAATATATTACCCATGCATAAAAATCCATTATGGTCACTTTTAATCAACATATTCATCATTGGGTCCTTATTAGGGTTGTATGGGGTTTAAACCTATTTCCATTCTTAACAATCATTCATAAGGCATAGCCCCTCAATCAAAAAATAAATGACCAAAATTTTGACATAGTAACCTTACCCATATACCATGAATATTTTAGGTTAAAATTCAAAGGTTTTATGAGCTAATTATCACAAGAAAATCCTTATTAGGTTGAGAACCCTTCATTCTGAGCACTTAAGAGACTTCAAAATAATGTTTCATGCATTTTACTTCAAAATATGACCTAAAAATACATGAAAAAACATTAAAAAACATACCTCACATTTTAAAATGCTTACATGAGCTCAAAAATCTTGAAATCTTATAATTACCCCTCATTAGGCCACATTCTCTCCTTTTCTCTCTAGACTTTGACATGCAAAAGACATTAGGCCTTAAGAATGACCTTCATTCCTCCTTCCATTCACTCTCCACCTTAAACACATACTAAATAAACCATTCTCATGCTTAATAATTTCCATACATCCTTCACATGATTTGGTAATAGATCATGATACCTCTTTAGGCTATGAAGGGTCTAGAAGTAGTCTAGGTGTAGACTTGGTTTGAAGGTCCTACCCTATAGGCTCACCCTAATACTCTCATGAGTGGCCTAACTCCTCTCATAAATAATAGAAAAACATCATATAAACACTCATTCATTTATACACTCATCTCACCAAGCCACCATGCTCATACCTTCTTAAAAGATTTTTTTATGCCATGACTAGGCTTATGATACTCAAAGACATGTACCTTCATCAAACCATAAGGTATTATATGGCTTACAATCATATATTTTACCTTAAAATTATATTTCTTGACAACATCCTTTAGTGAAAAAACTCCATCAATTCCCTTTGTCATATTAACATACTACCAACTAGGCACATTCTTTCAATGACATCAACCTTATATAAGTTATACCATTGACATCAATGATAATACTCAATAGACCTGATCTAAAAAGAGATGTCCAAGCTCATTTTGGTAACCAAGTATCCTAGTGAGAAATAGGTAGCCTTGACAAACACATTAAAACTTAGTGAAATATAGTTAAAGAAAATTGAAAAGGTAGACAAAACCCCTTCATTCTAGCTATCTATCATCATATAAGATGATTTGGTTCACAATTGTCTTATTTATAGTGGAATAAGTACTTGTGTCATGCCTAAGAAAGTAGTTGATAAGTTAAACATGAATTATGACCCTCATTCCAAAGGAGTACCATAATTGGACGGGTCAACTACTAAGATAATTGGCATAATCAAAGGTTTACAACTTGTTCTTCATGCTTGTCCTACTTTCACCATTTATCAAGATGTTATAGTTGTGGATGTGCCACCTCATTTTGATATTTTTTTTTTCAATAGAGTTTACTACTAATATTGGAGGTTATTTGACTTCAAATTGGTCTTGTATGGCATTTAGGACTAGGTATGGTGCAAAAGTGCCAATAAAATATGAACCTATATCTATTTTTCTTGTAGAACCATATGTGCCTTAAACATCTAACATGAATTGAAATATTAGTGATTAAAAATATCACCCTAGTGATCAATAACCTCTAACACTTATTTATGCAATAGATTACCTATATCTTGATGGATGTGGAGTTGAACAGTATGGATTTGAAGAGACAGGTCTTAGTATTTATATACTCCATGAATAATGTGATGGATCTCTTAAGGTAGATTCTAATGATACTATAGAACAAGTTGCATAGGGAAACTATATTCTACACATGGATGATGATGTCCATATCCTAATTGTAACAAAGCATGATAGTCTTAGTGAGCATTTAATATTGCTTGCCAAGGAAGATAACACTCATGAACATGAACCGCATTAAGAGGTGAATGATATATGGAAATAATAAAATGACATTATGAAAGAGTTTGAGGTAAGATGTTCTACAACTCTTCAAGAGAAATATAGACCTAATGATGAGGTCAACTATGTTCCTAATGAGCATAAGGAAGAGTGTGAGTTCTCTACCAAACAAAAAATAATTTTGGTAAACCAAGAAGTGTTTAGTGGATAAGATAATAACCTTTATGACTCCTAATAATAGACATATCTTGGATAAAATTCATTTGAATTTGGGAGGGGTTTCATGACTCCCAATGATCAGATTGAGGAGTGTAGAGTATACATGAAAAAGGTCACGCAGGTTACAAGCTTAAACAAAACTCTTAGAGAGATACATAGAATGTTCATGAGAAATCCAAGTGACACACTTGTAATCAACATAAGATCCAACAATTGTAATTAATTTGAATATATACATAAGTAAGTGTTCATAAAAAAATATGCCTCATATGATGGATTTTTTCATGGAGCAACAATGATTCTAGGAGCATTGTCTTTGACCCTAGTTGAATCAATGAAGATTTTTTTTCACCTCAATTGTTTTGAGTTCTTTTACATATTAGGATAGGTGTGTATTTTCCTTTGAGTTGTTTGTGTGATTTGCCTAAGTGCTTAGAGTGCACAATGTGTATCTTGGTGTTTTGTCTTGTGTGTTTGTTTCCTATTATGTTTGGTGTCTCTATAGAGGCATTTTAGTGTTAATTGATTCATATGGGTGACTCAATTTACCAATGATAGGATAAGGAAACTATTCTTTAGGATAGCAGGTATGATACCCCTTTGAAATCACTTAAATATTAACCAAATTTCACCCTAGGTCAAATTGGGTCAATCCACTGCATATGCAAACTTTTCATAGGGTCATTTTAGTTTTTAAATTTTCACCATGGTACTAGATGATGTTAATTCACCTTTAATGAAGTCACATAATATGTTTTATTTTGGTCATATTTTTCATTTATCTTAATGTCCTTTTTTGGCCACATTTTGGCCATCTAAATGAAATGTACAGATTTACAGTAAAAAAAACAAATTTCAAACATAAATCTAATGTACCACATGTCAAGTATGTTTCATAGATACTTTTAAAACTAAAAAGGTTATAGGTTTAATGTTAAAACAAGAAGATCATCTATAACATTAAAGTTAATATGTTTGTATAGACTGATGTATTTCAACAAGCATATATGGAGGATTTAAGAAGGTTTATTCATATCCACATAAGTCTTTTCCAGGATCAGGTAGATTCAATATGTTAAAAATTGATCAAAACTAATTCTCTCTCTTATTGCTCCCTTGGACATGCCAAGAATGTCAAACAATTTTCATTTGGTATAGACAAGGTAAGAGGAGTTGAAGTGTATGCACTTGGTGAATGTTAGGGGGGATTGTGTAATTCTATTTCAATTCCATATTTTCAATTTTGATGGTGTGTATTATATTAAAAATCACTAATATTGTTAACACCTCCAAGCTACTTGAATATTTCCTAACACCTTAGTTTTCTCATTTGATTGCATTATTCTATGTGAACCAAGTGTTGTATGTAGGTTGGTATAGAATTTTCACTCATTTAGTTTTGGATTAAATATGGTTGTAACCTGTGAACATGGAGGGATAGGAATAACCATGTCACTGAGCTAAAGGTGAACACTAATCATCTACATAACAATATTTTGGTAGTTATAGTGTTTTGGTCTTCTAAGAAAGTAGTACACATATGCTACATGGATTTCCTTATTCTCCATTAAGGGTTGCATTGAAGAGCTCTTAAAGGTGATAATCTAATATAGGGCATGCAGATGTAAGTGGATACATAGTTTCCATACCACTTTGCTTATATGTACTAAGATATCTAGTAATTTTGAGTTTAATCACAAGTTATATCTCACATCTACTTGTTGAGATAGTGAGACATCCTTAGACCTACGCTTAAGATAAATAACTTGAAATAAATGTTCACAAGATTGGAGGAAAGGTGTAGAGTTTAAAATATTTAAATGGGAAGTTTTACCTCAACTTCATCAAAAAGAGGTTTTGCTCATACACAACGTCATTTTTTTATGGAGGTATATGAGGTCTAAGAAAGTCTAATGTTTTATATATTGTAGAATAGACATATAGATAGTATATTGATGTTATAATATAGATTTTTTGGTCAAGATAAAATTATGGTTGAATGGTTCCAAATTATTCAATTTTACACTAAAAACACTCAAAAGCTACAGTGCTATTATACCTAATGAACCTTGAACTATAGACCTATAGTGCATTGGTGATAGATTAATGGTTTCATAATCTCAATATGGAGTGAGTCCATTCATGTGTAACATTATATTAGTGACTTTAGGATAATAAAAAAGTGGAAACACAATGCTCAAGCAATGCATTATCACTTACAGGAGTCCTTTGACTTCCCTAATAGGTACCTACAGTCTGACTATAGAATATATCAAGTTAATGAAGTACAGGAGTGGAAAGTTGATAGAGGTGTATGTTGAATATGGAAATTTTTAAATACATATAAATTTTTTAATATCACATCCCCATGTTATTTAAATAATAAATAACCTTAGAGAAAATGATAGTTAAAGTTTCTTAAACCCTGTCAAAATCTTGCACACAGTCACATGCATAAAAACTAATCTTAAGATATTTCAAGTGTTAAGGCCTCCTTGGGCATGGTATGGATTTTAAATTTGGTAAATATTTTCCTCATGAATTTATAAATATATAATTTTTCTAATTTTTTCCAAAGTAATAGTGGAAGTGTCCTCTATTTTTTCTCAAACTAGAGACACTCCATGAGAAACATAACCTGTAGACCTAATGTATGGATGGTGAAAGGATGAAAAAGGTAGTCATAAATGATATTTTTATGATGTATAAGGTTTATATGAATGTGAAAAAAGTGTGTATAATTACCTATAGTCACCTAAATCCCTTCTATGTGTTCATATGCTCAAAACACAGTCCATGTTTATTAGGCCTAGAACTAGGCATAAACCCTCAAACTTCCAAACTTCATTAATATGACCATATGATCTTATAAATCACTTTGAAAGACTTATTATGAGAGTGGGTGATTATTTGAACTAAATTTTATTCCCCTAATATATGTATAGATGAGATACATTGGATCTCAAAAAATTAGGGAGAGTTAAAGTGGGCATTGTTAACAAGCTAAATCACCTAAAACCCTCTTAAAACCCTCTCAAGAACCTAATGAGAAATATATGGTTTTAAATGCATCAAAGAGGGGTAAATTGACTTGGAAATTTTTTTTAATCCATTTTTAAATCTTTCAATTTCCTCATCACTTATTTGTTTCATATTGTCACTTTTGTCACTTATATGGAAAGGTCTAATTTTGTGTTTCTTGCAGGATTTGAGGTGTTTTATAGGTATAGAATGGAATTTATAGGTGAAGGATATTTTATAAGTTTTTTGGAGACTTCTTATAAATATTAATACATAATTATAACCTTGGTCATTCTTATAAACCCTTATGTTAAGTTAGTCATTGTAGGCAGTCTAAACAAGACAATGAGAAAGAGTGTATCTACTTAAGTTGGAAGTGAGAAGTGTGATACTAAGTTTTATGATTCCTATATGATATACCAAAGGAAAAATAAGGTATTAATATGTGTCTAACACCTCTTAAATTAATATCATTGAACATATATAGGTCACCCTTGTGACAAGTATGTGAATTCATGCCTAAAGGGCTAGTGAACAACTACAAAGAAGTGAATAACAGGTATCAAGGAGGAGGTTATCATTTGAATGGGTATGATGAATTGAACCAATAATGTTTTTACCTTATAAATATATGTGATATGTGTCAATTACTTCCAATATATTTAAATACAAGTTAGTGGATTCCTCTTCAAGGAGGTAGTTTTAAAAAGGATAATGAACTCTCCATATGCTAACTTTAAGGATATATTATGTTTGTGATAGACACTTTTCCAAGGGAAATTAATGAATTATTTTGTAACTCATTTTATTAATTTTAACTAGCCTTTAGTCCTTGACACTTGTGATGATGAATCTTCAATGCCAATTCTTCCTCTCCTCTCCTATGTTATATATATTCAAGTCATTTTGGCATTGTAAATAGTCCATAATTGGTATGGTGAAGCCTTGAGGGTTGGAAATGTTGTTTTGATTTTGAATAAATTTATGAAGTTTATTTAATATCTTAAATTCTTACCTAAGTCTTTCTTGTAGTCCATTTGCATGATAAGTGATGATTTTTTTCTCCTTGCTTCCATTCTTCTCTTGTATGCATTATGTGAGTAGTATTTTCTTATAATAGGTATCATGAAGTGTATATGTTTTTTAGGTGTATTTTTAAAGTGTGATAGAGATTATAAATGTCTAATATCAAACTTATTAGTTACCCACCTCTAGATATGCATATCAATCTACCTCCATGTAGAAACACTTATTCTAGAAGAACATTGAGTTGAGATCAGTTTTAGCAGTCTTCTTTCTTAGGGATAATACAAGTATGTTTTTGGAGTTATCTTTAGTGTATCAAATTCATTAATATATGTTTATTTTATGTTGTTTTCTTCCCTTGTCACCCCAAATATTAGTTATTATAGTGTAGTGTGTTATCCCTAAAGATATATCAAAGGAGTTAGCCCTTCAAATCTAGAGATATATTTCCTTTAGTAGCTTGCCTATATGCAGAGATAGTTCCATGTTATCCCAAAAATTTTAAGGTCTTCTTGAATTATCTATGGTGAAAATTGGGGATATAATAGTACCTTATATAATACATTATTATGATAAGTATATACACTAATATAAGATAGCTATAATTTAATGAACTTGATATGAGTACCCTCTCTAACCAATGGTATCTCTTCCTCCACCACCACCACTACCACAATCAATTATTACTCCTATTTAGGATCATTATATAGAGTTGGTTATTACTTACATTATTGATCAATATTAAGATGTCATTATTTCACCATACATTATCTATTTATACATATAGTATAGGAAGAATATTTAATTCTCCTAAGCACCCAATTTAATGACAATTATCACTTTAGAGAGATATTTAAGAATCCAAGAGCTCCTTATCTACCCTAACATGTACCAAGTTATTCCCATGGATAGTTCAACATGTTAAATAAAAAGACAAGTCTCTATGCATTATCCTAATAAATAAAATGATTTAAAGAGTGTTAGATATTCTAGATGTATATATCATCCACATGATTCTATGAACAATGATGACAATGGTTACATTATAATACCTAATTCCTTTTTAGAGTTTGATACACCTATACTTTTTACCTTTAATTCTTGGATTCTAAATCTTAAACCATATGATATATGCACCTCCCATAAATATAAAATATATGGGATAATTGGTTATCACCTTTGTACATTTTAAAATACATTAAAGACTACAAAAAATAAAAAAAATAAAGAAAACATAGAAATGTTCAAATATTTTTAAAAATAAAAATTAGGACCTGAGTATGACACACTTTTCTAGTTTACATTATTTACCTATATTATTTATCACATGTTCTTTGTATGTAATATTATTTTCATGCATACATGCACTTCATGAATTATATGAGAGAAATGTCAAACGTATAGATCACATATGGACATGTATATGTTGTACCTTTCCCATACATAAAGGGCAAGCCAATGTTTGGTGTATCTACTTATAAAGGCTACACAATCATATGTTATATCTATGTATGACTTATTTACTATGTTGAGTGACATACATTGATTACACATGATATTATAGTTACTCCTTTATTACACAAGGATATATTGGATATGTTATTTATTATGCTATGATACTAACATATATGAATAGTGTATAAATTTTTTCACTTGTTCTATGCTTCATCAATGCTATTATATTTTCATCATAAGTTAGTTTTATTTTTTATTATGTGTGTCCCCTTGGAATTTATTTTTTCTCTTAATCCTTGATTGTTTTGGCATTCATGCCCCTTTTTGTGGCTCCTTAGTATTGTTTGTTGCAACATTCATGTCCTTTTTTTATGGCTCCTTTTCTACATTTTTAGCAACATACTTATTGCTATTTTACATTTTTATTTGGCCTTACGTGTGATGATATATGCTATTTTATGACATTTCATGTTGAGATTTTAGAGTTTGTGTGATTTTTGTATTTTCAGGTGTCATGAATAATATCATGCACCTCCCCTTTTTATGTTGTGCCATGATTTATATCATGCACTTCCTTATTTTTTAATATTATTTAGTGATATTTACTTCTACATGTTTTATATATACATCTATATTAACCTATTAATTATATGTCATTACATTCCATATGTTACATACATGCCTTGATGTTATATGAACTACTATGATGACATACTCTCCACAAGTGGATATGATTATACATGAGATTACCTTTATACATGACATGATACAATTAAATTTTATTTTGAGATGAGTGACTTGTAGGTTCCATCCATCACCTCAAAAGTGGGGAATATTAGTGGGATTTATCATAGAGACTAAACCTTCCATGAGTAGATTTGAGTATAGTAAACAAATTATTCAAGTAGATTATGTAAGTCTCTTACAATAGGTCTTTTAGGTTTATCCTTAAGGCTTTCTAGCCTCTTTGATCCTATAATATTATTAATATCTTCTCAATAATTAACTAAATCTATATCACTACAATCCTTAACTGATATATAAAATAAATGTTCTTTCTATATTCAATATGATTATGGTCTTTTTTAATGTCTTTACATTTCCTTTTTTTAAGAGTCTTATTACTCACAACACTTAATATCTTAAGACCTTATTAATAACTCAAAAATCTTGGTTATCTCTTTTATGACACAAATAAGCATATATTATGGTTCTTAGATAAACACTTTAGATTTATTATAATCTTCCACTAGGTTAGTTAGCTCTTGATAGAGTTACACTCATTTATCAATCATCTTTAAAACCTTATAACACTTGAAATAGATCAAAACCTAGTTTTGATGGGTTCTTGAATATGTATTCATGTATAAAAATTTATTTTAAAAATATAAGATTTATTAATCTCTTACGGTTTTTAGACTCTTTATGGATCTACACCACAAGTCTTCAACCTTCTTGATGATTAAATTTCTTTATAGGACAATTATTAGGGTTTTTGACCTATATACAGGTATACAAGGCTTGTAACTACCATAATTAATTTTCAATAAAATTTATAAATTTTAAACTAACCCCATTGCCTTAAAAAACCCTACTTATATATCCATTCCAAATTTCAATAATTTAACATTTCTCTTGTAAGAGTTAAGGTCTCTTTTGGATCTCTAAAAGGGGTTTAGGTCTATATTCAAGCCTATAGGTACACTATCCTCAATACCTCTTAATATAGATTTAATTTAGATAAAAAACAATTAAATCTTTTATAAAACACATTTTTACCATTCCTCAAAGTTTCAAGGCAATTTTAGGGTTGAAACTCCTTTTAGAGGAATTCTAATGCCTTAAACCCTAGACTAGGTTTACACAGTCCTAACTTGGTCGAGAGTAATCAAATGGGTTTAGATGTTATTTAAAGAATTATCCATAAAAAATTTTTAAATTATAAACACTTTATTATTTTACCTTTCACTTTTAATTAAATTTTATCCTTGATTAGTCTTGGAAACACAAGAAAAGGTTTCTTATCTTGACTAAGTTTTCCTTATCTACAACCTTACAAATTGAGAAAGGACAATTTGTCCGTTTATAAAAGCAATAGTACCATGGAACCATTTGAAACAAATTATTTTAAATCTCATTATGTTATCCACAAAATTTCATATCATTTAATAGTTAGTTTGAAATATATAAGTATTTTAGCCTCTAAAATCTTGATTCAGGGTTAAGAACTTCGAGTAGGGATGAGAGATTTATAATAAATATAGAATGAAACTTAATATTTGATTTTTAAATATTTAAATTTATAAATAATATATACACCCTTATTCATCTCTATCATCCTCATTTATCCTTTTAACTATCTCAATATGAAGGAAAATAACTTGTTCTCTGCTGACTGTCACTATTTGACTGTATGTGCAGACCTAGAAACCAACCTTTTGAAAGAATTAGACTTTAAAGGAATTTTTTGAGTATAGGGAGATATTTAAAAGTGTATTTATCCATTTTTAATGGTTATTCATTTCATTAAATTTGAATATGAATAAATCCATTACTTTCTAGGTTGAATGTGTAACATAATACATTTTTTTGTTTTCTTTAGTAAAATATGCATCATATACTCCTTGAAAAACATGAATACATAATTTAAAATTGTGATAACACCTTAAATTAATATTATAAAAATATACATTACTCAACATCCATTCTTCACTAATCCTTTATCAAATCTTCTTACAATCCTCTATTTTCTTCATATGATAGGCCTATGGACAATGTCTTCAACCTCTAAACTACATCCAACCTATATAATTAAATATTTATACTTATTTTATTGATTTATTGAGTTAATTCATATATGTTACAAACCTTATTTATTTAAAAAATAAATAAACTTGGTTAAGTCTTATTTTAAGACCAAAATCCTAGCAACGACTTAAGACTTATCTCTTACATGCTTTGTTTAGTCCTCCACTCATGTTGAAAGATTCTAGATATAAGTTGAGATAAATTTACATTAAATTGAGGGTAATATTACATTTATAACATGTAAATAGGATCCAAGTACCACTTTATAAATGAACAAAACCTTCAAATATGATAAAACCCTCCAAGACTCTCATTTATAAATTCAAATTTTAAATTTATCATTTTGGTGGGAAACTCATTTCAAGCCAAAATGTTTACAAGAAGAGGGTATTGAATCATGGAAAATATTTAAACACAAAATGGAATAATTACACACTCTAGTTATACCTAACACACTACAATCTAATATATTTACATGATAAGAATGATTTGTGTAATGATGCTCCTGGATCATACTCCCTAGGTGGGAAAAATTGATTTCTTACTCAAATGTAGTTGAGTATATTTTCTTCTAGTTTATTTTCATCTTTATATTTTCTCTAAACTATTATATATCTTTTTTTTAAAAATTATTTTCTTCTTATTCAATCTTCTCTTCCATATTCTTCCTTGTAAGTTTATCCTCTAAGATAGGATGTCAAATTATCAATTTTTTGTTTGAATTATGTAAAAAAATACTTGCTCTATGGTTTCGATCTCCTTAGATATTGAACGTACATATATACATCTTCACAAAACATTAGATTTAATACATATATACCTTTGAGTATCATCATGTTTATTTTTCCACTATACTTGTCAATTCAACTTATAATCCTTCTCAATCTCTATGATCTTCCCATCCTACTCTTTAGTTTTGGATAGAATTTTTCCTCTTCTTCATATGATGCTACATTGTTCATATCATGATTTAAGTATTATATATCTTATTTTAGTCAATCCAAACTCTCATATACAAACACATTTTTTTATTGCTCTATTAGCAACTCTTTTATACCTAAAATCTACTATTCAAGGTTCCATATCTCCTTATTTTCTTCTTTTCTTTAAAAATTTTTATGATTCAACTTGAACATATTATTCACTCACTACCTCATACACTTGATTTTCACAATTTATCAACTGGTATTCTTTATATTTAAAAAAAAATAATGCCTCAAGTTAGGCATTATCTTATTCATTATTCATTCTTGAAAACACACACTTACACAAAATCTTAGAATAAAAAAATTGAGGCTAAATTACCCCTCTAGATGCCTCCTTCCATGGAACCACTTTATCTTGTACTCTCATAAATTCTTCTTCTTCTAAAGTTTCATATAAACTATCATCATCATGTTATATCAATAGAATCTATAATTACTTATATCACCTCTTCACCATTGATTTTGTTCTCTAATATGAGAACTTCATTCACTTCCTCTTATTCATTTACTACCTCCATCTTGATGACCTTATGGGTCCTTTTCTTTATTATTTCTTTCTAGATCAAGATAATTTTTTTTTCCTTATTTTTATTTCCACAAGTATATATATATATATATATATATATATATATATATAGGCCATTTCATCTTCTTTATTTTTAATACCAACCCTTTGATTTCATTCTCTTGCATGAGCTCTCTCATGAGCTACATCTCTTTTATCATTTTCCTAAATTCACATAGTTCCTCTTCCTTCATTTGGTTATTTCTTATTGGTATCCCATAAATTCTATTTTATATTGTGCCTCTCAAAAAACCTCTTTGGTAATTTGACACCTATTTCCTCTTCTTTTAGTTTCACCCAAGTCTTTTTCATTTTTGTTTTTTGACTCTATGTCCAACTCTTTTGCACCTTCAAACTATATTTTGAGCATCAATGTGTTCTTACCTTACTCTGAAGCCTCAATGGGATTTATAACTACTTGAACCTTCTTTCTTTCTCTTCACTTTAATCTATAATTATAAGAAAAATTATTCCTAAGAGCTTCAACTGAGCTCTAATACCACTCTGATGCAAGTGTATTCTTTAAGTCTTTTGCGATAGGCATTCTAGGTATGTCTTTAAGGTTTTATATCCTTCTTGATCCTGAAACACTATTAATATCTTCTCAATAATAAACTATATCTTTACCACTAAAATACTTAATTGATATATAAGAACAAATGTTATTTCCATAGTCAATAGGTTTATGGTCTTTTTTTAATGTGTCTTTTGGTTTCCTTTTTCCAAGAGTCTTGTTACACATAACACTTCATATCTTAAGACCTTATTTAGAACTCAAAAATCATGTTTATCTCTCTTAAGACATAAATAGTCCCATATTATGCTTATTATATCTACACTTTATATTTATTCTAAGATTCCACTATGAGTTATACTCATTTATTAGTCATCATCAAAACCTTATAACACTTTAAATAGATCAAAATCTAGTTTTGATGGGTTCTTGATTATGTATCTAGTTCTGTAAATTTATTTCACAAATATAATATTGTTTAATCTATCAATGTTTCTAAAATATTCAAGGATTTACTCCAAAAGTATTTAAACATCTTGGTGATTAAATTTATTTATAAAATAATTAGTAGGGTTCTTGACCTATATACAAGTCTGCAAGGTATGCAACTAACATAATTTGTTTTCAAGACACTATATCAATTTTATAACACATTAATTTCATTGAAAATACCTAATTATATATGCATTCCAATTTTAAATCATTTGAAATTTGTCTTATAAGAGTTAAGTTCTATTTTGGCTCTCTAACAAGGGGGTTTTGGTCTATATTTAGCTCTAGAAGTACATAATCCTCAATACATCTTACAAGAGAGTTGATTTTTATATAAAACCACTTAAATATTATATAAAACATATTTTTTGACCATTCCTCAAAGTTTTAATGATTTTATTTATGTTGAAACTCTTCTTAGAGGAATTCTTATGCCTTAAACCCTAGACTAGGTTTACCCAGTCCTAACTTAGATGACATTAATCAAATGGGTTTGAATATTTTTTCAAGACATATCAATGAATAATTTTAAAATTATAAACATATTATATATTTTACCTTTCACTATCAATTAAAATTTATCCTTTATTAATCTTGGAAACATAAGAAAAGGTTTCATACCTTGACTGAGTTTTGCTTGTCTTCAACCCTAAAATTTGAAAAAGGAAAATTTTCAATTTATATAAACCCTAGTAAATTATAACCACTTAAAAAACCTAATTTTAATTCTTATCCTACTATAAAATAAATTTCATATCATTTTAATGGTTAATTTTAAAAACATAAGGATTTTAGCCTCTAAAACCCTGATTTAGGGTTTGAATTATGAGTAGGGTCGAGAGATTTCTAATAAGGATAGATTGAAATTTAAGACTTAATTTTTAAATATTTAATTTTATAAATAATCTATACACACTTATCCATCTCTTCCATCCTAATTTATCCTTTTAACTATATCAATATGAAGGAAACCAACTTGTTCTCCCTTGACTATCACTATTTGACTATATGTGCAAACCTTTAAACCAACCATTTTAAAGGATTTTTTTATAATTAAAGGAATTTAAAGGAATTTTTTGAGCTTATATAGATATATAAAAGTTTATTTGACCCTATTTAATGTTTATTCATGCCAATCAAGTGTAAAATTCATAAACCCATTACTTTTTAGGTTGATTGTGTAATAGAATATAGTTCTTTATTTTATTTAGTCAAGTATGCATCATATACTCATTAAATAACATGAATTCATAATTAAGACATGTGATAATACCTTAATTCAATCTTAAATAACAAGATACATTACTCAAAATCCATTATTTATTCATCCTTTATCAAATATTCTTACAATCCTTTGTTTTATTCACATAACAAACCTAGAGACCATGTCTTCAACCTCCAACCTACATCCAACCTATAAAATTATATATTTATACTTATTTATTGATTTATTGAGATATTTCATATATGGTACGAACCTTATTTATTTTAAAAATGTTATATACTTGGTTAAGTCTTTTTTAAGACAAAAATTCTAACAACAACCTAAGACTTATCTCTTACATGCTTTGTGTATTCTTCCACTCACATTAGAGGCTTCTAGATATAATTTGAGAAAAAATTATATTGATTTGATGGTAAGAATTTAAAACATTTAAATGGAATCCAAGGACCCATAAGGAAAGGATCAAAACCTCTAAACATTATAAATCCTTTCTAAACTCTCCTTTACAAATTCAAAATTCAAATTTATCATTTTGGCGAGAAACTCATTTTGAGCCAAAATGTTTAAAAGGAAAGGGTGTTGAAGTATGGAAATATTCAACCATCTAATAAAATTATTCCACTCTAATATAATACCCACAAAACAATAATCTAAAATATTTACATGATTACATTGATTTGTGTCATGATGTTCCTTGATCAAGAAATTTTAGTGTTCAAATGTGATTCATATATTAGATTGGGATAGTTATTTAAAGTTTTAAAATATACTTTGGTGGCATATGTACATAATTTTTTCACTTCATGAGGGACATATTTTAAATTGATATATATATATATATATATATATATATATATATATATATATATATATATATATATATATATATATATATATATATAGATAAATTTAAGGTCATTTTCAAGGCACATGTACTCCATTATATATGGCATATTTAGTTAGGCATGATAATGGTTCATGCACACATACACTATTTAAAAGTTAATATGGGAATGACTTGGTTCATGTGCATTATGATAGATTATAGTTTCTAATGATTCAGTGAGGCTTGATGTTGGTTCATGCACATTTATGAATTTGTATTTATTTATCGACTATTTTCATGTGTGGATTAAAATCAAATCTATAAGTTCATCTAAAATAATCATCTCCAATAACTTATATGGAAACACTATTTACTCACATATAGTTGTACTCCTTTTATTTTTTTTCAAGTTTCAATTATAACTTAGATTTGAAGTTTGAAGTTTTATTTTATGGACATTGAATACTCTATTTTCATTGTAAGTTTTTACTTAGATTAGCTTGCACATTTGGATCATTATCATAAATAAAAAGTGTGTTGTACACACTCAAGTATATCTTCCTCCTTTTACTCTATTATTTTCATTACATTATAATACTATAATAAAAAGGGGGAATTTATATACTCTAAAATCTATCATTTGACACTTGGAAATGTCAATTTTAACTTGCACTTATCCTACAGGACTCGTGTATCTCCATACAATTATCACTTGCCATTAAATTAAAATAAAATTTTAGTTATGTGCTTGATCCATTCTAATTTACTATTAGTCACCTACAAGGAAATTCTATCATGTGATAGATCAATTAAATATCCTACTCAAATGTTCTTAGAATTCTAAATTTACATTTTTATCTCTCAAATAGTAATGTCAGGCTTAGATAATAACATTGATGTTATTTTCTTGAGGTTGATGCTACCTCCCTTCTCTTATTAATGAATATTTTTTAGAATTAAAACCTTCATATAGGTTGGAACATCCAACGAATATATTGGTGGTGTGGGACATAACCCAATTGAGTGTGTTTAAATACAAATAAAGGTCAAACTTATTCAGAATATGGAATTTTAAAGTACCTATCAAATACACTACTGCACATTGAGAAAATATTCCATATTTTTCCCAAATCATAAATCAATTACTAGGAGTAGTCATCAACCAAGTCTAAATCACACCAAGATAAGTAAGTTCCAAGATTGTTAAGATCAAAGCCAAATTTATAAGTGTATCCATATAGATAAAGAACACATTTTCATATTCAAACTAAAGGGATGATCTATTTATGGATTTACTTACATATTCAGAGTATTGGATACATATGTGGTGGTTAATCATCAATAGAAGTGACTAGGGTTAGCTCAACCCCCATTACACTTCCTCAATTTTAACATGTTTTCTTATTTTATAAGTGGAACTAGGGTTTCAAGGAGAAGGAAGTTTATCTCTATAGATAATCATGTATTTGAAGGTCACATATTATAAAAATAGAAACATATCAAATAAGGAAACTAAACTTTACTATCATAAAGAGAAAAACCTACCCATGACAATAATGCCAACCCCTATCACTTATGTCAACATTCCTACTCAGGACTAACATTACTAACTCTACATGCATAAACATTAAGTTCCATATATAGACAAATCATAATATTAATTATAGTCTTTGTCCATTTTCATAACACAATCATAGTCAATCTATAAAATAATAAAGATAAGTATCTTGATCTATGTAGTACCTTTCCATAAATATCAAATTTCATTATCATTTCAATATAAATAAGTTACATTCATATTTATGCTTCATTTCCATATATTACAGTCTGAGTTAATTATAAATGTGAGAATTTTTATGATTCAAATCAATTCAAAAATAGGGTAAATGGTTGCCATAGTAATTATTTAGGATAACTAACATATAATAATTATCTCACTAAATACACCAATCAAATAAGATGGTATAACTATAAATATAGAAGTGAACATGATAAGAGAAATATTAGGTGATAATTATCACAATAGATCATAAATATAAAATAGAGGATGTTTCAAATAATTAGAAAAACATAAATCAAACAAGATGAGATAATCATAATTAGAGAAATACACACGTGTCACATTTTGATTTCTCTCTAAGATGAATAACCTATTTAATCTATGGATTATTACGGTTGATTATTTGATTATATAATATTTGATTAATCTTGAAGACATATATTATTTATGGGATAATTTGTGTTAATTTACATGATTAAATGATATGAGTGAGCAATAATTTCCTATTTTATACTTTGTGATCATGTTTAATTAGTTATACAACATTATTTTATTGATATAATGATGTTCTAGGATAATTGCCTTCATTTTCATGAGGTGGATGAAAGATAGATTCTTCCCTCATATCGTGATGGAAGGAGAGCATCATCAGAGAGGGTGGTTAGATGGAGATGGTTGGGGATGACACAAAACAAATTTAGAAACCCTTGCACACACCACATTTATATATGATAAATGTATTTTTTAAAATATAATTATAGTATGCTTAGTTTTACATTTAAATTAATGTTGTGTTCTTTTATGATTTTTTAAATTTAGTTTCTATTAATAATCATGTTGTTTGTTTAGGTAATTTTTTTAATGTAGTGATCATGCATAGTTTATCATGTTTGATGTAATTATTTGGTTAATTGAGTAAAATTATTTATGTTATTATTCCCTTATTACCTTATTTGGAATGGATATGTGGTTTCATGTTTTGATTTTATGTAGGAATTAAAAAGGTATAGGTGGATTCCATTAGTATTGATCTAAATGATATTGGTAATAATAATTAAAGATTATTGCCAGTGAGATGTAGAAGGATTGGTGAAGTGGTATGGTTGTGCCCATCCCCACCCAAGTTCAAATCGTATAGGGAATTTATAGGCTATTTTTGGCTATATTCTCAATGGTTTCAATGTGATCAAGTGTTAATGGTTCTATAGTTCTCTCGAGGACTAGGCCCCCAGTTTATGCCTAGAACTAGTTATAGTTAAAGATTATTATTATGATATTATATTATAATGTCAAAATATAAATAACATTATTTTATATTTCATTATAAAATATTAGGTGCATTGGAAATCATGTGTTACAAAGTGTTTTATGGTTGACATGGTAATGTAAACTATGGTCTTTGAATACATTATCATACTATTTAGTTTTTAAGTTAGTTGAATGGTTGAATTAGCATGGAAGGATGAATCGAATAAATCGATGGATGTTTTATGGAATGTCATAAAGGTTTTATTTATTTTTATTTATTTGAAAATGGATGAGGAAGTAACTTAATTCAAATGGTATGCAATTATTTTCAAGATTATAATATGATTATTTTAATCAATGGAAAGGAAGTTTTGAGTAATTAGGGTTATTAACCATTCATTGACATTGAGTTAAGTATCATTTTGGAAAATCATGGATTTTTTACTTAGAATTTACATGGTGGTGAATGAAATAATTCTAGGAGTTTTGTTGAGCTATTTTTGCATGCATTTATTAGTCATTTGAAGTGGCCATTAATGGAGGTCGGCAAGATGATGGAAAAAGGATAATAAGAAAAGAATGGAGCATGTGAATGGCTCATGGTTCATGGAATATAGAGAAGAGGAGACAAAAGGAGAATAAGGTGGTGATAAAGTGCATGGAGAAGGATTTTATTTGAATTTCTTTGGCATACACAAATTTACCAAGTTAGTTTTATAATTAAATTATTGTGTGTAATTTTAATGGGTTTTCAAATTTGGTTATTGGGTTTATTTATTTGAATCTTAGAATAATTGGGTTGTATGTGGAGCCCTATGGAAGGCTCTACCTCTATAGAATCCCATATTTGACTCAGGGTAATGTAAGGGTTTTTGGGAAAATCCATATAATTTCTATGACTGTATAGGGTTGTATGAAATCTTAAACTCCTCACTAAGTTTGAAAAAACCTATTCACATTAGGAAAAAATACTTATTATATATATATATATATATATATATATATATATATATATATATATATATATATATATATATATATATATATATATATATATATATATATATATATATATATATATATATATATGGTTACAAACCTCTATATTATGCATACTTGTTTACATATAAAAACTGGGGAACTTTTGGTTTAGTCTATTATGTACCAAGGACAGGTTGATGATAAAATGACTATAGATGAACATTCATCCTTATGTAGGTATATATACTCAATTTTTTTAAAAATCAATATGGCTGAGTTAAGTTTTAAACTGTGTTCGTAATATATATGGATTACATATAAAAATTATATGTGACTATATATTGGTCATTTGATTTATCTTTAAATGTAAGAGAATTTTACTCAGTCAATAGAGGGACTGATACATAGATGAATATTTTACAAGTTCATAATTTATTTGGTAAATATGTGTTTTTATTGTCTTATTAAACTTGATTGTGCATAAATAATTTGTACCTAAACTAGATTTTAACATGAAATGGTAACCAGATTGGGTATAGTCGGTTAAGTGTTCAAATTTGGTTGAAGTTTGAATTTTAAATTGTTTATCTTAATATATTTTGTTTAAAAAGGAATTTGGTAAAATAATACTGTGTATGAAATATGTATGTTTCATAAAAACAAGTATATGAGTTTCATTTTTTATGATAGAGTTATGGGACTATTTCATAAGATGGATACATATACATTGAGTATACAAAACACCCTCTAAGATATTTAATAGTGGATTTCATCATAAGAGTATACTTCATACAAAATGGTAGTTGTTCGGTATTGTAATGGTATTCAAAGATTTTCAAAAGTATATATACATATGTAAATAAATTTGTTAACTATAGAAATGTAGATTGTATTAAATCAGATTAACTATACCATTTGTACATACATGTGTTTTATATACTCAGCTTTATTTTGTATTAATACCATGTGGTGTGTGAAACAATGCTTGTTATATATTTTAATGTTTAGATAAAATCATTAATATTATGTATTTATGAGTTTAAATATATACATCTATGATGTTTTAGACTAGATGTTGTTATATGTGGAATATGAACAATTTAAATAGCTAGGGTTATAATATTATTTTGTGGAGAAATAATATTATAATTTGATTAGTGGATAAAACAACTAGCATTCTAGATATTCATTACGTGGATGGTATGTTATATTGAGGACTACTTTTAGATTATGTTTATTAATTATAATAAACTAGATGTATCAATTCAATTCACTTAATTTGATGGACTAGATGAATATATGTGATATTTCTATACTTAGTATAATTTTGATTTAATAAATTGAAATATTATGAATAAATCTATTGGTTTTTATTTTTATTATTTATTTTACTAAATCTTGCATTCATGACCCTAATTAAGTGATGGATGGATTTTGCTAGTTTAATTAGCACCATCAATGCAAAATAAGGTGTAATCTAGTCAAGTGGTGTGTATGAATTTGACTAATCCTAGAGATCATTTATTAATAAAAACTATGGTGAAAGTAATATTTTATAAACACTTTCATTTCATATGTTGATATATTTTTCATATTTGAGTTATATCATATTAGAATGGATTTATTTATGGTACACATTATGTATTAGATATCTTCAACACATAGGTTCTAGTTTAATACTCCAGATTACCACACTATAATTATCTAACCATCCATGAAGGGATGTCCATGCCCTTGTTTTGGAGATAATGAGAGAGATATATGGTCTATGGTTGGTGTGGAAAAGTGATCAGATGATGTTCTTGTTGGGAGGATGTAAACCGGAAGCACACAATTTGATTACTAATACCAAGCAACTTAATATGCGGAAATTAACCAGATTCACCAAGTAACTAGAATTCAGAATAACACATGATATGAGAGACAATACCAAATTGTATTAACACTTTATACAGAAAAGAATACAATAAAGAAGATGCCACTTCTTCTCCACCACCTTACAGAGGTTTCCCACGCCTCAAGTGAACAGTAATTCTTCTCCCCAAAGCTCTCCCTCTCACAGGTCCCAACACCCAACTCAAATACAGAGTTGGTGTTCACCTCCCGTGCTCCACGCACACCACAAGTGCTCCACGCACTCCACAAGCACTCCACGTGCTCCACAAGTACTCAAGGTACTTCAAGTAGATCTCCCATGAATCTGCAACAACCTGCAATTCAACAGACCATACTTATGGAAGGAACTCCCTTGCCTTCCTCTTGCTCTATCCGAGTACACACCTGTACTCCAAGTAGATCCTGCCTGATACTGCTCCCTATTGTGTTGTTGTCTGTATGACCTTGCACACCTGCAAATCAAGCAATGGTTCTAATCACCTGTGAACCTCGACCTTGCACACACATACACTTGCAGATCAACGATCTTACTTACCATGTAGATCTCCTATATAGGCCATGCAACTGTGACTAAGATCCTACACTCTTGAAGAACCCAGTTGGCTCTCCAATCCAGCACCAACACACCTGGTACTGTGGCACTAGGAGGAACGCACCATAGCTCTACCTCACACACAGAAGGAGCTTATAATTATGCTCTCTTACTCCCTAGCACACTTTTCCAATACAAACATGAGTCTATTATATAGATCTCATCCAAACAATGATTAGACATCTAATTACAATAATTAGATCCGCAGCTCTCAGTCTATAATTAGCCCTGATCATGCAAACACTTGGTTCGTTAGCTAACTGCCCGTAAATAGCTCGCAGTCGAACCACACAGGCGACCGACGCCGGTCCCTGTTCGCCTGGAGGTGACCGACGTCGGCCGATATATGACCGACGTCGATTGCTTCTCTGTGCTCTCCCGCCGACGTCGGCTGATCAGACCAACCCCAACTTCTTCTGCAACTCAGCAACCTTCAGCAACCTCCTCTCCTGTTTGCATCAGTGAAGCTTTTAGCTCCACAATCCTAACAGTTCTCCCTCTCAGCTAGAGTACTATACATGAGATTACACTTGAGATTACATATTGATACTTGATTCATGGAGACTCTTGAGTCATGGAGACTACTATCACCAAATTTATCTCCTTATAATAAGGTTGTTTAGATGTCTCAAATTTTTTGAAACATGGGATTACCCCTAGATTTGTGGGTTGTTTATAGCAAGGATAAACCTCTAGATTGAAGAGTTATATCCCCTGGTGAATCACTTAGGATCACTTTAAATGCTTACTTGATTTGAAAAGGGGGAGAAATAACTAAATTAAAACTAACTATAGTAGTGGTGTA
The DNA here is from genome assembly GCA_037957365.1 of Torreya grandis. NCBI lineage: Eukaryota > Viridiplantae > Streptophyta > Pinopsida > Cupressales > Taxaceae > Torreya > Torreya grandis. The sequence goes on along the minus strand of JARHVA010001982.1, from coordinate 1,334,000 downwards.
CAATTTTTTTTGACCACTACCACATATTGTACAATACACTAAGACCTACAAGATAACATGAACATACACACATCCTAGACTAAACCTATTTCATCAATGTTTTATATAAGGGTAAGTAATTAAAATGATGAGAGGGAAGAATAATTCCACTTAAAAACCCACAAGACACCCTTAATGACACCAACTACAACCTATAATAGAGAAATAACCACATGAGACAAGATAAATAAGACACAAGCAAGGTGGCATACATCTACACTTGATAAGATAAGCCATTTACAGCTTTATCACTACATGTAGTCATATAATGAGGAAAAACATCAGCTATATTATTTATCAAAGGTAGAAAAAATGGGTAGGTATTATCCATACCCATGTGGAGGATAAAAACTTAGCCAAAAGTGGCTCAATATATAGATAATGTGGGAGAGAATAGAGAGAGGTATGGTAGAAAATGAGTGAAAAGTGTCCATGAGTGTTACAACCATAAAATAATTTATGACAAAGACCAAAATACCTCAAAGTGCATGTATCTCTATATTTAAGTAGTTCCAACCTTCCAAGTGGCATAAGATATTCATGAGCAAAATATGTCATCAAATGTGCTTTTGAACTCTTTTTCTCATGACTGGTCACTATCAGGGTTTAAGAGAGGTTTTAGACTTGTCTAGGGTCTTAACAATTTTTCATAAAGAAAATATCATTAAGTGAACTCCTTAAAATTATAAAAATTATTTATATACCCCTTATAATATTACAAAATTATCATACTCCCATGCAAAGTGTGAGTGATGGTATGAGCATCTCAAGTTGCTCTTTGAATGGCTTGCTTAGCGTTCATGGGCTTAAAAAGAGCTCTACTTTGAATTTTGGGTCTTGAAATTAATTCCAACTATTTTTATAGGATAAAAAACACATATATAAACCATATAAATTATTTCACATGATTTTAAAGTGCTTATTACCCCTCTATATCAAATTGTTTCTTTGACCAGGTTATTTGGCATTTAAGACCTACCTTGCTCTTATTAGACCTCAAGGGATTTTGGATGAAAAACTAAGTGTGTTTCCACCTAAGAAGTGTATGTAAATATTTTATATTATTATTTATGACCTTATGATCCATAAAATAGGTATTCAAACTTTTTTTCCTTTTTAGCTTAAGTAGACCTCTAGGTCTCATCGTTACCCTTGCCCAAAGAGTGGGTAGGGGTTGAGACAAAATAAGGAGTACTTACACTATTTTTATGACCTTTAAATGGTCATGTAAATATTTTTAATATAATAAAAACCCTTTTTACCAAATTTTATATCATAATTATTTCTTTAGAATCCTTAAAACTCAAACTTCTGAAAATTAGTTGGGTCTACCAATGACTGGATATTAGGCCTTAACTGACTATGCATGAGGTCTTGAAACTAGTTTGGATCAATATTTAATTTTTTATATTTTAGTTTCATACCAACCTTATGAATTTTTTCAATTTATATGCATACATTATATTTATTTCATATTATCTTAAGACCAACTCAGTCATGTATGACCTATAGGTGTTCTTAGGTTTAAGACCGTCTCTAAGGTTTAGACCTAGTCTTTCCTCTTGCCACTATGTTTGAAGGAATTAAAACTTTGGTAAAGGTTTATTAAATTATACAAAAGGTATTAAAACATAGTAATAAAATTCTATACCATACTTCAATTGATCTTCAAGTACATAGTCTATATAATCTATCATAGGTGTGCATATATTAAAGGTAAGATCGTAATTGCTACTTTGAGTTTGAGACTTAACCCTTGATTTAGTGATCTTCCAATGATTTATTATATGATTTTAACACCTCAAACTATTTCAACATACCTCAACATGTCTCCACTTCACCTTAGCATGTTTTCCAATTTAACTTGGTTGTAGACAGCCATATCAAGATGAGCCTTGTATTGAGTTATTTATTTGGACCTCACTCTCATGTCAATGACTTTCTCAAAGTTCAATTAAATTGTTTTAGATACCAAATTGAGTTCAATTTTTTTAAAAACATAACTCTACCCTTTTATATTACTAGGCTTAAGACCCACTATCTATTATCACTAGAGCAACCTGTAGGTGCCCATGGGGTATCAATATTATGTGTTAGGGGTTTAATGAAAAATATTTCCCATGAATCTCTATAGTGACTCAGGGTCTCTTTAAGGGTTAATTTCCTATGTCATGTGTGTTTTATCTTATTCTAGTTTTAAGTTAGATTTCATTCAATGCCAAATGAAGACCTAAAGGCTTAGGGCCTATAGGTTTATCTTAAAGTGCTTAGGCTACAAATATCCATTTGTGAATTATATAAATTCTCAACTCTATCAAAAATTATTCATCACTCCATGTGTCATAGACTCAAAAAAAGCATCATAGTCACCCTCAAATTAACCCATATTTCTATATAAACTGCATATAGTCAACACACATAAACATATTTTGTATGTTGACTTGGAACAATAGTGAGCTCATTCAATTTTATGGTGGAAATGAGGTAACTAAGATTATATAATGCATGGAGAAGTATATTTGGTCCTTATATGAACACTTAGCATCTTCCAAATACCCTTACAATTTGTACAAGCTGACATATGGAGGAGATAACTATGAACTCTCATTGAAAAGTGTGCATATGGGCTCCTATCATCAATTTCATACACTTTAGGAGTAAAACATCATCTCACAACCTTAAACCATGGTATATTAGTAGTAATTTATCTTGAATTAGCAATCAAACTCTGGAAGACTTTTTCAAACACTAACAATGTCTCCCAAAGAGAAAAATTTAAATATGTGAACAAGAAACACATTTTAAACAAGTAGGGAATGAATTCCATGAAAAAATGGGTTCTCCATGGATAATTAAACATTAGAGACCCAAGAAAATGATCACCATGAATAGGAAATGGTAACTTGTAGTAGAATTATCTAAAATAACTTGTATACCAAGATATTCTTCCTTCAAGTGAAATTACTTCATGAAGGTGATTGAAATGATAAAAATATCATTAAAATGAGATAAAATACCTATATTAAACACCCTAAAAATCATTCCTCTCCATCAATTTCTGAGCTAGATAAATAGGTGCAAGAATAGACCCCTCTTGGATGCATAAGCCATAGTGACCTAATATTCTTAGTGATTATTCATAAATAATAGGGCATAATTATATAAAAAATTTCACTAATTTTAATCTCATTATCAACCCTAAAAATTTCTAAAAATCTATATCCTAAATCTCTCTCTCCTAACTGTACCATTTAATTGAAATTTACCTTTCTGATCTTGTGAAGGTAGTGATAGAGGAGAAAAGTAGTTTGGATTATTAGTTAAACATAAACCTTGGTATAAAGTTAGAAAATTATGTGATTTATCCCAATAAACACTTAAAAACTATTTCCAACTAACAATTTATCCATGAAAGATGTACAAGTGCCCAAAAATTCTTGATAAGTGTCATTTTTCCAGTTTAGGAGGTTGAACCTACAAGTTTATCAGTACCTAATTGAACCTAGACATTTTATAACCTCTCTTTAAGACTAGGAACATTTTTAACATTTTTTAAATGTTATCCTTTGAGAGTGGTACATCCAACCCTTCTAAATGGGCCAAAAGGTGGTAGAAAATGTGAGTTTTGCATATAAGATCCAAACAAAGGTTAGAGCATGATAATATGATACAAATGACATCAAAATAACCTTTTTTAATTACCCTATAATTTATTATACCTTTTACCAAGTTTGACTATACAAGACCTTATACTTTACCATAGGACTAAATAAGTGAACATAAGACTAGAACTTAGACAAAGCTAGGCAAGGACACATATGACCATATGGGACTATTTAAGACCATTGTAGACCATGAAAAATCCATATGACCACCCTAAAAAATTTTAAATTTAGAGGGGTTGACCTATTTTGACTTGGGGTCAAAATTTGGTCAATAGAGACTCTACTCAAAGGAGCTTTGTATCATGTTTTATCATTTGAGATATTATTATGTATTGCTATAAACTATAATTTTTATTCATTATGTTTATATATCAAAGGCTATAATGTTGTATCATTTATGGCTAAATTTATACTATTTAATTATGATGTGATGCAATATTTATGGTTATTCAGTAATGTTCATGATTTCTATATCTATTCTTGGTGATCCTTAGCTAAGTGGATTAGTTATAATCTTCTTGGTTAACTAAATTAATATAGTTAGTTAAAGATCACTAGTTAGGTTTCTTATGGTGAAATTTATATGTTGAATATGTGTATTTAATTTGAAAAAAAAAAATCAATATTGTGGTAAAACCTAGTGGGGTTGCTATAATGTGGTATTAGAGCTGAGGCTCAAACTCTTAGACTAAGTGTGTCCTTTAACATAATGTTATTCTCTTGATAAGTAGGAAGAATAATGGTGTAAAATAGACCATGAGGTGAGGGTACTTTGAATATTGAAACCCATATTGATCTAAATCAGTTTGCCACTGAGCAAGATGCAAAGTTGGATCAAATCCTCGTAACTATGTAAGATATTATGGACCAAATTTTGGCCCTAGAATATAAATTATATGGGCATGAAGAGTAAAATGATCAGGAGGAACCTAAAGAAAATCTTAATAACCAAGATCATCTTCAAGAGTAGAGGCATGAGGAGGTGCCACAAAATTCAATAGCTCTAGTAGTTGTAGAGCTACCACATAACATGAAAAAGGTGAATCCACCTAAGTTCAATGTAACTATATTGAGGGATGAATCTGAAGCATGGCTAACAAAAATGAAGAAGTATTTTGATATTTAGAATTATTCCAAAGTCAAAAAAGTAGTTTGGGAGCTTATTAGCTTGTTGGCTGAAGCAACTACTTGGTGGGAAAAAAAGAAGATCAAGATGAACCTTGACTCAACCACCACCACTTGGGAATAATTTATGACATTGTTTAGGTCACGATGAGTTCCAAAATTGTAATTCAGCCAAAAATATTAAAGAATTTAGAAAATTAAGAAAGGGGATCTGTTAGTGAATGAATACTAGAAGCAATTCACTAATATTATTAAGTATGTACCTACATATCAAGTAGAAGAGAGGTTCAAAATCAAGAAACTCATCATGGGATTGAAACCCCAAATGGGTTATGAAGTAGATGTGCATGGTCCATGTACCATGGATTAGGTGTTTGAGAATTTAGTCAAATAAGAAAAAAATTTGAAATCTCTTGCCAAAGTTTAAGATAAGTTCAAAAATAAATTTAGAAGTTCTAAACCAACATTCAAGAAGAATAAATAGAAGCAAAGGACTAGATTTTCCAAGGGTCAACTAAAGATCCAGAATGCCAAGTTTAATAGTGGTTTAGGGAATAAGAAACCTGGTAATGGTATCAAGGGAAACCAACAAACTAAGAGGAAAAGATTACTTGGATGTTTCTTCATTTATGAAGGTGTCCATTTTATTCAATAATGTCCTCAATACAAATTGAATAACATGGGTTTGACTTCCTAGCAAGATTCATGAAAATCTTGACAATCGACATGATGAGTATCAAGCTTCACCCATAAAACTATTATGTACTTTATTTGATTATCTAGTTTCTATTTTAATTTATATAGGAGCTATATAATGTTTCATTTCTCCTATAATTCTTAGTAAATTATCTAGAAAGGTTGGAGTTATGGCAAATGTAGGGTTAGTAGAATATGGGAATGAGTTAAAGGTTAAAGTTGACAAGTGTTTAGTCAAAGTAGAGATTAGGTTGTTTGAGTTTAATATAGTAATATATCTTTATGCATCACTATTGGGATCATATGATGTCATCCTAGGAGTCAATTTTCTTTCAAATCATAAATTCAAGTTTGACTATTTTCTGAGTAAGGTTGAGTGTCAATATGATTTCAAAAATTAGACACAACTTTAGGGTGAGAGAAGGTAGTTGAAGCTAAGGTAGATTTTTAGAAATTCAAATAAATAAATATCAAAATAAGGGATGCCAAGAAATTATAATTAAGATAAATGAGAAGGAATAATCTATGGAACCATCTATCAAATATTATCTTTTTTTGAGGAACTTATATGGCATTTTCCAAAAGAATTACTAGGATTTCCACCTAAGTGTGAGTTTTATTTCTTGTTTAATATCATAATTGGATTAAAACCATAGTCTAAGCTATCATATATAATGATAACCATTGAATTGGTTGAGTGAAAGGCACGAATTCAAGAGTTGTTATCGAAAGGTCTAATTTGACTTAGTGTGTCACCATAGGCTACTCCAGTTGTCTTTTTTAAGTAGAAAGATGACACTCTTCACCTATGTATAGATTATGGGATATTGAATAAAGTAATGATCAAGAATAGATATATATTTCCATGTATTGATGATATCTTTTATCAAATGTGAGGTGCCATAATATTTTCTAAGATTGATCTTAAAGCAGGGTATCATCAATTAAGGATTCATGAAGAGGATATCTTGAAGAAAATGTTAAGGAATCAATGTGGACACTATAAATTCATAGTGTTTCCATTTTTATTAACAAATGATCCATCAACATTTATAAATCTTATGAACAATGTGTTTAGAGATTACCTATATCATTTTGTGTTGGTATTTCTTGATGACATCCTCATTTATTCCAACGATGAGGATGCACACTTACAACATCTAAAATTAGTTTTAAAACATTTATATAATTAAATATTATATGTAAAGTTATCTAAGTGTGAATTTTTCCAAAATAATGTGTAGTAACTAGGACACATTATCTTATCAGATGGTAATTTAGTAGATCTAGCAAAGATAAGAGCCATTAAGGAGTGGATGGAACCAAAGAATGTGTATGAGGGAAGAAGTTTCATGAGATTAGGGGGATATTATAGGAAATTCATTCTAAATTTATCTAAGATAGCTAATCTAGATACCTTTCTTTAATGGTAGAATTAGAGCTTTATCTAGTCAGATAAGTGTGAGGTAGCCTTTTAGGAACTAAAAAGGAGGCTTACTTTAGTACTAGTACTAAGAGTTTTTTTTATCTTAATGGTTAATTATTAGTGATCACTGATGAATTTAATGATGGAATTATAGGAATTATTATGTGAGATGGTTCATTAGTTTCCTATGAGTCTAAGAAACTTAATCCATATGAGATGAATTATTCCCCACATAACCTAGAACTTGTGGCAATTATGCATGCTTTGTAAGTTTGGAGGAATTATCTATTTGGAAAACTATTTAAGATAAATAATAATAACTTGGGACTCAAGTACATCTTCACCTAACCAAATTTGAATGCTCATCAAATATTATGTTTAGAGTTCTTGTCTAGCTATGATTCTAATATTAACTATATCAAAGGCAAGGAGAACATAGTAAGTGATGTTCTAATCTATAGAAGGTACATAGTAACCATGGCTAATATTAGGATTAATTTCATAGGTAAAGTGATAAAATTATTTCTAGGATATTAATTCTATGATCAATTCAAGAAAGCATTGTTTGAAAATGCTCAAAATCCTAAGTTTAAGGGATTAAGAATAAGAATGATGGTGTTTTATTGTACAATAGTAGGATGTATGTACCTTATAGAGAGAATATGAGGATAAAAATTCTAATGTAATTGAATAATGTCCCATAAATGGTACATACAAGAGTAACCAAGCTCATGGATGAGCTTATACCACTCTATTTCTAAAAAGGAATCAAGAGAAATGTAGTGGATTTTGTGTCTCATTGTCTAGAATGTTAGTGTGTGAAAGTTGAACATGTGCATTCAATAAGATTATTATATGCACATGACATACAAAAATATAAATGGTAGGTTATAATTATGTATTTTTTCCAAGGGTTAGTGTTATCATAAAACAATCATGACATGATCTTGGTTGTATTGGTGTAGTGATTTTTCCCATTGGGTTTTGCCTACATGGCCTTATGGCCATTTTATGTCAATTAAGCTTTCTTAGGTTAGTTATAAAAGGGTCATATAGGCTAATTTTATTTTAATTTAATTATATAATTAATAAAATTAGAGGCTTTTTAATGTTACCCTAATATTTCCTATATGTACCTCACTTTTCCTTTTTGGAAGGTTAGACAAGTTAATGTGATTTTATGCAAGTAATATTTTTCAATATTGTTGTGTGAAGACAAAATTATTTCTCTTTTATAATTTATCCATGATTTCATTTCTCTATACATATATTTGATCAATATTTTTTGAAAATATCCAAGATCATGACCAATTTGACATGGTATTAGAACCATTTTTTTTAGTATTGCAACAATATTTATGGTGAAATCTTGCATACATTCACTATTCCAACATAAATAAGGGTTTAGTGGGATTCCTTAGAAAATCCATGCAAAACTTTCTACTAGAGCTTTAGATCTCAAAAATGACTATGCCATTGGTTTTAGAAGGTGATAAAACCCTTGGATCAATTGTAAACATGACCTAGTTATAGAATAGTCAAAAATTTCCTCTCTTTTTGGCATCCCAAGGCCCCATTTTTAATTTTTTGAAATAATACATATTTCCTATGTTGTTGCACAAAAGTGCCTTTTGGGTTTTCTTTCTCAGGTCAAAACCTCAAATCGGTATCTTGCAAAATTTCCATTGCTAAAGTATTTTGGACATTTTTAGCTTACCTCAATTTGAATGCCATTAAACCTCTACATCAATCGGATCTATAAGTGGTCATCACTTTGGCTCTATAGTTGATCAACTTCATGTTTCATGCATTAGAGAGTCTGATGACCAATTCAAACTTTTGAAGGGCTGTTACTTAGCCAGTAGACCAAATTAGACTTTGGATAGTGAGTAACTTCATTTTTCTAAGTTAAATTATTTGATAAGTCTATTTACTTGCCCACAGACCAACTTGGAATTGTGGAGTTATTTTACTTGCAACTTCACCTACCTCAAGCAAAGTAGGTCTAAAAACCTAGATTACACTACTACAAACCAACTCAAGTTTTTGAAGGGTCATTACTGCCTTACTCAAGTTTTCAAACATCAATTACTTATAGAAGCTAACTAGTCTAAAAAATCTAGATTACTCTTTTGAGACTGACCTAAAATTTTGAAAGGTCATTACTACTCATAGTTGTGGGGTACCTCTACTTTTTTTTTTGTCATTTCTATCTTTTTTGGTAAAAAATCATAAGTGCCATAACTTTCAATCCGTATCTCTATTACCATAATTTTTCTTATATGTACCCCATATTTACTTTTTGGAAACAATAAATTTGTAAAAGGGGTACCTCTATTTAAGTTTTTTTGGACCATTTTTGGAAAGGATCCAGGGATGTGTAGAAGTAATAAATTGTAAGTGCCATAACATTCAATCGATAGCTCTATTTTGGGTGATATTTTTTTGAAAGTGCATATTTTTTCAAGATCTATGAATTGTTGATATTGTTTTAGGCCCTTTATAACATCCATTTTTTTCATGGTGTAATGGCTTAAAACTCACTGTACCTTTCTTAGATGAATTATCAATTATGCCTAAAATCCCTCTCATACTCTCTCACACTAATTTCTCATAGACGCATTCTCAATAGTGCTTGACATCTAATATTGAGTGTGTGTTACATTATAATTTAAGGGGGGTCTTGTTGATAGTTCAAGGGGGTAATTGTACTATGTGTAATCTATTATTTGCTTTCATCTCAATTTTTTAAATTGTCTCAATCTAATCTACACTAATGGATCTAAACATTAAACCACTCACACCATTTAAGTATCATGATTAGAATTCTAAAATATATTTCACCTTCAGAGGTAAAGGAATCTATTTGATCACTATGGGTGAGGAAACTAAGCCATCTACAGATGTAAAAAAGGTTAAGTGGAATAACATATTTAATAAAGCCTATGGGTTCGTATGCCTGTCAATGTCTCCTGACCTCCCATTTCATGTTAAATTTTTAAAAACTCCCAACAAAGTCTAGACCATCCTTGATAAGCTTTTTGGAGTGGACATCATGAGGGGTCATGAGCTAGAGAATGAGCTCATCACATTAATCCTAGGTGAATATGACACCCTAAAAGACTTATTTACAAAGTTTAAACCATTGAGACTATAGTTGAAACAATGTGGCATTGAGAAAAAATATGACCAACTTCTTTTATCTATACTTGTAAAATTGGATCATGACTATTTAATTTTCAACTTTACATTTCATGCTACTAAATGTGTACTTAGATCCAATTAGTTTTTTATTGATCTAACTTGGGATCAAGATAAGTTGTTTCAAATGGGTGCACTAAAGTCTTCAAAATCACATTACTTGATTGTCAATTAGGACAAGAAGAAGCATTCTGCTAGTGGCAAATAAGAGAAGAAACAGTCTAAACTAGATCATGAGCACAAGAATTAGAAATCAGATGCCAAGCCTAAGGTATCATTAAATGAGTCCTCCTCAAGTGGGAAACTTAAGAAAGAGAAACTCAAATGCAACTTCTGTAAGAAACTTGGGCATGATGAATTTTATTGCATGAAAAAGAAGATTGACACCTTGACTAAGATGCTTGAGAAGAATAACATCAGTGTTCCTAAATCCTCAACTCAAAACATGTCTGAAAAAGATTATATAGAGGATAAAGAAAAAAAAAAGGGTAAAAATAAGGGAAAGACACTTATTATAATAGATTCTCAGCCTTTGACTTGGGTTATTAACTTAGGTGCTTCTTATCACATGGCCTCCTTAGAGGATCTATTTTAAAAATAGAGCCATTCTCTAGGCCTTCAATTATCATGGGTGATGACACTTTGGTAGAAGTAATTGGTAAAGGATCAATTAAAGTAAGTGATGGGAAATTCAATGATGTTTTATGTGTTCCTTCACTATTTACCAATCTTCTGTTGATGTACCAAATCACTCACATAGGTGTAGGGAAGCAAGTTGAGTTCACACCTGATTCAGTGGTTATCAAGGAGATGCACAGTGACACCATAGTGGCTTATGGGAAGGCCAATCATTAGTCTAAACTATATACCTTCTCAAAATTTTCCCTATATCAACCCTCACCTGCACTACTTACTCATGTAGATGGAGCGAGAAAACTACATCATGAATAGTTTGGCCATTTAAGCTATCGTTACTTGGAGCAACTAAGTCATCAGGACATGGTTTCAAGGTTGCCTAAATTAAAATTATTAGATGGCTTATGCAATGGCTATATTCTTGGAAATCATCTAGAAGATAAATATGACAAGGGCAAAGCAAGGAGAGTTGAATAGAAGCTAAAAATTATCCATAGTGATAAATTAGGTCCATTTCCAAAACCATCAATCAACAAGACTACATATATGTTCACATTCATTGATGAATTTTTGAGGTACATATAGGTGTTTTTCATCAAAAATAATTCTACAATCTTTGATCACTTTAAGGACATTAAGGCACTTATGGAGAAGCAGTCATATTACTCCATCAAAATATTAAGGGCTGACAATGGTGGGGAGTATGTAAACAACTTGTTTGAGTAGTATTGCACATTAAAGGGGATTCATATGCAACACATATTTCCATATAGTCCTCAATAGTATGGTGTGGTTGAATATAAGAACCATTCCTTGAAGGAACTGACTAATTATATGCTTCAATCAAAGTCTTTTGCTCCTTAATTTTTGGCTAAAGAAATCAACTAGTATTCCACATAAATCCTTAAAAGGAATCACTCCTTTTGAAGCTTGGGATGGTCACAAGCCCACAATGGATCACTTTTAATTATTTAGATAATTATCAATGGCCCATGTTCCAAAGAATAAATGTAAGGCAATAGACCCTTGGATTCAGTCTTGTATCTTTGTGGGGTATCCAAAGGGTACTAAGGGATACAAGCTTCTCCATCCTAAAACTCATGATTTGTTCATAGAAAGGAGTGTCAAGTTTTATGAGGGCCCACTTGAACTCACTACTAGAAATATATAATCTTCAAAAGTCTCACTAGACATTGATTCCACATCAAACAGTGACTTAGATCCACCTCAAAATACTCCTAATGATCAGGATTACTATTATTCTTATTCAAGTTCAAGTGATGAGGATTATCTTCCTCCATCTCACACTCACACTTTAGATGATAATGAATCACCTCTTGATTCTCCAATCTCATACAATTTTGGTGCCACTTAAGCCAAAAAGACACTTTAAAGCACTAGGAAATGGGTTGGAAATACATCAAATACAAGGTAGACACATTTATAGTTTTACGAGACTTCACATGCCTACCTAGCCATTGCCTTAGATCCATAAACTTTTCATGAGGAATTTGGCATTCTAGAATGGGATTTTACTATGCAAGAAGAGTATAGTTGCCTAATCAGGAATAAAACATGGGACTTGGTCCCTCTTCCTAAAGGAATAAAATTTGTCCATTGAAAATGGGTTTATCAAACTAAGTATGGTGTAGATGCTTGTGTTGATAAGAACAAAGCTCATCTAGTTACAAAGGGGATTTCTTAGGTGCCTGACACAGGCTACACTGAGACATTTGCTCCTATAGCCAAGATGATGTCTATCAGACTCACTCTAGCCATCATAATTGCACATTGATTGTATGTTCACAAAATGGATGTCAAGAGTTATTTTCTACATGCAGAAACCACAAGGATATATGGAAGATTGCTCCTTGGTCTATAGACTCAATAAATCTATCTATAGACTCAAATAGGCCCCTTAAACATGGTATGCCAAGATGAACTCCTTTCTCCTCACATTCGAGTTCACCAAATGCCACTCAAATATAAATGTCTACATCTTGTGGTAGGATGATTCTATGTTGATCCTAATTCTCTATGTAGATGACTTGATGATTATAGGGAGCTCATGATCATCCATCTTAACAGTGAAAATTATACTTTTAGATAAATTTTTAATGATAGACATGGGATTATTGCATTACTTTATTAGGATTCAAATTATTTAGTCAGATTCTGAGATAACTTTATATTAATCCAAGTATTATCTTGATTTTCTTGTGAGGTTTAATATGGTTGATTGTAAGTCAGCTCCTACTCCCTTCTTATTTGGTGTGAAGCTTAAGGATGATTGTCCTACACCATTGGTTGATGCAACTCCATATAAACAACTTGTGGGTAGTCTTATCTATCTCTTACACACTAGACCTAACATATCCTATGTAATTGACATGGTCTCTTGGTTTATGTAGGAGCCACATGAATTACATTGGAAATTAGCTAAGCACATTCTATACTACATTTAGGGTTTGCACAATTATGGGGTACACTATAGAGTAGGAATAAAGGTTGATTTGATCATATGCATAGATTCAAATTAGGCTAGAGATATTCAAAGTCAAAAGTATACTTTAGGCTATAGTTTCTCACTTAGTTCAGGTCCAATAAGTTGGTCAAGAAAGAAGTATAATGCAATTGCTTTACCATATATATAGGTAGAATACAGAGTGGTTGTCAATGTCACCACTGAGGTGATCTAGCTTTAGGGGTTTCTCACTAAGTTTGATATCCAATTTCATAAGCCAATAATCATCTATTGTGACAACCAAATCACTATCTAGATTTATAAGAATCTAGTTCTCCATCAAAGGACCAAACACATAGAGATTCACATGCACTTCATCAGGAAGCTTATCAATGAGCAAGTCATTGATCTTTGGTACTATCCAACATTAGAGTAAATTGTATATATTCTTACTAAGCCCTTCATAGAGAGTAAATTTGTTCATCTATGAGCTCTCATTAGGGTTAGTGATACTCCACCTTCTTCTTCCTCTTATGGAGGTTTTTCACTATGTACCTAGGTACCTTATCAGGATTTCAATTTTGGGACCCAATTCTCATCTCACCTAAGCTACGCTTAAGTTCAGATGTTGGTGTAGTGATTTTTCCCATTGGGTTTTGCCTACATGACTTTATGGCCATTTTATGCCAATTAAGATTCCATAGGTTAGTTATAAAAGGGTCACATAAGCTAATTTCATTTTAATGTAATTATCTAATTAAAAAAATTAGAGGCTTCTTCATGTTGCCCTAATTTTCCCTATATGTACCCCACTTTTCCTTTTTGAAAGGTTATAAATATTAATATAATTTTATGTAAGGAGGTCATATTTTGAAATATTATTCTGTGAAGACAAGTTTCTTCCTCTTTTGTAGTTTATCTATTATTTTATTTCTCCATACATAAATTTGCTCAATCTTGTATGTAAGGATCCACGATCATGGCCAATCTGACAGGTTGTAGTCGACAAACTAACCAAGGTAGCTCAATTCATATGGGGTAACTTTATAGATGATGCACCTAAACTTGTGAAGAGATTCATAAAGGAAGTGTATAGGCTACATGTTTTTACAAAGAATATCATTTCAGATCATGATTTAAGGATGACTTATAGATTTTGATTGACTCTAAATTTAGCTCTAGGTACATAGTTGAACTTCAACACTACATATCACCCATAAATTCATGGATAGAGAGAGTGAGTTAATCAAATTTTAGAAAATATCCTTCATGTGTATAACATGGATCATCAATACAAGTGGGAAGATTATCTTTCATCGGTTGAGTTTTCTTATAACAACTCATACCAATCAACATTGAAGATGGCTCCATTTGAGGTGTTGTACAGAAGGAGGTGTATAACAACAATTAGTTAGGATAAGTTATAAGACTGGGTAGTCTTTGGACCTAAAATGCTTTCAAAAATGGAAGATCAAGTTGAGACAATCAAAGTTTGGTCAAGGCAAATAATATACATAAAAGTAATGTTGATCTGAAGAAAAAAACTAGGTAGTTTTCTATTTGTGATAAAGTGTTTTTATGGGTTAAGCCATAGAAAAGCTCGATTAAATTTGGGAAGTTAATGAAACTTTCATTGAGATATATGGGACCCTTTGAAGTCTTATTAGTGTTCAATCCTATATTGTAAAGGCGTGTATTTCCACCAGCTCTAGATAGTTTTCATAATGTCTTCCATGTGTCTTATCTTAAAAAGTATATAGTTGATCCTTCACATGTGTTGGATTCAAATGCTTTATAAATTCTATATCCCAGGGTGGTCATCGTAGAACCAATCAGAGTAATTGATACTCGTAAACTCCATTTGTATAACAGAGAAGTGTCATAGTGTAAGGTCCTATGGGACCGATACTAAGGATAGTGTTACTTGGGAGGACTATGATGAGCGTTATATGCTTTTTCTACATTTGTTTGCTTGATTTATTATTGTATATTATATTATTTTATACTAAATAATGTTTTATTTCATAACTTATGTTTGAATAAATATCATTAGCATTAGGATGATGCCCAGCTTTAGGAGCAAGGGTATCAAATCTTGATTTATCTATAGGTTTAATAAACTATTTAATCCATGAATTATTATGGTTGATAAGTTTATTAACTAATATTTATTTAAGATTGATGACATATGCTGATTATGTGACAATTTGTGTTGCTTAATTTACATAATTTGATGTTATGAATTAGTAGTACTTTTATATTATGTAATTTGCGATCATGTTTGATTAGTTATAAAACATTATTTTATGGATATAATGATTTTTTAGGATAATTACATTAATTTTTGTGAGGTGGATGGAGGACAGATTCTTCCCTCAGATCATGGTGGAGGGAGAGCATCATCGGAGAGGGTGGTTAGATGTAGACATTGGGGGATGATAGAGAATGAATCTAAAAATCCTTTCACAAACCACATTTGTATTTGATGGTTGTATTAGTATGCGTAGTTTTATGTTTAAATGTATTTTGTGTTATTTTATGATTTCATTACATTTAATTGCTATTAATGAACATGTTGTTTGTTTAGGTGATTTTGCTAATTTAATGATCATGTGTAGTTTATTTTTTTGACATAATTATTTGGTTGAATGAGTGAAATTGTTTATGTTATGCTTATCTTATTTCCTTATTTTTAATGTTTGTGTGGTGTAATGTTTTGATGTTATGTAAGCATTAAAAAGGTAAAGATGAATTCCATTATTATTAATCTAAATGATATAGGTAATAATAATTAAATATTATTATTGTGATATTATATTATAATGTTGAAGGATAAATAACATTATTTTATATGTCATTATAAAAGATTAAATGCATTGTAAATCATGTGTTACAAAGTGTTTTTTGGTTGACATGGTAACCTAAACTATGGTCTTTGAATACATTGTCATACTTTTATTTATAAGTTAGGCAAATGGTTGACTTAACATGGAAGGATGAATCGACTATGTCAATGGATGTTGCATGGCATGGCATAAAGGCTTTTTTATTGTTTATTTATTTAAAAATGGACAAGGAAGCAACTTAAGTGAAATGGCATGTGATTATTTTAAGGATTATATTATGATTATTTTAATAAATGGAAAGGAAGTTCTGAGTGATTAGGGTTAGTAACCAATCATTGACTTTGAGTTAATAATCATTTGGAAAAATCATGGAGTTTTTATTGGGTATTTTACATGGTGTAA